>VZTB01009277.1:0-99280 GCA_013397245.1 Thryothorus ludovicianus
GTACTGATTTTCAACTGAGCTTTTGTAGTTTTTCAGTTTCAGAATACAGGCACAGCTTCCATGGCACTTAAACTATTGCTCCTTTTGGTGAAGGCAAAGGAAGTCAGAAAACCCCACAAACTTGATTTAAAAATTCTGTTATACTACTTTTCTTCCATGCTGTACAAGCAGCACAAAGACTGTGAAAAACATATTCAGAAAAGCAGAATTGCTTAAATAAGCTGTTTAAAATAAAAAATAAAAAATACATGTTTGCACACATCAGCAGTAGACGGTCTGTTCAGGAGTATTCAACATCCTCAATTCAGATAATGATACCATTTGTTAGAGAAAAATGGTAGAAAAAGTTTAAAAAGGCATTCACCACAGGATTGCTGCCAGATGCCCATCAGAAGCTAATCAGTTTAATCACAGATAGGCTTGGGTTAAATAAATATGTAAGTAAATTCAGAGTGCCTAAATCAAAGACAAAGGTTACTATTTTTATAAGTGTTTTCCCTACCTGTGGTAAATTCTGAAGCTACTAATACTCAAAACTAATGCACCGAAACCCCAAAACAAACAGACCTTACAACTTGTGATTTTACTAGCCAGCAAAACCCAGACAACAGAATATAATCATAAAACTGATAATCCATTTACTGCAGACAGAGTATTTACTCTGCACTGAGCCTCCAAATGGCGAGTGTTATTGTACTAAAAGGAATTAACTCAGTGAAAAATGTGCAAGTCACAGCAGAGGAAAATCTGTAGAGAACTTTCCTTACAGTAAGACACTTAAGGAGCTCAGTTAAATGCATCAAGATTCATTCAGTTACAGTCTTCATATAAAGGGACAAGTTCTCTTTACTATTGTATAACATCATTGCTTTTTTATGTTGCCAGGCAAATATCACAGAAGAGGCACACAAAGAGTTGGTAAAGTTGGATTTTTCTTTCTAACAACAGTAAAAATAAGAAGCTACTAGAAAGACTTGTTTAAGTTTGTGATAGAGCCACTATCTCAAACTGTATTTTCTCCAATAAACTTTCCAACTCAGTTTCCTGATTCAATAATTACTCACCACCTCAATATCGTGCATAAAGAAAATTATCAATATTTCAACAATAAATTAATGTTTAAACCTCACTTTTTTTTACTTCCAACTTAACAGGAGTGCTTTTATTGGGCAAAATCTTACTCTACAAGTCAAGAAAATGGTGTTGTCTGTTCTCCATATCTGACCAGAGAGAAGTTATCTGCTGTACAATTCACACTTTATGCTTTCATCACAGGAAGTTCCAGTACCACTACAACAGACCCCCAATGGTAGAAATTTGATCTCCCCAACAGATGACAGGCACAAGAAATACTACCACTGTATGAGATGGTTCCAATATCTTTTTAAACCCCTGCCCACACAAAGAGTGTATAAGCTACATGCAGAACTATAGAAGCCCTGTCAAGAAAACTTGTTTGTTCATCATGAAGAGGTTACTAAGCTGTAGCCTGGGATTCTTCAGTACAAATCTACTCTGGAGTCTCAAAATGGAGCCATACTTCATACCTGCAGGTTTGAAACAAAATTGGAATCTCTACTCCCATCCTAATCATCTTCCATCAGCTACTGCAATTCTTTTTACTTGCACAAATGCCCCTTTCTCACATGCTAAATAAAATGCTGCTTCCAAGAGACCAGTATTCACTATCAAACTCTGACCGCAATTAAGTCTTGATTTTCAATATTCTTCCTGGATTGCCTATTAAATCAAATCTTACAAACCAAGTGGCCCATCCTTTACACTTCAGCAGTTCATCACTAATCTCTCAAGCTCCCCAAATACCACTTTTCCCAAGCTTATTCCTTTTCTACTCTCTATACTTCCCATAAACATCTCTGTAGGCACTCTATTCTCCAGATTTTCTTTTTCAGTACAACAAACCTTTTGTGGCAAAATACACAGAAAATGTTAGTGATTAAACATGCAGTAACAAGGGTTCACAATGACATTCAGACTTATCCTGTAACAACACCAACAAAACCCATCACATTCACCGGGTGTCTTTCGTATGACTGGCTTCCTGGCAGAAGTTTATCAACTGCCTGATGCAAAATTTCCTGCTGGAGCCCACCCAAGTTCCATTCTTTGTTAGTCAAAAGTTTATTCCATTTTTCAGTACTGACAAAACTCAGTATTATAGCACTTCTGAAATTATTGGCTAGTTTGTCAAATACAAGACGTGAAGAGACATTCTGAGCCAATTGTCAGGCACACTGATGGCATTAGGACTTAACTCAAACCAGAAATTTGAAAGGTTTAATAGCAATAAATCTTCAAAATACTTGAATTATTTGACAGAAAAAGTAGAAGGCTTTGAAACAAATCTATAGAAAGTCATTTTTCAAAATATTGAAAGCAAACGTCAAGTACTTTGTGTCAGGTTTGTCAGTCTTGATTATCTGCGTTAAATCAGGCAGAATATGACTGGACATTTTGGAGAAAAACATCAAATGTTTTCTATTAAAGTGCTTAAATTTATCTTTACAATGTGCATGATCAATTTTAAAATTGCTAACATTGGATTTCCTCAGTATTACATGTTTTATTAATGTCATTTATAAAACAACACATTCCCCTAGTTGTAATAACATCAAGCATCAGTTGAAACAGCAGCTAGTAAAATGTTTTTGGCAAGACTGACAAGTATAGCACCAGCAGATCCAGAAGTGCTCTGTTCCCTGAAAGCTAATGAAGTCCTGAATGGGGACCCACTGGAAGTGTATCAGTGCTCTCGACTCCACACAGGCAGAGCACAGAAAACAACAAAGTCATCACTTCTGGCCTACACAGCTAAAGGGTGCTATAATGTTATAATGTAAAAACACACTTGAGATCATTTGCTTGCTTCTCTGAAATACCCCACAGGCATTGCACACACACCCACACTGCCTGGGGAGAGGAGAACAATTGGTGTCTCTCCTCTTCTCCAGTGAGTGCCCCATAAACAGAATAGGGGAAAAAAAAACTTGGTTCACTGAGCCACGCACTAAGAAATATTTTGAAACAGTAGTTTGCATAAACACCAAGTACAATAGGCTGAACTGCAGCTTAGCTCAGGGCATAAAATGTGATAACTACCGCTTTGTGAAAGAAACTTAAAAATGAGTTTGGTTTCTGAAGTATTAAATGTCCTTATTTGTTTGAAGTCCTAAGGGATACAGCCCCTCAGCATCTCTGCAGAACCAGATTGCTGTTTGGAGTAGCACAGTCTTATTAAACAATAGCCTTGGATTTGTTGCAGTATTTATGACCCAATTTTAATTCTCAGTCATAGTCTTCAGCAGGAATAAAAATTCAACACTAATTACAGCTGCCAAAGCACATCTCTGAACTAGTACAGCCGAGGCAGACACACAGCCAGGTAAAACATGCTGAACAAACTTCTCTCATATAAAAAAGATGTCAGCACTCTCTCTTCACTAAAACACACTTTTTTTTTTAAGCTTGTTTTTATACTGTCTTCTAAGACTTAACTACACCATACTTAGTACTTGTTTTCAATCTGAGCTTGCAAAAAAACCTCATTTAGCATCAAATTCTGAATTTATCTCATGAGCTGTTTTACCTCCTCCTTAAAATCATTAGTAAGACAATCTGAGCTTGGTATTTATTCTACAAGCACTGTTCTCTGCCTTGTAGCTCAAATTACTGCCACATCTACTATTTTTGCTTTAAGTCCTTCAGCAAGTTTCTAGTCCATGCAATATTTAGGCCAGTAAAGTCGGGGATATTTTTTTCCCAGGTTTTATGAGGAAATGCTTCCAAATGGCTTGCCTGAAGTATTTGCCACGTTCAGTATTTCTCGACCTGCAAAATATTGTAACTGGATTTTCTTAGAAGGAGATAGTATGCATTTTCATTTACTCATAGCAGCAGCTCGTGTGTCACAGCTCTGTTAGTTTCAAGTCTACTCAAGATGTACCTTCCAGTGCTGCTGTTAAGATTTTATGTAAGGATGGATGCAGAATTAACACTGAGGACTCTTACTGTCAGCATACATACATAGGGAGCCAATTTCTTTGCAGCAGATGCTGGCAAGCAGATACTCACAGTCTGGCTGGAGGAGCCTAGACTTCACACTATGCAGTTCATCCTGTTGAAGAAGCTGGTGGCAGCTGCAGCTCAACTACTTTCAGCACCTAAGCCAGCCAGATATCTTACTAATTTCAGAGCCAAACAACAGTTTGCTCTTGTAGTTTTAGATATTGGTGCTGCATTTCTTTATCCTATCTATCTGTTGTCATTAAAAGCCTTTCAAAACCCACTTGCTAATTTTGTAAATTGGGTTGCTAATCTCTTTTATATTTAAAAACAAAGCTACTCTTGATTTACAGATGTCCTTTCACTATTATTGTGAAACAGAGATTCCCACCCACCTATCTGCAGAACCACTCATTGCCTGAAGCCATTCTGGAACAAACAAGATATTAATACAGCCTCTCACTGTGCAAAGCCTGCAGGAACAGACATCATCACACCCCCTGATTTTGCAGAGCTGAGGAAGGCCAGGTGCCCCAAGTCTCCATAGCAAACTGGGAGCACAAATCAGGTATTCAGACTTCTGAAACAAGTATCATAGACATAGAGCCATCCAGTTACTTTTACTGCTCCTTGTAAAGTCTTTAGAATGGGAAAGGCAAGAAGTTGAAATAGAGTCTCAGCTGCCTCTAGCCAGAGATGGCATTTCTGCCTCTGTATCTGAGCTTCTGCAATCAGACAACTTCAGCATTAAAACTTGACTTCCATATCATCACTGAGATGCTTTTTCTAATTGAGGTGTGACTAAGCCACTTGTGGAGTCCACTTTTGCATGTTTGCATTAAATTGGAAGAGATGTGACAATTCCATTTCCTTAGAGAGTCAAATCAATATGATTCACATGCCTATATAACACTTTACGCTATGTAATGCATACAACAGCCCTTATGCTGTTGGCACTTCATGTTTAACATTCCAACGGGATCTTCTCAGAACCAGGAATGAGATACCTTCACCAGGAGATGTGGTCCCAGAGCTCTGGTTTCATTGCTAAAGAGCCTCAGGTAAAATATTTATTCACATCACTGTTCCTACTCCATGAAGAGAAAAATAAATGCTCAAAGTATAGGAATTCCTAAAAAACCTTCCTACAGACCATCTTTAGCAAGAAGAATTACTTAGCACTCATACCTCTTCTTATTTCTCCCCCTTCTTACATTTGTAAAGACTGAGAGAAGGATTACCAATAGTTTGTATGCAGTTTGTAGGTTTCTTTAAAACCACCCGAATAGAGAGGAACAAAAACCCTCTTTTGTTCAGCAGCTTTCCACTCAATAAAATTCCCCATTTGTCTTTCCTTTCCTAGACTTCTTTACTCTTGCTAATCAGTGCCAGCCTCCAATTAGAATTGACAATACAAGAAAGATTTTTTTATGCTTTTCAGTCATCACTACATAAAACACCATATTCTTCAATCTCCACTCAATTCCTTCTTCTTCTCAGGAAAATAACTTAGAATAAGTTTCGTGATTTTAATCCTTTTCTTGCTCTCAGGCCAAAACCAAAATTCTTTCCAACCCTCCCATTCTGGACTTGAAGTGTAAATACTGAGCATGAGCTGGGCTTGTTTGCTGCACCTTCAGCTAAATTGCTGCTGCCACCATTGTTCCTGCTCTCTACCATCTTGTAAAATATTGGCTTTTACTGCACACATAAAAGAAAAAAAAAATTCCCCTAGACATAACCAACTGGCAACAGCATCATGGATCAGTCTGTCAGCCTGGTATTCAAGATTTAAATTTAAAAATGAACTGAAGGCCCAATGTGATTTTAGACGAGGAAAACCAGATACAAAAAGGATATTATGATTGTGAAAGATGCAGTTTGTAACATCTGGATACTGTAATCTTATTACACTGCTAAGTTTGTATAAAATGGCTGCACACCTTAAAACATCAGCACAGGTTGAGAATCCATGCCAGAATTCCACAATAGAAACACCTGTTCTTTGAACACAAAAACACAGGCAAAATAGTAAGGAGGAATCAAGTGTCACACATTAATCAAACTGATTTAGAACAGCACCAAAACTGAGCAGTCTCCCAGGCAGGCTGAAGGAATCCCTTTCCTCCTTGCATTGTCCACTCTCCTAGCAATTTGTATTTTTTCAGCAAAGCTCTCCAGGCTTGCTGCAACTCTCTAAGTTAAGAGGGCCCAGAAAAAACTGCACTGCTGTGAAGAACATTGAAATGACAGACCTGCCTCCATTACACCACAGCACACCTGGGACTGAGGCAAAATGCTTCATTCTTTCCTGTTTTCACAAACATCTGATCCTAGCGTGCCAAGGCACAGAAATTGTTGCTCTGCTTCACATACTTTAAAATATACCTCTTCCAAGCTGCCAGACACTGAAAGAGCAACAAGTCTGACCCCTTGTACTGCTTGGGGTCCTTCACGTGACCCATCTCTAAGCAAAGGACTGCAGAGACTGGCTTTAAAAGCACTGGCTTTAAGAGATGCCTGCAAAAAAAGCCAGAACTCCTGGACGCTTCTTCCCCTCCTAGCAGAGCCATGAACCACACATCAGGAGCCAACCTTCGATAAGAGGCACAAATACCATTGAAACTGAGCTCTAAATCAGTGGAGCATTTTATACGCTGTAATAGATCCCAACTGTATCAAAACATTAATTTTAAGCTCTAAGGACTGAGGATATGGTACAGAGTCCAGGACTCATGTTTTTAAAAGGTCCCTAAATGCTTATTCATCTAATAAAGCACAAAAGCTCTAAAGAAGCTGTTGCCATCTGTTTTCTGGACTTAGACATTTCTGTATTACCCTCTCCCTACGCCCACCAACTGTCATTTGGAGACAAAAGAAGAAATCAAAACCAAGAAAAATTAACTAGGACTGCATTCTTGAGTCACAACACTCCTCCTGGGTAGTGAAAGGATCTCCAAAACTTTGTAACATGGTACAGTAAGTTGCATTGTGGTCAGAGTTGAAGTTTTTAACTCACCATTGATTTCTGACATTTAAACCAGGCTCAATTTCTTTTGTATGTAGTTCTTTGCAGTTTAATGTGAATGCTTTTATTACCTGCAATTTGAAGTAAACATATTTGTTTTAAAACAATGATTTGAAAGAAGTACTTGAGGAGGAAGGAATAGTTAAGTGCCAGCTTTCCTTTAATCCAAAGGTCTGCACAGCTGGGACAGACACGGACCCCACTAACCATACCATAGATTAGGTTCAGAGCACTTTTTGTCCACATCAAATAAAACATTCATTGTTTTGGATAAGCAAAAAAAAAAAAATAATGAAACCGGCAGTAATTAGATAAGGTTTATTTTTTAAAAAAACAAGTAATGTTTAACACTTCTTTACTTTCCTATTTTCAAATAAAAATCAGGTGCAGAGCTTGCTTAAGGGAGAGGTACAACAAATGTGACATGCTTAAAGTATGCCTGCTACTTAGAAAAGCAACCTTCACCTTCACTCTATTTTTGTTTAGATTATCACCTCAGAGAGAGAGAGAGTCTAGACTCTCCAGTCCCACCAGGACATCATATTCACTGCTTTAAAAGCTGGGGTAAAGACCCATTAAGTGGCAGTGGGCACTGACACCCAAGCAGCAGCACACACACAGCCCCTGAAGGTCAATTCCTCCCCAGCCATGGGCATGAATTAAATTAAACAGCCTTTTCTCTGCAGGAGTACTCTGATGACTGATCAGAATCCACAACTTTGAAGACTCATATACTTCCTCAAAACAACTGGTTAAACATTAGAAACTGTGCAGAGAGAGGCAGAGATGGGATTCAGCTTCTCAAAGCACACAGTTTCTCACAGCCCAGGAGCTCCACAAGCGCAGCACGCTCACAGCAGTGCAGCTGCTGGGTCCAACAGCCTCTACTGGGACATGCCCAGCTTCTGAGATATGCCAGCCCTAAAGGGATGCCTGTGTTCTGTCCATATTGATCTTCAGGTTAACCACATCACTAAACAAAACCACAAAAACCCAAAAAATCAACAACAAAAAAAAAATCACAGGAAGAAAAAATACCTGCAGTTTCCAGTTCACACAACCTGCATGAACCTCGCATATACTTGTATTTACATATCAGCTTATAAACCAGAAAACCATGTGTAGTCATTTGTTTTTAAAATAGTCATACAATATTTATTTTCTAAATGTGAAGGCCCTTGATATTTTAAAACTCTAAATTTCAAAACATGAATAAAAGTCACCTCGTGGTGAAGAAAATCTCTCAAAGAAGCGTTGCCACACAGCAAGGTACTGAACCTTTCACAAAGGCAGCGTGCAGTTTTCAGAATAGTTATTCAGTAGTTTGAGATTACTTCACCACATTTTTGACTCATGAAAATGGAAAAAATTTTATTGCAGTACCATGTAATAAAAGGACTGCAAGTCACTATGTATCTGTGGAGTACCCAAGATAGCAGGTACCACAGGTATCAGTCACTGTGTGCGAGAGAGCACTGGAACAGGCTGCCCAGAGAAGTTGTGGAGTCTCCCTCACCGAGACAGATATTCAAGAGCCATCTGGACACAATCCTGCACCATGTGCTCTAGGATGGCCCTGCTTGAGCCAGACAACCCCACTGTGGTCCCTTCTGTGGTTGTGTATAACCCCAGGTCCATTGTTAGAAGTAGACATGGCCAAAACAGTTGAACAGGGTTTTAGCTGAGCAGGTACAGTCTCCCAGAACACCTATTGGTGTAAACCAGCATGAGGTCAACTCCTCAGACATTTCTTCTCAAATCCCCACTAGTTACTACACCCATTCAACTAGTCAGACAAAACCAGCAAATCCCGTGAATGTGCTAAGAATGCCTGACCTCAGCAATTAAAGTAAAAATATTCATTAGATTTTTACACCTGGGCAGAATAAAACACAGCTCTGTGTTGCCTTTAAAAGTCTACCCTAACAAAACATCCCTGAACAGCTTAGATTTCCAGCCCACACATGTTGGTTATCAAAAGAAACAGACATGAGAAACAATGAAGAAGAAAGCCTGCACACATTTCTTCCTTAGATTCCTAAAACCAGCTCTACTGAAAAAATAAAGCTAAGTCAAACACCCAGCACCAGGGGAGGGACAGTCAAAAGCACAAGGGGTTAGAAGCAATCGTGCCTGATACCTTGAAGGGAACTGCTTACATATGCTGCTTGATTTTAACCTTCCAAGATAAGGAAGTAGGACTTCTTAACCAACAGTAATGCAGCTGCAAAAAACATCCTGCAAAGCAGCAACAGTTGCCTGTTGCTCTGGAGATCCTCCCCAATTCTAAGTTTAACTCACAGCTCTTTACCAACCAATACTCAAAAGTTTACGAAGACCCAATGTGAACAGCAGAATACCCCACAGTATGGCTACTTCATATTTATAAAAAGTACGGCCAAATCAGGTCTCAAAATACGGCTATATTTTAACTCTGACGGTTTTATGAGCTGGTTGCTAGTTTTGACAGTTTTAAGGATACTTGTTGAAGGGTTGGAGAATAACACACAAAAGTCCCACAAACAACCCTCAACAGAGTCAAGAGATGCGCACACACACCTGATCTGTGGGCAGTGATCTCAAAATCATCACCAGTTCTGGACACACTCATACCACTATGGCAGTGTACAGAGCCAGTCCAACTCCTGAAAACTCAATGACCCACTGCTCCAAGAGACCCATCACACCATGAAGATTACATTTGGATGATGACCTATCTATACAACCCAGTACCAAGGCATATGGAAGCACCTCACTTGGAGGACAAGGAACATAGAGATAAAAAGTTCCAGAGAAACTTGGCACTGACTTTGACACTGAGTATACCGTATGCAAAAATGACCTTTCCCCTTCTGTGTACAGACAGTTCTGAGCTTAACATTTCACCAGTGAAAAAACTAAAGCTAAGTGAAAGACTATAGAGGACTGAACCACAGCAAATGATTCTACATGCGTAACAATCATAGAGGGCATTCTTGAGCTGCAGAGCAGTTAAGACCTTTTCACCTCCACAAACTGAAATAATTTCTCCCCACTCATCAGGATCAGCTCTGCCAGCAACCTCTGAATGCTCAGCACATTCTTCTGAACAAGAAGCTCATTTGCAGAAAGATGACAGGCAGTTGAGTTCTCAGACATCTTCAGCCCAACTGTATCAAGTTCGTAGCTCGTCTTCATTTCAGCACCTTAACACATTACATCAAGTGTTAGATTGTTTTTAGGACTCCTTGGTTCTTCCTAAGAGGGCCCACAAGTAACAGCTCATTCAAGACCACATGTAGGCACACAGTCACAGATAACACCCTACACAGGTTTAGAAGCTCTAATCAAAGTGCTCCCTGTAGGAGCTTGAATTTGTGTGTTTATGTAGAAAAGGTTTATGTAGAGCATATATAAAACAATCCTAGGAATGCACAAAGACCACATATTATACAAAGTGATATGTGACAGAAGACCTGTGAGACAAAGAAATTTAAAAGTGTGCCATAACATGGAAAACAGTAAGAGGGACATGAAAGAGCAAGATTTAAAAGAAATCATAATTTTCAATGTCTATCACTGTCATCTATTCTAGACACTATTGGAGAAGTAAGTTGGAAAGAGTAGAAGAAAAATGCATCTAACACACATGCCAAAACAAGATATCAAAGCAGCCTTACCAGAATAGGGAGGAGCTATTTAAACCTCATTTTTCAGAAAAAGCATAAGAACAGACTACTGGTGAATGCAGAAACCAAGTCTCTACTATTTTAACCCTGCCCGTGGTGTTCAGAACACAGAGCCCTTAAGCTGAGTGGTAGCTCTGATACAGCAGAAAATGAGTTTTTCTTCAAGTTCTGGAGTATATCTTTGCAAATACAGGTATTCCTCACACATTTTCTTGCTTGTCTTTTCCTACAAGTACTAAGGAGAATTATTAGCACAGAGACTCATATTTTTTAAAAGGATGAGTTTAGTATTGCTCTGCGTAAGCAGGTGAGCATCCCTTACAGCCTGCAAAACACAGATGATTCCACAAAGAATTATTTCCACTGTCTCTGGGCAACTGTGCAGAGGAAAGCCTAAGCCTCAAAAAAGCTTTTACAGCACCAACATGGCTAGTTTGTTAAACAGCTTCCAGCTGGGCAGCCTTGTTTGCCCTGCAGAACATGGTGGTATTGAGTCACACAGCTAAATATCGATAGATTTACATATTTCAAGCACGTTAGCAGGACAAAAACTGCATAGCCCACTGGAGCCAGAGCCTCTTCATTTTTTTTCTCACATAAACCAACTTAAAGAGGTTGCTTCCTAGTCTAGCCTGTTGAATCAAATCAGGTTTACTCTATTTCCCTTAAGCATAGTTTTGGTTTTATTATCATGACTTCAAGGATATGAATAGCAGAGAAACACATTTTAGCCTAGCCATTCTTTTCAGTGTAAGGTCAAATTTTTCCAAATATCTAGTATGGATTCAGCTGTGTTCCTATTGAACCTAGACATACTCTGGAGTCAGCTTCCACCAAAACTAAGCACTTTTGGAAACTCTGACCAGAGCTGTTTTACCAGTTCAGTGTCCCACATAATACTACAATGCCCTAAAGCCCAGAGTTCTCATGAAGGTAATTCCCTGCAGTACTAAGAAGCTTGCAGAACAGACTGTTCCTGCCTCTGTAATTTTATATCTGTACTTTTAACAATGGAAAATACAATATTTAAGCTGGTCCTGTGGGATAGAGCACAAGACTCTGTTGGATCTTATGAAAGGAGTAATATTACAGTTGGTTTGAGTTTTGTTTCTGAATGCAGTGCAGCACTACATATTCTTTAGAGGCCTTTGTCTTCTGTACCTTCATGCACCAGGGTTTTAGTGAAATTCAAATATTAAACTTGGAAGACAAAAATAAATATTTCAATAAAAGCAAGGAGAATCCTCAAATCTTCTCCTGGGAAAAGTCTTGAAACCTTTAAAACTACCCAATATTTAGAGAAGAAAACTCACAATAGTAAGGAATGATCAAGGCTACCTATTTCTTCATAACATTTGACAAACAATTACAAGAAAACAGAAAAGGTAAAATATTTCATTGCAACCTAGTGAGCAAGGAATTAAGGAACTTTTCTACACAGTCAGAGACCTTTATAAACCAATCACAAGGTTGCAGAAAGGCACCAGACCCTTGGCCTCCTTCCAGCCTTATGGACCAGCAGGGAATTCCATAAGGGGAAACATGCAGTCACTCCCTAGCAGACAACACACTGTTCCAGGAACTCAGGAAAAGGGTATTTGGCACAACAGACAAGTGGTAAGAAACAAGCACAATTGTGTCAAGAGTCCAGTTGTGCCAGAATGCCTAAACAGGAAAAAAACTGGCATTACTGAAGCCTAATGGAGAATCAGAATGTCTGACATGTTAGGTTTGGGAAGAAGCTTTATTTGAGACAGGACGGTGAGCTGGGCTGCACTGAGCCTACACACCTCATCACATTAAGAAACTGCTCGTACCAGACACAAGCACATGCACCAATGAACGCTTCTCTGCACTGTGTTGGGACCATGAATTACACTTGCCACACAAGCCATCTTGACTGAGTTCAAACTTTCTGTTGTTAGCTAGGATACAGAGTTACTTTACACTTGCACTGGCAAGCTGGAGGAAATCGGGTAAACCCAGAGTAAAATATGCACCACTCCCAATCGTAAAAAAGAAAACAAACACCAAACAAACATCTCCAAAAGAAAACCCTACATATTTTGCTTAAAGAGAGAGGTGATAACATGCTTCCAATACTGTTTTTACAAAAGAGAAGCTTAAAATGAAGGAATGTAAATAGTTAGAGGTGGGTTCACAAGCAGAATTTTGCTGTAGCACATCTGAATTAAAACCTGGTGACCTTCAGCACTCACACCATCACCCTCAACAACTTTGCATAGGAAGTGAAGAACATTATATTCAATAAAGAAGGCTGGGGAATTTCAGTGAGAAGAAAGTAATTCAATTTGGAACTTGACCAGAAGACAAGGGTTAACACAGTAACACTTGTGGAAAGAAAAATATACCAGTACTATGAATTTCTCATGGAACAGAAGGTATTCCAAACCACAGTTTTATCTTTCTTCTAAAATAGCATACGTTCCAGCAGCATAGTTTTTTCTCATGTGCAGTACCCATGGAATGTTTATTTTCCAATTTGGGAAGTGCAGCGCTAAACATAGCACTGCTGGCTGCTCCTGCTCAGAAACTGAAGAGACCAGAAGCAATTTGGACAAAATACTGCAGTATGGTGAAGAAACAGACACTGATACCATTTGGAACTGTTTGTGAGTATGACCAACCCACTGCTCAAGAGAAAAATTTCACTTGCATTTGACGAGACAGATCAAGTGAAATGCTAAGATTTTGGTTACCTAAATATTAGGCTCGCAATGAAAAACAGTAACAAATTTATTTTAAAAACAACAACTAGGGAAAACACTACCTGAAGAAGAAGCTTCTTATGTTTTTGTCAGGACATGCAGTATTTTTCCTACAACTTTTTTTTCCATTGAAAAAGGTTAATTTATCTGTATTCATGCCCTTCCTCCAACCTTTTCCAAATACTTGGTGGTAAGTAAATTTGCTAGTAAGAACAGTAACAGGAACAGGAAATAGAAGTGAAGCAAAATATTCCAGGAAAAAATATTCCTTCATAATCATGAGAACTCACTCAGCTGTTCATCCAGTATAAACAGTAAATGAACACTAAAACAGATATCAGATCTGAACTGATATGCACAGGTTTAAAACACAATACAAACTTAAGCAATTATTTTTCCTTAATAAATTCAAAAAAGGCAAACATTTTGCCAATTGTGAATAGCAGCAGAAACTGGAACACTGATTCAACTTAGAGATTACTTCATTTGAATTATTTCCTCATCTGAGAAAATAATGCAAAATAATTCTAAGAATACCAACAGTCACAATAATGGGATGAAGTTAAGCAATAAGAAATGTTTGGCCACATAGCATGAATCATTTAAATTCAGGCTGTCAGGCAGTTAATAGCTACCCAAGAGAAACACGTTTCACCTGTGTCATTTAAAAAAAAAACAATACCAGCTAAAACAGTATCTTTAAGTACTGTTTAAGTGTAAACAGTGATTTTTTTTTCCCTCCCCTTTAAATACTAGCTATGCATTTGAATGATTTGAACATGAGAGTGAGGTTTAGGAACTGTCATAGCTTAGAACACTGATTAAAAAGAGCAGAAGTCAAAAGATGCAGCAGAAACGCATTTTGCCACACAGAGGACAATATAATTACCAAAATTAATAAGACCAAACTCTCCTAAAGTTTGCCCATATTAACTTTCCAGCACAGAATTGGTGACATTTTCCAAGTTTACTTAGCTCTTGCAAAGCAGCCAACAGGCTTTTAAGAAAAATAATCATAAGAAAGTCCCAGGATTGCTTTACACATCACTACATACACACTGAACAGTTTAGGTGATCATTTCTAATCATCTGTGAGTATTCTTTATTCAAGAGTGCAGAGAGCACTGTGTAATGCTGCAACTCCAAACCTTCCTCCCACTTCAATTATCTACAAATGCTAAAGCTGTCAGAATGGCTCTTCCCTCGTGGATTTCAAAGTCATGAGATGAATATTGCTGTCATGAGTTGGCAGAAACAGAACAAGAGAATGAGCATTGATTATTTAGTAAGTGACAGATGAGGGGAAACACAAGATGTACATACAGGAAAATGTAACACATCCATAAGTTTCTTTGGGACCAATTAACATTAGAATTGGCTAGTATACTCAATCAGAATTGAGTTGCAATTTTTTGTCATGAAAATGGGGATCTTATCTAGTGAAAGTCAGCAAGACACCTTTTTGATTCAATAAATAGATACACACTGACTACAGCACAGAATAACTATTTTGTCAAATACTAACACCAGCAACAATATGCAAGTTGGGGGAATAAATACTCAAGAAGTATTCCAGATGTTCATTTTGTCAGCTGTGTTATTCACAGTCTCCTCCAAATCACGATGGAAGACCAGAAGCACCCCAGCTATGGCCTTATGACTTGGAGTGCTGAGAGAACTTGTGTCTTGTCTGCTTATCTCTCTTCTCTCCTTAGCTGATGAAGTGACTCTAAGAATTAGCAACATGTACTCTTCACAAACTGCTTTTTGCTTTCCCTTCTCCAGCCTTCTGCTTTCAATTCATTAGACCCCTTCCCTTTCAACACCCAAGCAGACACGCTCTTGTCAAAGGGTATGTTCATTACAGAACATTTAATGCCTGTTCTCAGAGTGATACCTGTAGGCTCCTGCCCTCACCCCTACCTCTCTGCATGCTACACTCAATAGCAACACAGGTAGAACAGGGCTTTGCTGTTGCTGGGGAGTAATTTAAAAAACATACATTTTCTAATCTTGTTCCTTTTTTACTCAGTTCCAAACCATTATCACTACAGCTCCAGTATTGCTCAAGGTACTGAAAGCATCAGCTTGCGCCACTATCACCTAAAGTTAGCTGGCGAAGTTGGGCAGAAGTCCTCCAGAAGTCAGTGTTCAGTTCAGATGCTGAGCAACAACTGCACACACCTTTCACACCTAAAAGCAAGCAAAATTATCCTGATGTAGCAGCCATGACATAGAAAGTGCACTTGTGGAAACAGCAGATAGTCCATAGAAATTGCTGTCGCTGGATTTTCTCACTTTCTGTTCATGCTGCACACCACTTTATAGACACCTCTGCAGAACAGGACATCTGAACAAAGCACAGCAGAAAAGTTGATGGACCCAATTTATTTATTTTCCTATTAACTGGAACCCCTATTATGAGGGCATCAAGTCACAGTTCACTCAGCTGAAAAGCTGCAGGATCTAAGTACATGTATGGAAAAGAAACAACATCCCAGCATGATCACCTCAAGTAGTATTGCAGAAATGGTCAGTAATACAAGCAAAAGAGAAAAGAATCACGCTGAGGCAGCCCAGTGTGGCATGGGTTCCCAGTCTTATGCTATACATCTCTCTGGAAATGCTTGTTTTGTTGGGCTTACATCTGTGAAAGAAATTAAAGAAAGGACTACTTCTGGTGTACAACAATTAATTTTAAGTACTTGAAGTACTTATTAACTGCTTAGAATTATTTAATCTCTCAAACGCTGATGCATTGCTTCTTCCTGATGGATGTCTTGTTAATATGGCATTAAATCCATACAAAGGCAGAGTCACTGCCACCTGCAAAGAAGTTCTATTCAACAACAAGAAGTTCTCAAAGCATAGTCATAAAAATGTGTTTCTGAAACACCACATTAATTCAACTACAAATACTTTCAATTCAAGACAGGCTCTTCAGTATATAATTACATGTAAATTAAAAATTACATTCACTTTAAATATATTAAATGCCATAGCACACAAGTTATATACTTCTCTGCTACTTTTATATTGAAAGCCAAATGCAACAATATGCTGTACCTACCAGCTACTGTATAAACACTAGATGAATGATAACACCCCATTTTGTAAATAAAAGAACTATCTCACTTCTACCCAAGCCTTAACATTTTGTGTTTCACAAAACATCACTAAAATCAGGTCCATTAAAGGAACATTTGAAAACCAGAGACTGGCAATCATCAGCTCAGATCTCATAAATGAACTAATGAGTTCAACTGCCTTCCAAACAACATTTACTACCACTGAAAAGTAAGTTTTGCTTGCTCTTGACATACTGACATTCCAGTCAGTGTGAGGAAAGATAATAAGATCTGTCAGTCTCTGGAAAAACTTTTAACAAACAAGGCTTTTTCCTAAAGAGTTGTTTGATTTGATTTCGCTAGCTTTACCAAGTCTCCCGAGGGGTATATTTTTCTCCACTGTGCCAGTGGCCTGCTAGAGACACTGTAACAGTGGAAGACTTAACCCCATCAGAAGATACCATCTCTCCCTCTTAATGCAAAAAGGAGCCAGGTTTACTACAGTTTCATTTTAAGAGATTACCCCTGAGAACCAAGTTCAACTACAGTTTATGCCTAAAGCCCAGAAAATGAATATACAGTATGTCTTAACTATATTAAAAAAAAGAAAAAAATTTGAATGGCAAATGCAGCTGAAACACCCCAGAGGAGACAAAAATGTTTTAGCAAATTTATGAAATATTAAGCCGCATGAATTTATGCAATGTTGAGAATAGCAACGCAACTCCTCCTACTGTGGTTAAACATCATACCACTGAGTTAAGGAGCCATATCCACCTCCTTATTAACATTTCTGTTTGAAGACTAACTCTAATTGGAAATGTCCTCTTTGTCAATTTCATTCTAAAACTTCTTCCTGTGAAGTGTAAGTGCACTGCCTTATTTGACACAAAATACTATCGAAAACAACCCAGAGCATTAAAAAAAAAAAACATTTTTCTTGCTTTAGTATTAAGCACCTGGCAAGTGACTGGAAGGTTCCTGAAAAGCTTTAAAGGTTATTAAAAGCATTCCTCTTTTTCCCTGGGGACTGAAAACTCAATTATTTTCATTCCTCCTTTTAAGCTATGAAATTACATCATCTCTTCCCCTTTGATTTATACTTAAAAGTATTTTTTCTGCATTGTTCCCAAATTTGCCAATTGACTAATAAATAAAATCCCTGTTGGCTCCCCTCATGAAATAATGAAAGAGGAAATGTCCAGTATTGCATGTCTCTTGGCAAAACAGGACCATTCATTACATTCAGCTGATTACATATATTTTATGTGTAACTTTAATAACTTGCAATTTATGATTTGTTTCAGCGCCATAGGTCTTTGACTTAAATTCGTCAAATCTGCGAGAAATAAACTAACAAAGCACTTTGGAAGGATCCCAGTCAAAGCATTGTGATAGAGTAGGACAGTAGGAGCTTTCTATCTGCTCTGTGTTTGTTAACTTCCCCTCGAGCAGAGCACAACACAGGGTCAGTTCCCTCCCCAGGCACTTGGTGCTCTGGAAGCCCAAGGTATTTTTATTTATTCTGGCCCTACACTGGGGTCTCTTGCATTCCAAAGATGGCTCCACTTGTGTTAGCTCCCTCTTGTGAAACACTTGTCACTCCATGAGAGAGCTGCAGAAATGAAATCTCTGCTCTAAGGCTTTGTGCCTTCTTTCCCTAGCCCCTTGCACAAACTTTAAAAAAATTCATCAGCAGCAGAAGAAAAACTGCTGCCACTGAGCACTACAGGGAATAGCCAGTCTCACTGATCTTCATTCACTTCTATTGAATGTTCATACAAATTGATACAAACCCCTCTAAGCCCCTTCTTATCTAGGGTGCACACTACCAGCTCTCAGATTCTCCTTGTATGACAGATGCTCCAGCTCCTTTATGGTTTATCCTTCATGGTTCCTACACCGGACTCTCCATTAAATCTGTTTGCATCTTACATTAAGGATCCCAGAACTGGACACAACATTCCCGAAGTTAGCTCACCAGCGTGGAGAAGAAGGATCACCACCCTCGACCTTAACCAATGCTCTTTACTCTGCAGCTCAGGGTAACATCAGTCTTTGCTTTGCCACTAGGATTCACAGCTGACTCATGGTCAGCTTGTCCACCAAGGACCCAAAGATCCTTTTGTACAAATGTGCTTTCTAGTTCAGCAACCCCCACAGTTTACTGGTGTAAGGGGTTATAACTTCTTAGGCACAGGACTTGGCATTTCCCCTCCTTGAACTACATGAGATTCAGCTGCTCAATTCTTCAGCCTTTTGAAGTCCCTCAGAAGGGTAGCCAAGCCCTCAGCATTATCAATCACTCCTCAGTCTTGTATCTGAGGACATAGCCCACCTAATCATCAGGTGATTAATGAACACGAGGAACTAGCCTCAACACTGCGCAGTACAGCAGTCCCGAAAACAAATGTAAAGAGACCACTAAGATAAAAAGCCCAAGCGTTCAGCTATTTCAGATACGTGGACAGCACTGCTTTCACCATGTGATACTTGTACAAAAGTGCACACATAAAAGGTAAGTTAGACTGTAAAAAAAAGTAGCACAAGGTCTCCATATAGTCATTTCCCACAAAGAAAGTCTTGCTTCTTAGAATACAAATAAAACTTCCTGCCTGCCTAAATCAACTCCTCCCAGGCCACAGTTCTCCCCAAATGCCAGCAATGAGCACAAACACACATGATCCTCAAAGGCACATAATCTTTCAAAGTTGGAAATGATGCAGCCTTCCTGCTACGCAAAAACGAAAGACAACTATCGGTTTGCATTGTCTTGGGGCTCTTATTTCCTTCCTTGTGAAGTAGTCATGACACAGGACCATATGTGTGTGTGGGTATATCTATAAACAGCAACAAACTCTGCTCTGACTTAGCAAAGCAAGCAACAGTCTAGCATTTCAACAGGGTAAATTGAACTATCACATGCTCACATAATACACAACTAGAAGTCAAGACTAACTTAAACTCATCCAGAGACCTTCTCTAGAGCTGAACTTAATAGCCACACAAACATTTTGATTATAAATTACATCCATCCCACTCCTTCTCATCAGTGTCTACTATCATCAGGCACAGTGTTTTCTCATGAGCTTTCATCACTTTATAGCAGAGATCGGACTCAGCTGGGACTGACATCGGCAGAGGGAATTGTACTACTTGATGACACAATTTTAATGAAGGACATGCTTCTTCCTCCATAGGAGGAAGAAAGACACTAACTAAGCAAGCTGCTCTCCAGCATACTTAAGTGTGGCAGTGTGCATACTAGGTTGAATTTCAAAGGATTCAGGCCCACTTTGTTACCCAAAAAAGTCACAGAATTCCTTACCTGCAACAAATGACTGCTTTACAGGAGAGTGCCAAGTCCAGAAAGCTCTGCCTGACTTCAAAAGAAAGGGCATACTTCAGTGTGTGGCCATCAATAATCAGAGCAATATCATTTTCCTTGCCCAGTGACTCCCCCAGACTGGTACAATGTTGAGTCAAAGAAGCTCTTGTTGCCTGAAGAAAAAAAACAGAAAGTGTTTCTTCCTAATACAAGAAAAGTGCACTCAAACTAGAGCAAGGTATCTCCAGACCATGCAACAGAGCACAGTATACATGCACCCAAACTGGCACTGACATGAGCTAATGTGTTAACAGCATCTCATGCAGACATACTGACTTGTGTCACAAATCAGCAAAAGCTGTCTCTGCTTGCCTAGACACACGTCTTGTTTCAGAGCAGACTCAGCATCGTTACCACAGAGTCCTGCACAATAGATGTGCCCAAAGCAGTTGTGATACAACCTTCCAAACAGTAGCCCAAATATATCAACTTTTCTGGGCCAAACAGGTAGGAAAAGGATCAGACCACTCTCACACAAAGGGAAGGGTGGGGGGGAAAGAGGAAGAGTTGTTTTCCAACTCATTTTCTCTCACCCCACTCATTAGTATGGTAATCAAAAACTCAGTCTGATTCACTAGAAAACTAGCCTCAAACTGGAGGCAAATTTACAGATTAAGTTAATGAGTGTGACAGAGAACATAATTCAGCCATTTCAGACTGACATTTTGCACCTTCTTCTTTAAAAGAGCAACTTCTTAATTCCCTGTTTCCCCATTAAAATGTGAGGGATTAGATCTATTGTTTCCTGGCATGCTTTATTTACACTGAAAATCTAACACAAAGTAGATGACTGTGCTTAAAGCATCAGAGACTACTGCTGGGAAAACAAGGTAAGTCTTCTGGGGAGAAAGCTGTTTTATCTAGCTCAACACTACTGTTCAGAGACAACATTCACAGAAACTCCAAGGACAGTATAATGGATACAGCTTGGGTCATGTTATCAATAATAGAATTTTATCCCAAGAGTCCCTGCCCCTGGGATCTTGGAGTGTCATTTCTTTTTCTTTACTGCTTCCTCTCAAGTCCAGAATTAACCCCTGTCCTTCTCCTGAATGCACACACAGGATTAAATGCTTCTCTGACTATTTGAAACCAAAGGAGAACTCCCTGCACTTATTCCCTGTCTAGCACTTGGGGCAGTTCAGAGTNTCACCTATTGCTCAAAAGAAACAGCCACTGGAAAACTTGTAAAAGGTGATATTTCTCATCCCTTGAGATTACTAGTCTCTCCATAGCTTATTATCATGGCTATGGATAAGCCTCACCCAATTCATGCCCTGGTCACAGAACTTACTCAACATATAAGATGACACAGAATTAGTAACACTGTTAATAATACCCCAAAACACTATAAATCAAGGATAGCAAATCAGGCACTTCATCTTACCAGCACTTTGTAAAACTCTCAATATACTCCTCCATGTGCAGGGCTAAGTAACAACCTAACAGCTTATACTGTAAAAAAGAAGGAACTACTATTTTTGTTTCTTCCAATTACTTAAAATTTCTGTTTTAAAAAAGAAAATCAACTATTGTTCCTATAGGCCAGTGCAATTTAGCCAAATAAACCAGATCCCATTCTCACTGGGTATATAATGAAGACCTTCTAAGGAAGCAGGCGAACAAACATTTGGACACAATGAGGAACTATATCCTTCTGTGGGCAACTCATTATTGCTAACTAGAGTAAAAATCCCTACTTTGATCCCTAGCTTTTACTCCGTGCTTGACATTAAGGGATAAATTTCTTCAAGTCACATCAAGCAAGACTAAATCAATCCTTTACTAGAACAAGCATGATGGAGCAAAAATCAACAGTAATCCTAAGAAAGTATCTGGATAAACTCACATCTGTGGAATATCCCTGCCTTTTTTATTGAGTATCCATTAAACCTAAATGGTAAGTTTGTCAGGGGCTCTGACAGAAATAGAATATTAGAAACAAATATAAAAAGCCTTGCACTCAGCCATAATAAACTTGGCTTTCCGTCCCAGGCACAGCATCCAGCTGCTCTGGGGAAACCCAGAGAGGTGCCTGCCAATCAAACCTTATGGTACTGGCATATCAATTTCCATCAAATATTAAAAATATACAGCTTTACTTAGTGCAAAAATTTAAAAGCCCATCTGTTTAGTCCTAATTCAGTGGGTTATTCGAACAAATATGGACACTTCATAAGCCAGTAGAGGACATGTGCACATGCTTAAGCGGACAGTTGAACCAGAGTAACATTATCAGTTTAGAGCTTTACAAGGGCTTAAAAACTCATTCAATAAGACCACTAAATTCCAGAGAACAAATATGAAAAAAATCAGATTGTAAAAAGTCAACTACAGAGCTCAAACTAAAAAAGCTAAGGAAATCAGGTTTTAAACTATTTTTATTCTACTTTTAGACCTCCGACATGATGGGGGGACTTGGTTCTAAAAATGTGAACAATTCTGGCATAAACGTGTTTAAGGGTTAAGGTTGTTACAATCTCTGTGCTTGAGTTAAACTCAAGATTTCGTGCTATATTCCATAATAAACCTATCCCACCTGCTCTTCCTGGTTGTTTTTCTATTTCCATTTTAACAAGTTGCAACCACAAATACAAACCCTCAGCAGAGCATTTACTTGCTTTACTGCCTTAAAATAAGCTTTCAGATTTTATTGTTCTCTGCATGCATTAGTTTCCATACAGGACACGAAGTAACATTATTAGCTCGCTATTATAAATCTTCATAGTAGACTAAATTTGTTGACAAGAAGAAAACAAAAACATCCTGAAGCAGAGTTTGTGTGGTCTTCTCTGGATTGTACGCTCAGGATTTTGAACAAACCTTGTGATAGCATGTGTGTATATTCTCACTTCCTAAAACGTCAGAAAAAATCCCTGTTATGCCCAGCTTTATATTTGAATTACAATACTGACAAACATTCTGGGATTACCAAGCCATTATTTTGCAGGTGAACAGAGCAAATACTAATACTTTTCACACGATGCTTAAACTAACTGGGAAGCCAACACAGAAACGTTTGATTTCACTAAAAGCAAGAGCAGACTCCTCATGCTATAATAAGAAACGTTAGGAACGTTGTATAGGTTATATAATTAGGTCCTAAGCACATTTTTTTGTGTTCACCATGTGCCTTTGGGTGGTGGTTGTCGTTGTTGCTCTTGGGAGATTTTTTAGAAGCAGTGCACCATACCACCCATTCCCTCCCACCAGAGCTTTGTCCACTTCAGCAAGAAACGTTGGTGTTTGAGGCAACACAGCATCCAACACAGAATGACAGTATCAGATAGTTGCCAAGAAAATACAAAACTCAGGACTTGAAAAACCGAGCGCAGAAGACTCCAAGCGGGATAAAAGTCATTCTCGAAGCTTATCTTACAAAAATGATGATACCCGGAGAAGAACTGGGCAATTCTTGTAAGATAATCAGCTCCAAATCTGCTCTTTACTCCTGTGCATTTCCCTGGAAAGGCTCACAAATTCACTGAAATGACAAAAAGCGATAGAAAGGACAGAATTTTGTGCAGCCTCTACACTTGTTGTTCATTGTATGCATACAGCCATCCATGGCCCATGAAGAAAGAGACCTCAGGAAGAGAAGTCGGTGGCTTGTGGCATCATGTAGGCCAGAAGGCATTTTTAGCTGAAGAGATCCACTCACCCCTGGACCTGTGACCTCTAACAGACATACCACCTGATGAATGTAAGGCCAAAATCAGCCTTAAAATATCTCAATCCAAAGGGTCCTTAATCTGCATAGCAAGTCTCAGGTTATCGTGTATTCAGACCAAACGTTACCTTCACATATAAGATAAACAGATTACACCAGTATTTTTGTATTCAGGGGCAACTGAAAGCCCAGATGAATTTGACCATCAAGAGGAGCAAGTGCTGTAAAGAGTGATTCAAAGATGTTTCCAGTTCTGCAACAAATTTACTATGCAGCAGCCAAGATACTTGGTTAAATAGGAAAAAAATACACCCTGAAGGAACATCTGTGCTGTCATCCATACATCTCCAACTGTGTTCTACATTGGTCAAAAAGGAAAATGAAACAGATCTTTTCACAAAATTCATCAGATGACAGAAAAATAATCTTGAAAAGTGTCAGTCAGATGTACCATCTCAAACACATACGCTGCGTAAAGGGCTGCAGGTACTTCAAGTACCTCCAAGACCAGCTCAAGATCATGGCAAGGAAGAGTATCAAAGAGCTGACTATTCCAAAGCACATGGTTAAGTACTCAAGCAAACCTAACGTAGCACATCAGGTGGCTGCACACTAAGCTTCAGTCTCTCTGTGAAGAAAAACAGCATTTTTAATAAGGAATATATATGAAGTCTCCCCTGAAACCCCAGAACTGGAGAGGCTTTGGGGCACGGGGAGAAGGAGGGAAGAATTAGGAGCAGAGAGGTTTTTGCCAAATTAAGAAGCAAAGTCGATTTGTTCAAGACTTCACCCTAACTAATAATCTCCCACCTTGTAGACTAACTCACGTGGCAGTGTGTGCTACCAAAAGTGGTGATCCACTTATCTTAGCCTTCTGAAATAAAACTTGAAGTTTCCTGCAGCATAACTTTTTCCTCACATTAAAGACAGAAATGCTGATTATAGCAGTGGCATCTTAAAAAATGCCAATCTTCACTATAATCTTAACTAAAATACTGATTCATTAAAAAAAAAAAAAAAAACCCAAGGAAAGTGACAAAAGTCTCAAAATTCTCAGACCGAAGAACTGACATCCTAAGTAGTTATCCAGTGCAATATGGTTGCCAAAGGCACCATCTTGAAAGCCATGAGTCTTTTGCAATCCTTCTTTGAGTTCCAAGAGTGCAAAGCTGGCAGCACAAGAAACAATTATAGAAACAACTGCAGTTAAAAGGGCAATTCATCAAATATTCTCCAAATGCTATGAAAGACAATACCACATTTGTTCAGTTTGACATTTTTGAATATTTCTAACTCTAGCAAGAATCATGTGTATCCTTGGATGACCAAGGATTTCAAATGTTATAGCAACAACCCTGTTTTCTTCATACTAAGAACAGCATTAGGTTTATTACAGAATTTTCATTTACTCCAGAACTGCTCTATGTAGGCGACTCTGTATATTGCTATCAACATATGTTAGATATTTGACCACAGAACAGTTTATGGTGCATAATAAAATAGTTTATATCTCATATCACAGAAAGGGCAAAGAAATGCTTGTTCTGGACACCAAAACATCCATGCGATTACTAAAATCAACTGTACTCTGCCAAGAGGAAGCAGACTGTTAGTTTTGCTAATAAGCTAGAATGATTCAGTGTCTTTATATTTTATTAAATTCATTCAACAGAACAGACTTTTTACTTCCTTCTACGTTTTCTCTTTGTAACATAATAATCCAACTTTACCCGGAAGCAAACAAAGCAGAAGCCTGTTCTTGTTTAGAGCTTCAGAAAGTTAAGTTTCTGCCAAGTAATTTCTCAGAGACAAAAGCCCACTTCTCAACCTGATGGACAAACCTTCAGATCAAGGAGACACCACAACCTTCTGCTTTAGCTCATAAAGATATGGGATTCTCTGTCACACTGTCTAAACCACAGGCTTCTGTGTTGCTCCATTTTAAGCTGTCAGTACATGTCAGTGCCCCAAAACAGCTGAGGAGAATTCAGCCAAGAAAATAACATTGGTATGTGGACATACAAGTCAATCTATAACTTACCCACCACTGCCCCCAAAAAAGAAGGTATTTTCTCCTTATATGAAACCACAGGGTGTTTGGGGTTGGAAGGACCTTAAAGATTATCTAGTTTCAACCCCATCCCTAGACTAGGTTGCAGAGAGCTCCATCCAGCCTGACTTTGAACACTTCCAGGCATGAGTATCCCACAACTTCCTCAGGCAATCTGTTTCAGTGTCTCACCAACATCACAATAAGGAATTTTTTTCTTAATATGTAATTTAAACCAATTGTCTTACAGTTTGAAGAAACCCCCTTTGTCCTGTCACTATACATTCCTGTAAAGAGTCCCCCTCCAACTTTCTTACAGGTTCCTCCCTTCAGGTACAGGAAGGCAATTAGGTCACCCCAAGCCTTCAGGTAGGACACTTTAAAGATTCAGATCTCTGATACAAATACTGGACTTTTCACATATTTATACCTCTATCTGTGTATGAAGTTTTTTATATACACAAAGGAAAGCATCCATATCACTATTATACCACCTTGGTCAATATAAATACAGTCATCTTGACTCAATGAGATTAGAATGTTCTTGAGACAAAGAATAGCCAGGACTACATTAAAGAAGTTTTATCATTGCCAGCAAGTAAGGAATCTATGTTTATTAATGGATAAAAGACTGAACGCTAGTCACAATGAAATACAAACAAGATGACAGAGCTCATCTCTCCTCCAGAAGAATGCTACACATACGGAACACATAATATTGAGTAGATTGATTTGTACAAGACAGGATTGCCTCAAGATGATTCTCATGAATTACCTTTCAAACACAGACATATGCATGTGTCAAAACTAGTGTTCACTTCACTATGACAAAATTAGTTCGCATTTTCAAGTCATATTACATGTGTAATCTAGAAAAAATAAAGTTTTGATTTTACCCTTTCATGTAAGGTAACATTGATTTGTAAGACATCAAAATAAAGCTGGAAGGGCAGAATTTACCTCTCTAAAGACTAATAAAATTTAATAGGGCTAGAGAAAGCTATAGCTTGTAGTCTTCCACTCCTAATTTCCTCTCCAAAATCCCCCTAAAAAAAAAACAACTGCTATTAGCATCTGTGCAGTTAATACTTCAGTTGAATGGTAGTGTAAGTAACAGAGGCCATACCGCTGTCATTGTTCATAGCCAAAGTTATTCCCACATTTAAGTAAAAGGAAACTGCTTTGAGAATTAAGCCAAACAACAAACTATAAACTCTAAGCTACTCAAGACAGTCCCATACATACAACAAGCCAACCTGTCATATTAGTCTTCCTTTCGAGTGTTTGTGTACTATCAAATCTGCTTCTCCAAGCAAAGCCCAGAAAGTTCCAGAGCCACTGATTAGGACAAGCAAGCTCTGTAATGAAACTGACTTTTAAGAAGCAGATTACTTTTAACCCAAGTTGTTTGCTTAAAGCCCTGGTTTTGATTTAGAAACAATACACATATTGAGTAGAAATATGAGAGAACTCACAGTTCCTGAAATACGCTTTGAGATTTTACTTCTACCCTGACAGCGCAACAAGCATCAGAAATTACTCACACTCTTTGGAATATGTATTTTTCCCTTTTACCCAGGGCTGACTAGGCAATAAAACAACACACAAAGGGGTTTCCAGAAGGATCTGATACAAGCTGTACTCCCATGACCTTACCAATTCCCCAACAGCCCCCCAAAAACAGAGAACACATACATTCATCGATTGTTTGCATTCAACTGGGATCACTTTGACTCCTCAAAGATTTAGGTCAGGCTTCCTGCCCTTTGGCAGCTGCTTAAGGGTAGGTAGAGTGCAACAATCTATCCTGGACACTTCATTCCTGGCCTTGGTCTCATCTCTCAGGACTTCTAATGAAGCAGAGACTAGCAAGCAAACAGCAAGGCAGCACTCTCCTGCTTGGGTCAGCCTCTTTGGCAAGTAACTGGAAAGAGGCACTCAAGCCTGACCATGCTTCTGTTTATGACAAAACAGCATCCAAATTGCCCCACAAGGGCAGATGAAGGACATGGAACACACTGAACAAGGAGAACACTACACGTGCCCTGAAGAACAGGGTCGTGGACATGCCCACACCTGGGAAACACAGACTGTCAGAGGAAGAAGCAAAGATGGAAAAGCTGGAACAGCAAGGATATAGGGAAACTGGATTTTCCCTCATGTCTTAAAACTAAAAGTAAGAACTCTATACTTCTGCATCCAAGCAGAGGACAGTAACAGGACTTTTAAGTGCTAACCTTGGACTACTGTTTTTTAAACCCATAAATTACAGTGCTAAAATACAGGCATATATTAGGGAATGAGAGAAACACTATTGGGTTACACAAGCAAGATGTTAGGAAACATTTCTGCTAGATCACAGAGTTCTTTACTATCTGAACACTTCTAGATCAAATAACTCTCACTTAACAACTGAAGGAAAGTAGCAGCAGAGCAATCCAAAACACAAGCACTGGCACCACATACATATTATGAAAACTAAAGAATTTAGTGTTATAATATCAGAACACCAGAAACTTGGATATCTATTACTATATTGTTATATGGTATCACCTATCTTTTTCAGCTGATACAAGACACATAACCAAACTATCTACAAAGCATTAGATCACAAACTGAGAAAAGCATGACAAAACTATCCAAATGGTTTTATGCATACCAGCCTGTTGAATCTACTTACTAGTTTTACTCACATAAGATTTGTCATGATGTAAACTCTTCTTGTTGCACTTTGATTACAAAATTAGTACTTCACAACAATTGCATCAGGTAAATACCCCAAGATTGTCCAGCTTTACCACTTTTGTCAGAGAAAGTCTGAAGATTAGTTTTTCTAACAGAACTCTGCCAAGATCAATTCACGCTCAGTGATAGTTACCTTCAAAACACCAAAAGAAATGCAATCCTGTCTTGCAATTTGAGCACAGCAGATTACAGTGACAAAAAGACCAAAACTGCTCTCCAGAGAGCTTGTGGAAACCCCATCCACAGACACGTTCAATAAAGGCCAGGTTGTATGGGGCCCTGAGCAACCTGATCTAGGGAATGGAACCTCTGCCCATGACAGAAGAGGTTCACACTAGATTTTTAAGATCCCTTCCAACTCACACCATTTCACAATTATATGAAAAAACCAACAGGTCTGAAAAAGCAAATATAAACAAGCTTTCTTTGAGCAATTAATTTTAATTTAACTGGCAACAGATATGTGAGCAACAGCAAACTAGATGTGGCACAGATCCAGATCCCCCCCTCCTGCCCTCAGTTCCACCCTTGAAGCAGGGCCCAGGGCAGGCAGCTCCTCCTGCCCATCCTTTGCCACATGAAGAGCCAGAGCAGGATACAGCCTCCCCTCATCTCAAGTCTCTGGAGAAGTGGAGCCTGCATCTATGGACTAGCTCCCCACAGGCAGTCCAGAAGTTGCCGTACAATTGTCACTTTTTTCTACAGAATTTTACTTCAATTCTGAAGTCTAATTTTTGTGCCTGTCTTATAAAAAAGGCTGCTCCTACA
Organism: Thryothorus ludovicianus; assembly: GCA_013397245.1. Lineage (NCBI taxonomy): Eukaryota > Metazoa > Chordata > Aves > Passeriformes > Certhiidae > Thryothorus > Thryothorus ludovicianus. The sequence goes on from VZTB01009277.1 coordinate 29,138, forward strand.
CCACAGCTTCAACTACTCAGAAGAGACTATGTTCAGTGATAAAGCAGGATGGCTGGAGTCTTCTAAAGAGCCTGAAGTCTATCTAGAGGGTCTTAAAAATGTGAATATAACATGAAAACATGATAAAACATGAAAAGCTAAGGCTTTATAAGAGATGATGGGACACAGCATCAAGATCTTTCTAAGTATCAGCCAGTAGCCCAAGATGATTGTATGCTACTTGTCTCCCTTAAATAACATTACCTTCTCAGCACAGGCTATACCCTTAGGGAAGGGTGATGTGCACGAACAAGCACATATCTCCTGACAGCAGCTTCAGAGAGGCATTGCCTGGTCATGGTCTGGCCTTGCATCACCCTTAGGTAGCAGTGGAAAAGGAAACAAGCAGGAACAAGGGCAGCTTTGCCACTGACCTCCTCGAAGATCAAAGGAGGCAAATCTCTGCTAGCATTTTCTTAGCTAAGATTATTTAGAAAAAAATTAGTAAAGTCTTAAGCATTTCAAGCACTTCCAGGTTGCACAGGAATAGAAAAATGGCCTTTGCTAAACACAATCCTATTGAATACTACGTGAGGTGACATTAAAAGGCTATTTGCCCTTGACATCACATCACATGTTTAAGGCAGTTTCTTCACCAGCAATAGTTCAGCCAGAACTGAAATTCCAGACATACTGCAAATCCAAATGATTACATGCTGACAATTCAGTGTCTTCATACTTCGAAAGCTACACAGGAGACTGCAATCCCAGGCAGTGTGTTTGAGAGGAATGGAGGTGAGATGCATTTGCTTGCTTCAGTGACTGAACCAGTTGCATCCAAGGACCATTCTGTATGAGCTGTCCTGATGCCAGACACTAAGAATAGCTTTCAAATAACTTCATACAACTATTTTAATAATCTTGATGTTCCAATATGGTATATAATCTATGGAAGAGTTCTCAAACAAATAATTAATTGAAATCGTAATATTATATAATCTTAAGATATGTAACAACAAGTATCAGAAATTTAATACTTTAGATATAAAACAAAATCCATAAAAACCTTCTCCCAACCAAGAAATGCTTTACTTGGGACAATGAATTCTAATAAGAATCAAAAAGACCAAAAATAAGCAGTTTTTCAGACTGCATGCAAGACCCCTGAAACTGAGAGATGCTGAGATCCATTTATCCCAGCCTCTCAAGTATCCAGATACAGCATTCCTCTCAAAGCTTATTCTGCTAGCTGACCAGGTGATCGTGTTCACCTACTAAAAATTCTATGCAAATACAGTATTTCAAAAGACAGCAACATAAAGATTTTCAGAGCTACATTGCAGAAAAACACACAGTTAAGGTAACAATATTCTCAGCTCTTAAACCAAAATATTCATTCTTAAATCACACAGGCTGCCTTTCTGACTACATGAACTGAAATACCATATGGGAAATAGAGATTTAGCCACAATAACTTAGGACATTGAAATCAGTTAGGGGAGAACACCATCTTTTGGAAGACACTAGCAGAGTTGAACAACAAAGGGTATATCTTTCAATAATATACAGCAGTAATTATCCTGGGCTTGACCAGTGGTCTTCTTTGCTACAAACACATCTGTACTCTGCTGCTTCGAGCTTCCTTCAGGCCCTAGTTAACCTTTGCTCATAAAGCACAGTATGTTCCAAAAATGCTTAATGGAAAAGAATATTGTAACCAGCCAACTGCACATATGAATCCTAACTAAAGATTACTGAAAATGCATTATGAGGCAGCAGACATGGTCTTAACACCATACTGGCCATTTTTACAGCAGACTGTATTCAATGTCTTATTCATCGTCTTAGTAGAATTCAAAAAACCCTACACCCACAAACTACCAACCAAACAAAAAAGACTGACAAAACCTCACACCAAACAACTTGCTTCCTATTTTAGTCCATGTTATTTATTCTGTTTAATTCTTAAAATATGCCATTTATTGTACTTCATATTAACACCAGACTTCTGTTGAGCACACATATGTAACAAGCTTCACTACATTTAAAAAAAAAAAAAAAAAGAAGAAAATCTGCGACAGCAATAATGAAGTGTGTAAATTCAATGCCAAAACCCAAGTAAAAAACCAAGCAATTTAGCACAGGCTTCTATGATGAAAACTTGAGGCATTCCAGGACTTTATAGTCTATGAGCGGACAATGCACAGCAGTTAGGTCAGTGGACAGGCAAGGTAATTAATTCGAAGTGCAGACATTGAGGCAGCCCAAGTAGGAGTGTTCTCTTACAAAATTAACATATATGCAAATGCATGCTTGGTCCTATATGACTACAACTGTTTTGAATAATATTTAGTTTAAGAATTTCCTCTAGGTCACCACCACAAGGAGTTATATTGAAGATCTGTGCTCATGAGAGGTAACTACTACACTCCTGTACAACATCTACAGCAACAACTTGTTATTGCCTTCAGCACAGCACCTCAGCTCCCAATATATTGACAGATAGCAACAATTTCCTCTTGGAAAACATTTTCTAACAGAAAATTCTTCTGTCAGAATTCTCTCTTTGATTTGCAGATTTCCTTACTGAAGGTTCATGTGGCTTCATTCATGCTGGACAAGCATGAATCAAATGATCTGTCATAAGATCTACTTTATTTGTAATCTTCAGTAGCTAAATAATTTCAACTTCTTAAGAAGCTTCACATACTTCCCTCATATAAAAAAATCCCACCCAACAAACTAAACAACCATCTGCTGCCTTCACTCCCTCCAAAAGCATCACATTGGATTTCTCCACTGTCCTTACCCAACTTCACATAAATACTCTGTCTACCTGCATTAAAGGTTTCAATAAAATTGCTAATATCAGTAGTGAACCATAGAGGAAAGTAATCTTCTTCCAGCTACTCTATACTTTGTCAGACTCCCACAAGTAACCCATTTTACGCCCTCCCTCAGTAACAGACTTGCTTATTCCTTGCAGACTTAAAAGCAACAAAACATTAAAATGGACATGTATTTTCTGGCAATTGTCACTGTTAGGAATGACTGCATAGCAAAGTGCATCTAGAGGCCATATGGCAGCCCTTACATAGATGTGGGTTTCGTTGGACTTGAAATTCTCTAAAACATATTATAAAGTAGGGTGGTACAGCACCATTTCAGGTAAGTAGAGTTTACAATTCATCTCTACATTAAAATTGACAAAGTTTTCATTTGGCTGATCCTATGCCTTACAATTTAAATGCCCTATTCCCATATACAGTTGGTGCAAACAGGCATCTCCTGGACATCCACAGGTACGCTCAGGAAGCAAGAGTAACTCCGCTGCTGCACTGCTGGCATCTCACTGCCTCTAGCTCTAGAAAGAACTGGAAACAAATCTTATTTTCATGGCATTAACTATTGCCCAGCAAAGATACTTGTATCCACTCAACTGAGAAGCTGGACACAACACTTGATTTGCTTTCATGGTAAGAGCTTCCTGCATTTTTACTTTTTTTTTTTTAAGATAAGAATATAAAGAAAGCCCTAGGCAAGCTTCTCTTTTCTCATCAAATAAACACCATTCCCTGAAGTGAACACTAATTTTCCAAAGACCTCTTTTTCCTTGAGTTTTAAAAATACACTTAGTTTCCTATGAGTTTACCCAATACATCTCAAGTTTTTATTAAAGTTTATCTAATAAATATGATACCCAGTTCAATTACTAAAAATAATTTTAGTAAGAAAACTCCACAAAATCATCAAGATTATGTTTCTTTTTTAAAATTAAACCACCACAGTAATTTCCCTAAAGATTCAGTTATACAATAGATTTCTTTTATTAATATTTACTAAACCTATTAAGTCTGTCTATTGAACTGCAGATTCTATCTGTCAAGTCCTGTATAAGAATCCCATGAAATCCCATAAGAACCTGATAATATTAAAATTACTATACACAGACCAATTAAGTTTTAATAACTTGAAAAGAAAGTACAAGTTTTCACAAAGTCAGTTAAGTTGGGAACCCATCCCCTTTTTCTTTATGTTATTTACAGGTAAATTGTATAATTTTAATTCTATAATCCAGACCATGCCTGCCTACATCTCACAAAGCCCCTTAAACATTAATTAGCTTTATTCATCCACATTCCACAGAACTTGATACCTTGTCTTTCTACAAAGAGCTGTATCTTCTTGTTTCATTGAATTCTACACTCTAGAAGAACTTTAATTAGTAGCAACAGACACCCAATTCCTCAGTCTTTCAAATCAGAGGAAGGATTCGCTGTGGCTAGCTTGAAAATCCAAAGTACATGACAAGTGTACCTAGATACCACCAAAACTCAGCACAATGGAAGCTTCAGGAGGACGCCTGAATCACCTCAGCTCTGACTAACACTCATTCCCAAAGCCCTCCAAAAAAACCATTATATTCTAACACTCGAGAACTGTGATTTTTACGCCCAGTTAGAACACGGGTTATAATAATTCACAGTTTGGGAATTCAAGATATCTAAAGCAGTTTTGTCTTGAGTACATGGAAAGGAGAGATGGCAAACAGTACTTAACATATGTAGAGGGTAAACTAGTTAGAAAGACTTAGTAAATATGAAAGAGTGACACTTATCTTCTAACATCATTATGTTAGCTAAACAACTAGAGATAGTGAGAAAATGCACCTTGACACATTCTTTGATTTAAAAAAAAGCTACAACATTGTGACAAAGTTATATAAAAATCCTAGAGATATCCACAAGATTCTTCTGACTGGTTCAACTCTATGCAGAAGGTTCAAAAATAGGGAACAGTCAGGTATTAAATTCATACAGCTGCAGAACTGCTTAATTCTAGTTTCTGAAAGACCAATCAACCCAGAAAAATTCTGTGGGACATCTTCTAGCTTCAACCAGATGTAAAACATCTTTTTTTTTTCCCCTTAATTCCCCTGTGAAGGAAATGTATTCCTTTATGTGACTGATGAGAAGGAATGAAGCAATCAAGCTTTAGTTGCAAGAATGATTCTCTGATTATTATGAAAAAGGAAATAACCTTTAAAAAATTGTTTAACAAAGTAGTAGTAAATCAGTATTATGGGAACCACAAAAGTAAGACCACAGATATCCCTCTGTTTTCTGAATATATGATCAAGATATACCCTGTCAACCTTAAGCAGTTAGTTCTCTACTGTCTTCATTAAGTTAACACTGCAGATTACTAAATCCTATTGCTTTAGGCTGGCTCCAGACCAAGACAGGAAGACTGATTATTCTTAAAACCCCCAGACAAACTTGCATGAACAAGGAACCCCTCTAATATGAAAGAAAAAGATCAGATATGAAAAGTATCTTTAAGAAAAAAGGACTATTTAGTTCTTGCCCTTCAATATTAAATTCTTTCTACAGATGTGCAGTATTAGCCACATCATTTGAGAGAATTAGTATCCATAACTCATCTATATATCAGACACTAGGTTCATCTTTTTCCTCCAAAAATGCATCATCATGATTTAATATCAGAAAAAACTGCATTTCATAGGTAGCATCTCATTAAAAAAATTCCATTTAACACTTGATTACACATCCTTATGTTTCTAGGGTCTCTTGTGCTTAACAGAAAAAAGCACATCAATATGCTGCAGAGAATCCCATCTTCAAAGCCAACAGATATTTCCCTCACCATCCAGCTGAAGCTATGCTTCTCTTGTTACCCACACAACAGAAAATAGATCTGGATAATACTCTCTGATCATCTATTGAAATAAGCCCTCACATATGTGAGGATCATTAGCAATTTTAAGATAAATAGTGTTTGTTTCCAGTCATTTTCCTCTAACATATGAGAGCTCTTACAAACGAGACAGCAAATTTTAGATGGAATTCAAGGAACACTCTTCCTTTCTATTTTTATGTAATATGATCTATTCTGTCATATAGCACAGACAAGGCATCAGCCCACAGCTGCTAAATACTAGCTGCCTAAAATTGGCTCTTGTCAGAAATGACCAATATTACAATTTAAAATATTAAAGGAAAAGTAACTTTGAAAACAGTGTATTTGGATTTTTAAAAAGCATTCCTCAGCCTTCCCACCCCACAGTGTCCACTTATAAAAAGAGTTATTTAGTAACCTTTTCTTAGCACTCCTAAGAGTCCTTGCATTCCTTCAGGTCCAAGTACCCTCACTTCATCCAAACCAACAATCACAGTGCCAGAAAACACTAACAGAAAAAACAGAGCCACAGATAAGGGAGAACAGTCATTAATGAATTTTGAAAAGCAAAAAGCAAGATGAAAGAAAAATACCAGCCCAACTCATTCACCACTCACAGCTCAAACCTATTAGTATTACTTCCTGAAAAAGTAGTAATCTAATACTTAAGTTACACAGTCCTGTGTATACTTAAACCTACAAGGTCTAGGTAACACCTATATTCTTTCATTTATAATTCTACTCAGTACACTCAAATCAAAGCAGCTTTTCACACGAAGAGGTGCGTATTTTCCACATCCATACAATTAACTTTCTATGCAGATTAGCAAATACCTGGAGTTATGAAAGATCCTATTTTTACCTCAAAAACAAATAAAAAACCACTAAATCCCTTCTACCTAACATTTTTGAAGGCTTATCTGATTACTAGACTTTGTTCCTTATGTAACTACTCATTAGCTTGATGTGTATTTCTAGATTTAAAAAACAGAAATTTGAGCAATAGTAAAAGCTTTGTACAATAGAAAATTTATTCTTTCCCTAGTTTTCCTAATTAGCTTCCTTTGCAAATTCCCAGTGGTAGACAGAAGAGCTGATTACAATTCCAGGCTGAGTGGTAACTGGAGTAACTCACTAACCACAAGGCACTAGAGAACTGTTGCAGATGCCCCTGTGAAGGAGAGCTGATCCTTGGCTCAAACTGAGCTTGCTCACATTGACCACTTTTCCAGAATATTAACTTTGTCTGAACACATGTGGGCAGATGATAGCAGGGGAGATAAAAGCCTCAGCTTCCTCTCTAGCACAACACACAAGATTCAACCTTCAAAGCACCTATGTGGCATTAGCGGTACCAGGCTGCTTCTTGTCTTCCCAGCAGTATCTGCACACCTTATTATCTTTTAGTACAGCTGAAGCACACACAATACAAATGCTTTGGAGCATTTGGAGTTTTTAGGTAACTTTTGTTTTAGTCTGAAAAGTTGACAATACCTTTAGACCCGTTCTTTGGGAGTAATCAGCATGACTGACAAGCCATAGACATCCCTTCTTCTGCAAGAGAATCAGGATCCCAAAAGCAATACCCTCAAAGTTTCTCAGAGCTTCGTAGGCACTATCTCCTGTAATTGTGCTTAAGAGTTTGAAACATAGACTTACATAAAAAACTCACATGGTGTATATGCTGAAGAAATTCTGTAAGTGAAGTTAATACCTTTCTTTGTAACCGTAAATGCTGTGCAAATCTGAGAAGTCCAGAGGACATTACTGGAACCATACTCTTTGCTCAAAGACAAATGTGCTGATAAACAATTTATTTTTTAATGGTCTTCTGCTCATGTTCCTCTCCCTTACACAATCAGTTCTCAATGGTTATTAGAAAAAGTTTTAGGCAATAACTCAACAAAACTTGCTATTTCTAGCATATAGCTAGTTCCAATGACCAGGTCAGAGCTTTACTTCTTAAGATATCCATGATTCCCAGATAATATCAGCTCTACAGATGTATTAGTATTTCAATACCATGAATAATGATGCCTGCCCTCCTTAAGTTTTTAACTCTCAAGAAGGGTGGGAAGGAAATGTGCCAATTAAGAATGATGATCATAGAAGTCCTTGGATAAACCTAGTATTCTCAAGGTTAATAAGGAAGGTTCTTCCTTATAGAACCGTCACAGTAATGCTGCCCTACAGAACAGCTAAAATAAACTAACAACATAAAAAAAAAAAAAAAAAACCAAAACCAAAAAAAAGCACAAGTTTTCCAGGTCCTCGCTCTTCACTGCAGGAATATAAAACATAACTGTACATAAAGCTTCTCTGCAGATACTAAGACTATTTGGGCAGTCTAGACATGGACTACAAATGACACTGTGAAACCATGTTTGTTTTTCAAGAATACTAAAATAAAATATATACCACAAACAGGTACATTCCAACAGTGAAGCACGCAATAGATATACCTGAACAAGTGGAAAAGCAAGGAAGGCCAGCTTCTGCTCACACTTTTAGTCCTATCTTATCAAGAGACACCAGTATTGAGGGCTCTTACACACAAGTATCCATTTGCTGTTACTCACACATCTGTGTATAAGCCAGGACTGTCACTCCTGGCACGAGTTCTGTAGAACACACTCACAGTGCAGCTCCTTTTACACCAACAGGCTTACTTTACAGCAAAATATGACCCACAGCTTCAGAACTGTGTCCCTACAATGTTGTCCTTCCATTACTGTTAAATACAATCCCACGTGATAAGCAATTGTTAGAACCACACACAACATTCCTCAGCTGTAATATTGCCTCTTCCATTAGGTGTTTTCCAGCCAGGGGCTCTCTGGCCATTCAATTTCCCTTCTTCAGGTACCCTGTCACTGCTCCCACAACTCAAAATTCTACAAGATGGCAATGAAAGAAACTTTTCCAGGTTAAGAGCAGCACAATAAGACCTTATGGTGTTTCAATTTAATTAAACAGAGTCCAAGAATTACACTCACAGTAAATCTCATGCTCAAAATATTCTCATCTCAAAAAGATTTATTAAGAAAAGAAAAAACAAGTGAGTATATCTATGCATGTGGCAAAGTCTATAAGGGATTGACATTTGCAGATTATTATGCTAAGTTTTGAGAATTTCACTGAATCAAGCTAGGGATTAGTCTTTTCTATTCCCAGGAGTTCCCTGAAGAGAACAGAAATTATTGATTTTTCCCCTAAAGTGCATGATTTAGAAAAAAAATTTCTCTCTCAAAACCAAGCAAAGACAGTTGTTCGATCACATCTCACCTGCTACTGCATGCCAAGGAGCAGAAGTGGGAAGGAAAAGTCACACAGGGACTGCACAAAGGGGGAAATGTATCAATATTTAAAAGCTCTAAGCTCAACTTGGATCTTGTAAAAACTCATTTTTTAGTATTAATAGATTTCAAAGGTGGAATATATTAAATATAATGCTACAGAATTTCAGTGTGAGAAATTTACTGAGCTAAAACTGAGCCTTTGATTTTAGGCTCAGTTGAATTCAAAGTTTTTGTTAGAGGTGTAATACAAAATAAATATTACTATGGAGATGCTATACTGAAAAATTGGAAATAAATACTTAAAGATATCTTAGAACAAAAGAACTAGAGCCAATTATTGACATAAGTGTTATATTCAAACATACATAAAATCCAATTCTACATTAAAAATGGCAATAAGAGTACCTTGGAGAAAACCCATAGACTTACTTCAGATAGAAATCAAGAGTAATATGAAGCATTTCTGATGTACTAGCTCAGAAGCTTCACAAGTCTGTACTCATGTTTCAGAAAAATATAGGTTATCTGAGCTAAAGTATCAGTTACCTTCAATATTCATGATGTATCATATGATAACATTTTCTTCACTTTAAAAACCAGCAACTATGTATATCAATAATAGGTTTCTTTTCTCATCTGATATGCCATGGTTTTACCATCTCTTTTTTTTTTTGCCATAGAATTACAGAAAAGTTCGAGCTGAAATGGATCTTAAAGATAATCTAACTGCAACCCCTCTACCACAGGCAGGGAGGGACACCTTCCACTTGACCAGGCTACTCAAAGCCCCATCCTGCCTAGTCTTGAACAATTCTAACAACAGGGAGTCCACAGCCTCTGTGAGCAACCTGGTCCAGTGTCTCACCACCCTCACACTAAAGAACTCCTTCCTAACATCTCATCTAAAACCTTAAGTCCACTCCCCTTTGCCATATCACTGCATGCCCTTCTACACAGTCCCTCTCCAGCTCCCTTGTAGGTCTCCTTTGGAGTGCTCTGGGGTCTCTACAAATCCTTCTCTTCTCCAGGCTGAACAGCCCCAAATCTCTCAGCCTGTCTTCTTAGCAGAGGTGCTGCAGAATTAGTGGCAACTACATCTGATCAACTTAGTGGCCCTCCTCTGGACTCGTTTCAAGAGGTCCATGTGATTCTTGTGTTGGGAGCCCCAGAGCTGAACACAGCACTGCAGGTCAGGTCTCATGAGAACAGAGTAGAGGGGGAGAACCATCTCCCTCAACTGGCTGGCTGTGATTCTTTGGGATGCCTTTGGCTTTCTGGGCTGTAAGTACATATTGCTAGGTTATATGGAGTTTGTTGTCCAAACAGCCCCAAAACTTGTTCCTCAGGATTGCTCTCAATTCATTCTCCTCCCAGCCTGGACTTGTGCTTGAGACTGCCCCAACTCAAGTTCTGCATTTGAACTTTCTGAAGCTCACACAGGCCCACCTCTCAAGCCTGTCCAGATCCCTCTGGATGGCATTCCTTCTCTCCAGTGTGCTGGCTGCATCACACAGCTGGGTGTCACTGACAAACATGGTGGGGGTGCAAGCTCACATTCTGAAAGCTTTCACTAGTTTTTATGTTTACTGACAAATTTCCAATACTGTTTACACCTGAATTCTGTAACCAAAGTTACAGAAGCTACACACAAAGTTATACACAATGTTACTAGAATCATATCAAGGCAACTGGAAAATAACACTTAGCTGGTGATAATTTTTGCCACAGTAGCAATAACCTCTTCAACCAGATTCACAACTATCCAGTAACTCCTTCAGTACTCCAAGATACAGGCTTTGCATCTCCCATCCAGTCAACCTGCCAATTCTAAATGTAAATGGCAGATGCTGCATATTATAGATACTTTTATCTGTCCTACAAATATCTCTAATAGAAATCAGATATTGAAGCGATATCCAATACAGATATGGATATTGAAACACACAAAATGGAAAGATATCTCCTGGGAAAATTAATGTACAAATATATGATTTTTTCTATTTAATTTTGGCATATATATGAGGAGCATGGCAACCACTTGCAGAATATTTTTGATTTTTGGTCTCAGAAGCTACTGTACATAGACAAGCTCAACGTGCAGGTTTGGTTAGAGCTGTTACATGCAATACTGAAGATGGAAAAAAACAAAAAACAAGTTTTCTTCAAACATTGCTCTTATATCAAAACCTTAAAACTTAACTACATTCCCGATGGCATGCTGCAGGTTTTTCCAGTTTGCAGCAGAATCAAACCCATGCACCTAAGGAGTTGCTCATTCTGAGACTTCAGTTTGATTTGTACAGTTTGTGACTGAAGATGACTGGAATACACTTTACACAATATACCTGTGTTTTAGCATGAACTGTTTATCTTGCTGTCCCTGAGGGTAAGCAAGAGAAATTCAGTGCAAAAGCCTGACAACTTTCCATCTTGTTAGCAATACTTCCTGCTGTCAAGAATTACATCAGAATTAGCTTACTTACATCTAGCGAATCTTCATTGACCAGGATGAGAGACATACTCTGTGAAATGAGTCTGCAAGAGTACCCTGCAAGAGGGAAAAAAAAAAAAAGACAATGAAACATAAGAACTTATTTTTTGGAAGATTATCTAAGGTTAAACTCAACCTTAAGATAAGCATCTATCGGTCAAATGACAGTTTATTTTTTGAGCAGTTACTCCTATCAAGCAGACTGCTGGAAACATCAGTGTATAAGACACACTCCAATATGACAAATATACCAGAGACAAAGGCTGCACTATATCTGCAGTTTCAAATACATCATTTGAGACACTTTAATTAAAGAGAACACTGTGTGAACTGGATGCAGTAAATATAGCCTACAGCCCTATATAAAATCTATTTAAGCCTACATGAAGGCAGGCTTGCCTTCAGCACATTACAGGAACAGATTTGAATGCACAGCTGCTTCTATGCCAGATGACTGGAAGTGCACATTTTCAGATAATGCTACTCAGTTCCCTTAGGCCACACAAACCTTACATGAGTATTTTTCACTCCTCAATGTTCAGTGTGGAAGGTTCTGAGCTTCATCAAAAAGTACAGATCAATGACACTCAGAGAGCCCCTACCAACTCCTATAGACACAAGGTAATTGGACTTGATTATTCTTAGTGTGGGACTGGGACATGAAAGAACGAGAGCACCTAGAAGGCAGTTCTGTACACTTCCCAGGACACCAAAATTAAAAAAAAAAAACTCTCAAGACAGAAAAAAAAAATCTTATTTTTAAAAAAGTTGCATCATTTAGAGACTAAACAGGTTAATTCTGCTCATATAATGGCAAGGGACAAATGCAAGCTTGCATCAGACTGATCCTACAATATTATCCTGAAATCTCATGCAAGTTAATTTGGGATTAACATAGCGATGACAGCTTCATAAAATAGGAGAGAATTCATTTATTTGAAGCACATACCTTTTATTGCTCATCTAAGTTAACATGGGAAAAGGAAATTCAATACAATTAATTTTTATTTCTATTTTTTATATATAGAAATTAATTATAGCAGTTTAAGAAATGGCTACCAAATAAAATGGGGTCTTGGTACGTCTCTTACTCTTCTTAAATGGAGACTGGAGGGTATTGCAGTATAAGAGTAATGTTCCAGTGAAGAACCACTGCAAGGCTGACAGATTCAAAAGGTGAACACCACAGTCACTGTAAAAAAATAAAATGCCTCTTTCCATATCTTACAACATGAAAAGAAAAACTGAGGCATGAAGTCATCTATGGGATTCTTGGTTCCTTAGAAAGGCGATACTGGATCATCAGCTGCAATGCAAATAATTTCCTCAGGCTACAGAATCTTTATAATTGGGCTAGTTTTGTAGGTATAAATCCAGGGTTAACATGTCTGCATGCATGACTTCTGTCAAAAAAGTAAATCTCTCTTCTTCCTTTGTGGGAGACATGCTTGCATCATAGCCAGGCACTCTCAGGCAGCAGGTCTGATTACCTGCAAAAGTTCAGCTTGTCCTCCATCTTTGCAGCTGGGTGGACTATGAGTATCAAGTGCAACCTTGCAAATACATGTTAATGAGCCTAGGTTTAATTTCTGCCTCAGAGAACAACACAGAACAACACTGAACTCACACCCATTGCAGAAAGGATGAAATATGTTCTAAAGATGTGTAGCCTACAACATGAAAGCTTTGCAGACATCCTCTGATTCTGCCTGTGATCAAATTTTAGGTGGCAGTATAGAATTGAACAGCAAATTCCCAATAGTTACAGATAAAACACTGGCTTTTTCTCAAGTCAGTTTGCCATTTTTAAAAGTTAGTTCCCATCTAAAATAAAACTCCTTTGCTTTTATTGAGAAAAAGACATTATTACCAATTTAAGTACTTCCTTCCATAACTGGGTTATTCTTTCCCTAGGCTAAAGTGACAGTCCTGTGCAGTAGGCTGTTACAAATTCAGCATAACTAATTCAAAAGGATTTTCTGGTAGCATTTGATTAGAACAGCAGCTGCAATAGTGAGCTGTAATTTCTAAACCACTGCTCACTGCTTCACTTTACCTCTTCCAAAACAAACAAGATACCATTCTAGAAATCAAGGTGAAAGGAAAAAAAATGCTAAGTTGCTCTGCTGTGCATCTTGGAAATCATGAACTCAGGTGGACTTATCCTGTAATTGAAGCTATTTCTCATCTTGCCATCACATTAAGCAAAAAGATCAAGACAGGAATAGGAGAAAGTAAGTCAAGCCTAACAAGGGCTTACAGGGGATCTATACATTATGTACAATTTCAGGACTAAGATGATGTTAAAATCCAGCACTATTATAAAGCAAAGTAGCTGGCAACTGTAGGAGTACAAGTAGTAACTTTAGACATTTCTAGTAATACTTTAAAGTTTTATAATAGTTTTGTAATGGTTATTACTGGCAATACTACCACAGCAAGCAAAAATGTACTCTGAGATAAGTATTTTTGTCAGTGCTTCTGAGTAAAATAAGATCAACTACTGGTTCAAAGCCAGGTATAAAATGTCAGTCCACACCTGTAAGTTGATATCTAGTACTTTAATTTAAAAGTCAGACTAAAAGTCCATGAAGTAGATGAACTGGGTACTTTTGGGACTTATTTTCCTTTAAGTGTCCTGGGAGAAAGATTGCTCGAACCAGAGTTCAAGATCATAGCCCACAGGCACATTCATACTGCAGGCATACAGAATCCAGCATCTGAGGGAAGAATGATTATCCTCTGTGTTTAAAAAGGGCACAAATGCCCTGTTGAAACTTTGCATAGGGATACAGTCAAGTGTGCTGGCATGGCTTGTCTCCTGAACTGAAATAAAGCACAGCTCACCAACAAGTGCTCTTATCTCTCAAGTGGAAAGATAGGGATTTGATGGATGCACTGTTAGATGGGTAAGGAGTCGGCTGCATGCCTGCATCCAGAGAGTTAGAGTCAATGGTTCAACACTCAAATGAAAACCAGTGATAAGTAATGTCCCTCAGGCCAGTCCTGAGACTGGTCCTTCAGTATCTTCACCAGGGACAGAGAGGGGTCAAGTACACCCTCAGCAGCTCTTGAGAAAACATGAAACTGAATGGTGCACCTAAATAGCACTGGAGAGAAGTGATGCCACCCAGAGGGACTTTGATCTGCTTGAGGAGTAGGCCTGTCAAGTTCCACAGGGCCAGGTGCAAGGTCCTGCACCTGGTACTGCAACAATCACAACTACCCATCGTGACAGAGTAGGGGACTGAAAGCAGCCCTTCTGAGAAGTACCTGAGTGATGAAAAATTGAATGTGAGACTCCAGGAGTACTGCATCCAGCCCTGGGGCCCCCAGCACAAGATAGATGTGAACCTGTTAGAATGAGTGCAGAAGAGGATCACAAAAGCAACCAGAGGGCTGGAATATTTCTCCTATGGAAACAGCCTGAGAGTTGGGATTGTTTAATGAGGAGAAGAGAAGGTTCTGGAGAAACTTTTCAATATATAAAGGGGAACTAAAAGACGGAGAAAGACTTTTTACCAAGGTCTGTAGTGGCAGGTGAAAGGGCCTACCCTGGAAAAGGGTAGGTTTAGACTGAACATGAGGAAGACATTTATTATGGTGGGAGTAGCAAGACTGAAACAGATTGCCCAGAGAAGTTACGGATGCTCTATCCCTGCAAGTGTTCAAGGCCAGGCTGGATAGGGCTTTAAGCAAGATAGAAACAGATTGCCCAGGGAAGTTATGGATGCTCCATCCCTGCAAGTGTTCAAGGCCAGGCTGGATGGAGCTTTAAGCAACCTGATTTATGACAGATGTCCCTGTCAGGGAGGGAGCAGGAAGACCATTTTCAAAAGGTCCCTTCCAACCTCAAATACAAACAACTGTAAGGCAGTGCTTGCAGCTCTCAATGCACAGCCTGGGTAAGAGCATTCAGCTCAACTGTAGGGACTTACTCATGGTTCAGAGAAGGACACACTTGAATAAACACTATATTTACATTGCCAGAAAACAAATCTCTTCCTAGGGAAGTGATTGGCTGGAAAGACAGCAGTTCTGGTGCTCTGTGAGTGTGCTGAGCACCAGGATGGTGGGAAATAGAAATCTATTATGGGTGTTTTTGTCTACTGAAAGGCAAAGATGACCCAGAGTCTGGAGACTCTTTGAAGAAAAGGATGAAGCTGCAAGAACAGAGTTAAGCTTTCTATATTTATTTGCAGGTCATGCATAAAGGTGCTTCTGAATCTGGAAGTCCCGTTTCCAAGAGCTAGAGTTCAAATGATTGATCAGTGTTAAAGCTCATCATAAACACTCTCCTCACTTGCAGAACTATTGCAATCCAGAAACAAAGACTTTGGTAAATTCTGAAAACCAAAGAATCAAGAGGAAGCTGGAAGAACAAAGTACTCTGGCTCCTTGATAGAGCTGCCAAGAAAGAGCTGAAAATATCACTCAATACACATGCATGTCCATACAGCAAGCAAGAGTCAATAACAATAACCTACAAATACAATGAGAAAGTGAAAATACTTTTTACTCCCCAGACAGCATATTTATACCTGAAACATATAGTGCACATGTGGGTTGGGTTTTACAGTTTTATTGGGTTACAAAAACTGGAAGGGTGTCACATGTTTATATTTTCAAGTCATCTTGAACATGAAGCTAATTAAGTTAGGGTTTTACTACCAAACTTCACCTTAAACTAAGGGATAATTTAGAAGCTTTAAGCAAGATTTTTATTCTTCTCGAGTTGCTATAATAAAAGAAACAACAAACCAACAGTTTTAGAGGAAGTTAGTCTTTCACAATCTTCAGAATAAGCTCATTTACTGGTTTTCAAGGTAGCTTGAATCAACTTATTTCAAGTACTTACATCAAAACATGTAGCTACAATTTTTTATTTAGTCAAAAGATGGTGTTTCCCTTCCCAAGTTAACAACTACTTGTAAAGAAAGGAAAATCTGCAGATGGCAATTCAAACCAAATAACTAGCCTTTAAAACAACTATTTTTAGACCATCCACTGTATTTCTACTACAGCTGTATCACTTCAGCAAGTTATTGCACCTCTTGGTACCACCTTCAATACACAAAGGTGAAATCTGATTTGGTTTTGAGAACAACACAAAAATTCTAGTCAGTCAAGTAGACTACATTCTGAAATTTCACTAAGCCAACCAAAATGGAAAAAAGAACCAAAAAAAAACCCAAAAAAATCAAGCCAGACCAAAAAAAGAAGTCTAATGTCCAAACCTACCCTAAAAATAATCTAAGTTCATTTACAGTGCATTACATTATTGATAGAGAATATTGAATGAGTTTGAGAAAGCAACCTATGCTGTTAAAGTTCCTTTTAACCCACAGCTATACATTTAAACAGACTAATCTGCAAATCTAAATGCAATTGTGGAACCTTAACAGCATATGTTGCCTTCTGTTACAGGAGCTATTTCTTCTGTCTTTTTGAGCTCATATTGACTTCAAGACTCTCTAATTATATGAGTAATGTGACCAATTAAGCTTTTTACATTTAGAACTGCACAGAGACAAGTCTGGGTATATTTCAGGCTATTCCTGGCAGAACTAAAATGCTTTCTAACTGAACTTACTTAGGTGAGATGTTAGAACACAAGAGTGCAACTCTGTGTCTTCCCCTCTCTGCACAGACTTACCAGTGATAGGGACAAAAATGATCAAAAAGAACACAAGAGCATCATGACAATTTATTGCTAAAGATGGGACATCTGGGAGATGTGGCACGACAGGGAGTGTGCCTACATTAGGCTATGTCCCTTTACCAAGTCGTTACTATATACTAACAGATGTGCCATAAGGGAACAGCAGGGTCAGTTATTAAAGCTTGAATAATCCACCTACATTCACAGACATAGCTTGGAAGATGCTCTAAACTACACACACTTTGCATTATCATATTTCCCATTGAATTCCAAACTTGATTCAAAGGCAGTCAGTAAAATAAAACCCAAAAAAAAAAAGCTCTAAAACAATTTCTGAAACATGAGCCTGGTAGAGTTCTCTTTCCTTCAGAGAGCAGAGTTACATACACGCACTCCATTAGTACTGCATTTAACCAAAAGCAGAAGCAACCCTTTTGACTTAAAACAATAACAATAATAATAAAAATAAAGAATATAGCCTGACAGCCATAGTGAAGACACCACTACAAAATCCCTTCTCCAAGGCTGTGCCCTGCTACTGAGGAACCATTCTATAAGCAGCAGGCCTAACTCTATTTAAAAACCCACACAGCACATCTTGCATGTGACCTGCTACATGTCAGACAAATTCAGAGTAATCAGAATGACGGATACCTATATTGAGAGCTGTTTCCTGTTTGTCACCTGTCAGAATCCATATCTTAATTTCTGCCTTTATTAGTGTGGCTATTGTTTCTGGAACACCCGCTTGAAGGCGGTCTTCAATGGCTGTAGCTCCAAGAAGTAACAAATCCTGGGGGGAAAATAAAGAAAACAATCACTCAAATTCTTTTAAGATTAACCTCTGTATAGGACATACTCAAAAAAGGAATTAGGACAGCACGTTGCTTCTCACTGCTAATACTGCACCTTGACAAGTGATACACACCACAGTAAATTTCTAGTGTGGCTATTCTACTTCTTGTGCACACAACTCCTGTTTCAAGAGGCACTGAATGAAACAGAGTGGTTTTGATCAGAAAGATGGCAACATTTCAAGAATAATTAATGGAAGTAATAAAAGTCCAAAGTTAGCCTATAGATGAACAAATATACTAGACCATTCACTAATAACCATAGAAACTCATGAGTAGTCACAGTTTGTACATTTAAGCTCACAAAACAAAAATTATTTGGCATCACATCATTTAAACTAATTTCCGTCTATAAAATGTACAAACAGACTGGATACAATCACTCAAAGTAAAAACTATTGAAATTATTTATGGATCTAATCATTACATTTGTGTGATACAAGCAGTATGAACATTAATCAATCCAAGTATCTCTAATCAACATTCAGATGTCTTCCAGAAATACATGTCTCATATATGTGAATTTAATACTACAGAGTTAGCCATATTCCCAGGCAATTCTAAAACAATTGCTTGAGGACATTTGGCTACATTACAATAAAAAAAAAAAAAGGCAGGCAAAAAAAAAACCTAAGAAATAAACCTTGTCAAAAGATACAGTCTACTCAGATTTTACCTCTAAAAGTGTTTTAATGACTTCCTTATACATGCAAAGGTGTTCAACTTAAAACAAATTGAAATAAGTTTAGGTATACCGTATCATTTCAGAAATTGCACAGAAAAAGGTAGCATATTCTATTCTTTGCAGGGATTAAAACTATTCAACAGAAATAAAGACAAATGAACAGAAGTAGTAAAACAAGTTGCTGTTGTTCAGCCCAGGAATGATGAGGCTTCAGCATGACCTTAACTGTGGCCTCTCTATATAAAGGGTGGACTTATAAGAAAAATAATTAAAAACTGTTTATCAAGGCCAGCATTGGCAGGACACAGGCTGATGGTTTTAAACTGAAAGAGGGTATATTTAGTCCAGGCATAAAGTAGAGATTTTTTGTGAAGACAGTGGTAAGACATTGAAACAGGTTTGCCAACAGAAGAGGTAGACACATCGCTAAAAGTGTTCCAGGCCAGGCTGGACAGAGATTTGAGCATTTTGGTCTAATGAAAGGTGTC
The DNA here is from genome assembly GCA_013397245.1 of Thryothorus ludovicianus. Lineage (NCBI taxonomy): Eukaryota > Metazoa > Chordata > Aves > Passeriformes > Certhiidae > Thryothorus > Thryothorus ludovicianus. Next base: position 48,296 of record VZTB01009277.1, read on the forward strand.
CCTGTCCATGGGGCAGGGGTGCAACTACATGATCATGAAAGGCCCCTTGCAACTCAAACCTTTCCATGATCCCACGGAGAGGGCATCGAAAGCAGCTCCCAATTGCATGAATCTAAGCACACCTAAAGAACAGAAGGGCAAATGGCTATCCATACAGTGTGTAAGCTGGCATTAATTACACACCTTGACAGAGCTGCATTGCTGCTATGAGAGATTCAGCTGGCAAACATAGCAGAACCAACTCCTGCAGGTCTTTACACTTGAGTACTCTTCAGCCTCTCAACGAAATATCAGGCAACATTTGGAGGTTACGAACATAATCCAAGCAATTGTAGATCCTCCTTTTTTCCCCCAAAATCACTTGTTCAGAAGTTACACATGACAGCACAGGGATCAGCATGGCTGAGCTACCTGAGCAGGGGAGTTACCACTGCACCAGGTGAAGCCCTCTGAGCCAGCACGTGGCTGCAAAAGGAAGTCAGTTCAAGTTTGTCTCCACATGTGCATCTGTATTGTGATCTAGCAATGTCAGCACTTAGACTGAAAAAGCAGCTCTCTTGGTCTCATTTGAGCCCTTAGATGAAAAAACCCCTGCCTGTTAAAATACATTATATTTTGTGCTACAGTCAAATGCCAGTTTATCTTTAAGTGCTTCTTGGCATGACCAGTAAGCAAACATTAACAGGAGGGCATACAGTGGATAGTTCCTAACTCTAATTCTGCAATCTACTCACAAGTTCCCTTTTTTCTAAAACAAAACATTAAACTGAAAAAGGCAGAAAGTAGGTGACCAAAAATGACCAAAAAAACATCTTAAAGTACTGCAAAAGTGACGTGCATTTTTCACCTCGGTGAAAACAGGAGTATGAGAGTACAGTCCAAGAAGCAGAAAGCTGAAAGAAGCAACCCAAACCTACAGAACTGAGGATGAGATAACCACACTGCTACTGACACACTATAAACACAAAGGATCATTTCAGGCATGACTTGGAAAAGGAAGACTCAATCTACAGTTCTTACTGAAAGAGTTATTGGAGCTTTTCTCTTACCCTCAAAGTTAGCTCCTATCTTAATCTCGACCTCTTTGTGGATGCTCCATTCCTGGAAGTATTCAAGGCCAGGCTGGATGGAACTCTAGCAGCCTGATGTAGTGAAAAGCATCCCGGCCACAGCAGGAGGATTGGAACTCAATAATCTTTATAGTCCCTTCCAAACCAGGCCATTCTTTAATTCTGTGATTTGCCCCAACTAACTTGAATAAACGACAGTGCTCCAGAACCTAAGCAGTATTTTAATATCAACTTTAAAATACATTCAAGTTCAAAATACTTTAAAGAAACCACTAAGTAAAATTAAATACCTGAGGCAAGAGGGAAGAGCACGAACCTGTGCAGGTGAGGAGTGCAACTAGCAGCACTTCCGAAAGTAGCAAGACCACCAAGGCTCAGAGAAACACTGGCCCCTAGCGCTGGCATTTTAACATTTCATTCACTCTAGGATTGGCGTTTCAAATAGGTTCTCCGATACCAACTTTCCCCGAATAAAACTAAGACTTCTACAATTTGCATGAAGTGCAGGCTTTGATCCTTTATTCAGCCCATGCCCCTACAAGTTTTGGTGAGCTCTACATTGTGTGTACAACAGCCTTCAAAAACCCTGAACTTCACTGCTGTATGAAAAGGAACACATCTCTTCATACCCTAGTACATGGGAACTTAATGCAATACAGTAATTTATATCTATTATCTTTATCCAGTTACAACAACCTTACATAAAACAGGAAGATTTAAAAAAAAAAAGCATGAGAAAAGGGGTTTTAAGTAGAAATTATTTTTTCATCTGTAAATTCATCTCAGATTTAGATTACAACTGTGGACTTGACAGGTTACCATTTAAGAACACCTTTTTAGTTTCTCCTCTATAGAATTAACAGTTTATTTCATTGTATAAAGCCAAAATTACACTGGAAAATACACATGTAAGGGAATGTGCACCTGATCATCAAAACAGTGCATTTTACCTTTTCAATGATCTCATAGCACTCCTCTAGCTTCTGAGTTCTGTCTTTCAGAACTGTACTGGATTCATTGTAGACATTCAACCACTCTCTGTAAGACTTCTCTGACAGATCAGCATAAGCAATGCACAATGTCCTCAGACCTGCAAAACAAAAAACAGCCATTATCCACAGTAAAATTACACTGAGTATCGCCAAATCATTCATACACAAGTGAATGCTAAATTCCAACCCTCACACTGGAACAAGAGCTTCTAATACACACTGTTAAACTCTGGATTCCACAAAATCTCCCTGTACCTTTTTTTTAAGGACTTCGATTTCCACAAATATAAACCACAAATCTGGTTCATTTTGGCCACTAATGTTAGTGCAAATCAAGGGAGTATTAGATGAAAATTTTTTGCTTAGCATGAAAAGCAAGCTTGTCTTTCAGTATTTTTAAAAAGATCACATTAAATAATGGGCTTCCTACTGTGATTGGTGATATTACTCAGTCAAACATCCTGCATAGCCTGTGCTTCCTTTTAGCAAGACTGTTTTCTCTTTCAGTGTACCAATGCAACTCACACAAATAATGGGAGTTACACACACACAATATAGCAAAGAGGGTTCACGAAGTATAAAAACCAATTTATTAGACCGCTGACAAAAATTATCATAGAGAAGTAATGATTTTTTTTTTCTGTCATGAATCAAGTGGAAAAGGAGTTCTGCCAAAAAACACAAAAGTTCCACTACCGGGAAGATGGAAGTTGGCAAAAAATATTTTTTTTCAAAAGCTCAATAATATTTGAAAATTTTGGAAGAAAAGCACTGAATCAGGGCTTTACTAGAACTCAGGTATCCTATGCTATGGCAGAAGGGGGAACAAAGCCCAGCACTTCCTTGTAAATAGAGGTGTTAGTCAGACAAAAACCTCCTTACACTTGAAGTCGTCCTACAGTTGTTAATTTGCTGGTAACATACCCCACCTTAATTTATCTTTACAATCACCTTAATTGACACCACAGAGCTTAGACAATGCAGAAGATGATGCAAGTAATTCCATAAACTGAATTCACGTGACATGCTGTCTCTCTTACCTTCTGTTGCGAAGTATTCAAGATGGCACAGTGTTTGTTCCATGTACTGAGAATCTTTTGAAAGCCTCTCAAAAATTACATTATCCTGTTAAAACCAAATTCATCACATCAGAGTAAGTCTACATATGAAGTTGCCATTTGTATATTTACAAGCTCAAGAGAAGTAACCTGAATGGACTTGCTATTACCAAAAGCAAAACTGTATTTACAATATATACAATATTACAATATATTTGAATTTTAGAGACTCTGAATTGGTTAATTAATCTGGATTGCACCCAGTAGCAGAGATACTGCATCCACTTTAAATAATAGGGAGAGAAGCACACTCTGCCCTCTTCCCATAAAGAGGTCTCCATTACTGGGCAGTACAGAACACCTCTCAATGAATTACTAAGCCAATATATTGACCTTCAGACAACACAAATGTCTGGTCTTAGTCAGTATATATTGCAGTCCCATGCAGTAGAGTTGCCTGTAATTCTTTCTAGAAAACATTCTCATTGATGTTAAAAAACAAAAGACAGAAACACTGGATCATGTTCTACCACAACATTCTCTCAGAAACAACCTTCTTCCTGCAGCAGCTTTCTTTATTGGTAAATCAAAGGACAATAGAAAAGGCCCAGCTAACAGCTGAAACCAAAATATAACATCATCTACACATCTAGAGTCTCTGGATTTTATTTGTAACTACCAGAACAAGTTCTACAGACACATGTAATACAGAAACCCTACTTAGACATCTGCTCTTAAGCTAAGTAAACAGACCTGCACATAGTGCTGATTAGAGACAGGCACACAAATCTAATTATTTTGGAAGGAGCAGGACAGAGGATGACTACCAGAAGGTGGAAGAGTTAATGCAGAATAGTCAGTTAACTTACAGCTCACAAGTGGCAGATGCAGCACATTAGTACATCTAGGTCTGCTCATATGGAAAACTGCAGGAAATTTTGTACAACAAACTCTCCTGCTCTCCACGCCTTCCAGTGCCACCCTCCAAAGAACAGTGTGAATTCAGGCACAGCATGAAGAAGGAAATTGTAAGTCTGTGTGGTCCTATTAGGCATACAACTGTGAACTACCACACAATGGCAGCAGGCTTAATTCACTTCCACCATACCAGCATGAAGCCAGCACATCTTTATCAAATCAGAGGAGGTAAATGGAAGCAACAGAGCAGTGAATACTGACCTATACGTCATGACAAATTCAAGTAAACCAGATCGTCACAGAGGTCAGAAGGAGTTTTTCCCTGTTGCAAAAAGCCATCTCCGTAGATTTCCACTGAAATTAGAACCACTCTCTGGCTGTGGACAAGGCTAGTTTTGGAGCCTTTGTACTGTGCTAAGTTATTGCTCTTGTCAGTGAAGACAGAAGCACAATATGGTGCAAGTCGTGATGACAAATAACAGCAGGTGCAGAGATGCAAGAAAGCCAGATCAAGAGCCAAGAACTTGAGAGCAAATTTAAATGCTATAAATTTGGACAACAGCATTTACTCCAGCTCCTGAACTCCTGCTGCACAGCTGGGTGAAGCTTTGGCTTTACAGTAAGGGTACTGCTCCCATTAGTTTCAGGATTTCAACAGGAGAGCAGAAAGCCTAGCAGTCTTCCAGCCTGCAAAAGGAGTCAGAGCAGGAATGACAGCTCTCTTAAATCACTTGGCCCTAAACAGAAAGCCAACAGGTATTATGTATGAGACATGAAATGCTAGCATCAGCCGCAGCTGTTGAAACAATAACTGGCAGTGTTCTCCATTAGGCAGCATAATTACTTACAGCCCCTTTGCAGTAGAGACGTAGCTGTCCTGCCGGAGTTCGAACAATCACTGACATTCTCTTCCTGTTGCTATTGAAAGAAAAATATTTGCTTTCATTAGTCAAAGTGGTAAAGAGTAATTCCTGTTCTAGCCAGTGAATTCTCAGATGCTTTTCGTGCATCTGAGATTAAATGGGATATAACAGCAGTAACTTAAGATCCCACAACCCTTGACCACAAGGAGACATCTCAAATTGCCTATTTCCAGCCTCAGCCCTATGTCTCCCATTGGCAAGCACTCCAGACTTACAACCAAACATGAGCAAGAACTTGAAAAAGAGCAAGATAATACAAAATTGTCTTGAAAGAAGAGGAGTCACATTTATTCTCATCATTCTCTCTCAATTTGTCCTTATTCCTCAAGAAAAATTGCTTTGGGCACTCTAGAAATGGAATCATTAAGGCTGATTACATCTTCATTACAGGCAAAACAGACATTGGAACAACCATCCACTGACAAGGGCAATTATTTAACTTCCTAACTCAAAAGAAAGCAAAAATATCATAGAAAGGAATCATGGTAAAGACCAGTTCATGGCCTTTATAAATTTTTTTTTTATTGGTCTAATCAGACCCGCACAGTTGGATGATAAGTTGGAAGTCAGACCCCTTGAGCAAGGACAGGACAGTCAAGTTTGGCATATATATAAAAAAAAAAAAAATGTAAACAGTAGCATAGTGTACACCAATATTTAACAAAGGAAGGGAGGCAAGGATAATTTTTTTTAAGAAATTTTGATGTTTTACTTATCAATCTCTCCTTCAAAAAGAAAAAACCCACAACTTCCAAGAAGGCAAACAAATCCACTCTCATCAAGGGAACTCTATGGATGTCTGGTTTCATATAAATCTTGTCCTTAGCAAAAGGATCTGCTTTGAAGCATCCTCCTTCATTATGTTTTGGCCAATGTGTACAAACAGAGTGTAGAGTAATCTTGCTTTTCCTCTCGAGGTTGCTCTGAGAAATGTAGTCACTTTTCAGAGCTCAAGAACCATGTGTACTAAAGTAAGCTCTTGGCATGTACCATCAGATAAAACAAGTCCTTCCTGAGGCTTTCTGAAGAGAGGTTGGAGGGACAGCAGCTACCTGTGCCCTGAATTTCTGCAACATCTAATGACACTAGGAAACTTCTGTGTGTTCCTCAAAAACTAATTACAGGAATTCCCTCAGTGATCAGGTGAGAAGGTGCTACACAGAGGGTAACTAAGACAGCATTTTTTCTTAAGCAAGCTGTGGCTATTCCTATCTACAGACACCAGAGTGCTGGTCAACTTGTCACAAGCCCTCAAAGACTTCAGTGCCTTTTCAGATACTTCCCACAAGTAGCTTAAATAGCTGCATTCTAACTGAAAAGAGGCAAGTACTCAAGAATAGTCTTCAAAGTAAGTCAGGACAAAAGAAAAGCTGATTAGCCATATCATCCCTACCTTTCATTTTACCTAGTGCTTTAGAGCACAACCAGCCAACTCAAAGATGGCAGAGAACAAGAGTTCAAGGTTTTAATCCCCAGCAAGAATAGAACATAAACAACAGGAAAAAAAGGAATGCTGACTACCACCATCCAAACTGACAACTTTACCAATTGACAAAGAAAAAGTAACTTGTTGTTCTCAGTCATTTAGAGACCTGATTCATCAAAGCTTTTTGCTACCCAGGCAATGCCCATCCTAATGAGTCTGACAAACCAGGAGTGCTTGCAATGTTTATATTTTCATAGCTGACATGGTTCTTAAGAAGAGGCACTTGTAGGTGCAGTTTCCATCTACTCAAAAAATAATTTGCAGAAGCACTGTAAAAATGCAGTCTCCAAGTATGCCCTTGAAGTAGACAAGCAACAAATCAGATTTCCATGAGTCACAGCAAGATGCTTCCAGGACAGCAACTTCACAATAAATGAACAGAGCTGCAGTGGCAGAAAAAAGTTTTATGTTCGCATGCTAACAGCCACCAGTTTATAAGTCATTCATAACACATCAGAAATAAGATGAAGAGGCACGACAAAAATGAAGGAAGTTCTCCTTTTCTACTGTATCAGCTGTAACTTTTTATTCCAAATAACATTTTTTATAAGAGTTTTCTTATTACCCTGAATTTCACATATTAGAGGAAAACTTACCTAGAAAACTCTAGCACATTAAGAATTTCGAAGGTTTTCTCCTTACCCAACTACAAAAGAAAACAAAAGAAAGTGTACTATTATAAGGACAATCTACATTATATTCTTACACGTGCAAACATGCGAGCTGGACACGCGCCTCTGTCCCATATCCCAGAGTAAATAAATGTGGCAATGGCTCCCTCCGCTGGTTGAAGGATGCAGAGCCCAATTTAATGAATTTAATTCAACATCTTGTCGTTGAGGCATCCTTCATTTACTACAGCTAGACCATTACAAGCAGTTAGAAACCTTTTTTGATTAGGCATGCTCTGAGAGCTAAGCTGCATATTTAGTTCTCAACAGCCATCATAAGAGACATTACAGGCTGTAGGCATTTTACCAAGCTAAAATAAGCATGCCCTCTTGGTTTAGTTTTACAATAACCTTTGACTGATCTCCCTTACCATTTCTTTTATTTTAATTCACAAAAATATTAATTATATTTTTGTGGCCAAAAAATAAAAGAATAACTGAGGAGAAGTTCCTGTAATCACCAGCAACTCACTGCTGAGGCTGAGCAGGAATAACTTGAAGCAAGAGAAACATTTTAAAACACCTGCCATTTCTGTTATATAATGCACAGAAGGAGCAGTAGGAGTTACTAGAGTCATAGAACTCCAAAGGTATTTGTAGGATGTAGTTAAGGAAAGTGCAGCAGTAAAATATAATTGCAGTTTAGACACGTCCAAGGCACATATCAACTCAGCAACACCTCCAAGATTAAAAAGCACCTCCAAACCACTTTCTACATGCTGCCACTAATGTAGGCAATCAGGAGAGATAGGAATCTCTGGGAGTGACAGCTTTTATTGCTGGCTATAGATTAACAATGCCCCCAGCTTTGTATTATGAGTATACAACCAGGCCAGGTAGGCTGGGCTGTTCCTGCAGTAGAGAGAAGCATTTAGATGGCTCTAAACGACACTGTTCATCCTAAGCTCTTCCCCTTCAACTAAGAAGCAGTTTGAGAATCTGAAAAAAGTTTGTGACAAGTGCTAGAAAATATGTTTCGAGTCCTTAGCTTGGCAGCGTACCAAGCAATTTGAAAGACAATATACCTGAGAGGAAGGACAAAAAACCATTCATTATTCTTAATAAGCACCCTACTAATTGCATCTGTGTAAATCTGGAGCCACTTTAGCTTAGACTGCAACTTGAGTCTGAATGTGGCCCCATGAGCCTGAGGCTGCCTGCACCAACTGCAATCCATTAACTGTGCACCCCTGCATCCACAGCTTGTCAAACAGGTACATCTTCTACTGAAGATCTTACTCAGAAGAGAGAAATGAAACATTTAGAACAGCAACTATTAAACAGAACAGTCAGAAAACCCCCTAGGAACATGAATTTCCGTCTAATGTGAGTGGTTCCATCTGTACTTCCTAGACAAGGGAAATATTTTTCAGGCACAACTGTTGTCATTTCCCATCTAAGTCTGCAACTTCCTGTCGCCCACGTCACATAGAGGGGCAAAAGACTTGGCATCTTCAAATAGATTAAGACAAGTTTTCTTAGTGTACATAAGTCCTTTGCATGTAGGATGCTAAAGGCCTTAGAAAAGGGCCCTCACAGGGACCAGAGAAGATGCCTTAATGAGCTTGGCAGCCTGTGCCGTGCACATCCACCACTTACCGCATCAATGATAACAGAATGGGGAGTCCGTCCTGTGAAGACATAGCCAAGCTTTTTTGCTCCTTTCACTAATGCTCCTTCATCTGCCAAAGCAAACAAGAACATAAAATAAAAAGCTTGAATTTATCCTGGTATGATAAAGAGGCCTCCAAAATCCATACCTAAATATGGTAGACTACCAAGAGAATCCCTTTCCCGTGTACTCCCATCCATAGGGATGTTAGAGTAGTTCTGCACAGCCTTCCATGAAAACATTCAACTCTTGAGTCCTACAAAGTACTTGGTATCAACTACACAAATGTGGTACTCAATCTGTATGACATATCCTGTAACTACTGAAGCATTGAATTCTATTCTTGTGGAGGTGCCATACTTTTCCACATGAAAATGGAGAAATACCCATTTTACAAGCAAGATCAAAGCTCTGTTACTTTAAATTCCTACAATTTGCATTTAATCCATTTTCTGCTGTGAAGGCACTAAGTTCAAGTACTGCAGAAATACAGAACTGTTTACTGGAGACTCTACAGGGCAGTGCTATTAAGAGCTTAAATAACAGAGCTGCAATCAGAGGCAACATCTGTACCTCTCATAGATAATTACAGTGTCCCCTTAGGGAGCAAATATCACTGAACACAACCACCATACAGGTGGATTTAGTGCCTAATTCAAGCAATCCTCATGTCTATACAGCTCCTTTGGTCTTGTCATGGTTCATCACACTGACCAGAACTCCTTCACATGAGTTCTTCATCCAACTTTTCAGACACCCTATTAAGACAAATAAGAAATTATGCTGCTTCATCACTCAATACACCACTACAGCAATTCTAGAAAGATCTTCACTAACAGAGAAAAACTCATCAGAGAGCAACATTGCCCATTCTGGCCCTACTTAGCTCTGTGCTAACTGAAAGGAGTAAAAACTGGGTAAAGGGAAGGCCTGAATACCACCAAGATTCTGAAAGTTTTGTTTGTATTGTGTCATGTATCGGCTTCACAGCTTCCTATCTTGCTCTAAGCAGATACTAGATCAAATAAGACAGTTTGTAGTCAGGCCAATAAAGTAACTGTTCATGCAGAAAATACATCATTACTTTCTACACACTCAAAGTCTTTTGCTTTCACCCCTGCAGAAAGAGTAGACAGTCTCATGAGAACAGAAGATTCTATCCTGTCTCTAAAGAATCATCATGGACTATGTGGTTTTGTGGGAAGCATTTAGAAACAGTGGGTACTGATTACAGCATCGTGGGGGACATTTTGCTTTCAAAATCAATGACCTTTTGAAATGACCTAGAAGTTTAGGGACCTTCCTTCCACCTACCCCAACTCCTTCAACTCATTCCCTTCCCTCCCAAGAAAGAAAGCAACAACCAACCTGGAGAGGAGGCCTGGTAGATTATTGTATTTCCTTGTCTCTCGGGAACAACTGTATGACAGACAGCCAGCAGCGTGAGGAACTCCTGTATATGCACGGCTGTGGGCTAGACAGGACACCAAGAGAGTGAGGTTTAGCATTGCACTCAGACTGTGAGATGATCTTAGCTATCACAGACAAAAACAAAAAAAAACAAAGCATCTCTGTTTTCTAGTTATAGCAGCTGTTTTGACCTCAGAACATCAAGACAGCACAGTTCAGGGCCAGCACTGATGAACAACAGACCTACTGATAGAGACATCATTCAAATTGCAGAGAGCTGAGAAGCTGAGTACTCCCTCACCTCCCAAACATAAAAGTATTACTTCTGTAGCACACCAAGATATGCCAAGACATCCGCCACAAGATGATGACAATTTAGCAAGAGGAACTACTACTAATGACAGCTTCCAACGGATTGACAGTGATGACATCAGAATTAAACTTGCTGCAACTGCACCTTTTAGTGATGATCATCCAGGGCTGAGAGCAGCTGAACAGCCAGTAGAAGGCAACATCATGTGTCCTTCCAAAGGAATATAGTACCCAGCCAAACATAAAATTAATCTATGGTCCCTACACATTCAATATCACGAGAACATGCAACATAAACCATTGTTTCAAAATGCTTAAACAGATACCAGGTCTGCAACTCAGCAAAGATGCTCTGGCACTTAAATCACAGGCATCTGGTCAGCCAGCTGTAGCAACTGAAACCTTTAGTGATGTGAAATTAAGTCCTTCATCCCATTCTTCCCTCTTTTCCACCCCTGCCTCTGCAAGGGGATTTATAGTCTCAGAGCAGTCAGGAACTCACATGCCCAGCTCACAACCCGGCCTACTAACTTCATCCACAACTCACACAAATCTTTAAGATGCTTGGCTGAAACAGCTGAAGTGAGCACATGGTTCTCCTTCTCCAACTCTGCTATATCCATAACATCCACAGGTGGTAGCATTAGTGCCTTGCATCACAGCAGCCATTTGCTCAGTGACTCAGACATGAACTTCACAGTTCTACCTCTGCAGAAAGCCTTACTTGACTTTGCAAACTATCAGAGAATTTTTGCATAGAAAAAATATCATCTAGGTTCCAAAGCCCTCATTAGTACAGCATATGCACTGGCAATAAGAAGGTTCAATTAGTAGGAAGTAAACTACTATGAAAGCCACAAAATCATGTCAGCTGGCAAACACTGTGGCAATGTATGTAAACAAAGTAAGCATATCAGAAGACAGTGTAATAAAAAGACTGAAGAGCCAAGCCCTATATTCTTGTTTTACTTCATGTACTTTGCCATGAGTATTTTCAAAGTAACTGCTTCATACAGAACCTTTACCTTTGCATACTGAAACTTCCAAGCTGCATGATTACATGCCACTAAAAGAAACAAGAATTGTTGCTTTTGACATGCTGGGATGCAGAAGCTGTGCTCAGGAAAATGAACATATATTTACACAGTACTATATGACTAAGCCCACAGCAAATTACAGTCAAGAGGTTACTGCTGTTCCATCATTTTGAGTCGAAGTAATGAAAGTTTTATCTCCATGTCAAAAGGCACAGCCTGCCAGATTCTCATTTCAGCATCTGTTGCTGCAGACCTTTGATGTCCATCTTACACTTTTATCACCTAGCCCCTTAACAAGCTTTCATAGTACATGTTCTATCAGCTGGAAACAACCTGTCTCCAGTAGTGACACGGATTTTAATCCTTCCTAAGTATGCATTTATGTTTTCAAGCCAGCAACATAATTTGCTGCTGTCTTGGTATTTTCACAGCTCACAATGTATTACAGGGCAATCTTCCAATTCTATTGCAACAGAACACCAGAGGCCCAGCTTATCACAACAGCTCCTCCACACAGCTGTCATTTGTTTCCTTTCTATATTGCTCCAGCACTGACAATATTTGTTACACCGACATGAATCAGGGTAGAGCATTCAAATTCCTGCTGTGGGCCTGTGAACAGAAAATCTGTTAATAGCTTCTGTGGCAACACATCCCTTCCAATATGCTGAGTTGAATCTCAGCACAGAAGTCCCACAGCTTAACCAATTCTGCTTTATTATTTATTTTCCTCTATCAAGTCTCTGACATCTAAGTAGTCAAATTCTTACTGCTGGTCTCTGTGAGACATTTCTCGCCTGTTCATGTGTTATTTCTTCTCGCTCCATTTTTCAGTTCTCTATTTATCTGTAGTTGGAACAAAGTTTGCATATTTTAATCTCTTATTCATCAGTCCACAGGTAGTTCTAATTTTAAGTGCCTTCTTCCTTCATTTTTCTCTCTGTATGCCAACAACTCTGGGCGAAAATCATTGCTTCTTCCCTTGTTTTGTTTCATTTTTCCCTCCTAAAAAAACTCATGAAAAAACTAGTGTACCAACATCTACACAAGCAATATATTCCACAGGGTGAATTATTTTCTTTGCTGCCCCCATCAGCTGAGAACCACATACACATTGCAATGGTCTCCTACTTCTGGAAGAAGTTTCTGGATTGTTACCTAGAAAGCACTATCTTCAGTGAAAGAAAAGTTCAGCTATCTAGTAGGCACTGCACAATCGATTACCAAGCAGCCCACTGGTCAGAAAGCAAGTTTTCATCTCTTCATGGTTCCCATATTTAGAGGCACAAAAGACTGAGATAAACCTCAGTCTTTTGAGGAGCAAACTGCACTGCACAGAGCTTCATACCTGCACGTGTCACACATGTCCTTATCTGGACTCTTCACAAACTATTTTTCTCAACTGTTAAGAGTCTGATAAAATTACAAGGAATTTGGACATGAAGTTCAAGATATTGCATGTTTCCTTTAATTGTAGCAGTATCAGATCAGCACCTGTATTCACAGTATTTCCAGGTGAGCAGGACTGACGGTTTGAACAAATGGCCTAGAAATGGCCAGTGGTATATTAAAGCACAGTCTAACAACCTGAGCTTACTACTTTGCATATAAGTGGCACATTCTGCCATGGAAAACTGTTAAAATGCTAATGTACTTAATTACCAAGGTGAATTACGACTCACCATCTTAAAAAGATATGAACTTCCTATCATTTAGTTCACTAAAGTATCTGCAGATCAGTGTGAGGATCAAGCCATGTTGGGCACCTCCAAAACAGTGAAGTTGGCAGGCCAGGAGAAGATCAAGATACTTCAGGCATAGACTAAGAGAAGACATTAACCAGCTTCTGATTATCAAGAGAGCTAAATACAAGTTTATCTTGTCCAAAACCAATGAGATTTGACCTATAATTAATTATACTGCCTTGTACTTGAACAAAAGTATCAAAGTCCCACGCACAATAAGAACAAAAGCAGATGGGAGAAAAATATATCTCACCAAGCTTTAACAATTTAATTGAGAGTTATAAAATGATGTGTTTGGACAGTTTTCCAGCAATCTGAACCAGAGCCCCCGTAGTCTTTCATCACCTGAAAATGTTTTTCCCCCTCTACTGTATTTCAAATCCCAGTTTTTCATCCCAGTTAGCCGTGACATGTTTTTCTGGTTCTGCTTTCCTATAGAATTAGGAATCTGCTGATGATAGCTGTCATTTCAACAAAGCTTGATGGGATAATAGCCTCAGTTCCCACACACTACACAAGAACAAGCAGATGTGTTGGTGAGGTCTAAACAAACACTTTCACTGTGGTGAAGGCTCACTGTGAGCACAACAGTTGTCTGTTCTGCCTGGCCAGCTGCTAAAGTACTCATCACACGTACTCAGTGAACCAATTCATGCATCTGCAGCTACACCATGTTTGCTGCTTCTTGACCAAGAGATAATTTGGGGGCCACAGAAGAAAGTTCATATGCAAACTGAAATTTGCAGATGGTGTTCAGAGAGAATCTGGGAGATACAGGAGTCTAGTGTCAGAAACAAGTCTGTTAGGTTCCTTCACTGCTTGACTTCCTTCCCTGCTCTCCTATCATCAGTGGAAAACATAGTCCCACATCACACAGGCTTGCATCTCTGTGCTGAGTTCATTCACAGGACACATGCAACTAGCAAGCACCAAGATAAACACTATCTAGCATATTCACCCAACATTCCTTCTAGTCTTTGAAAAAACCAGATCTTCCCTTATTAGACTAAGAGTTTATGCCATTTTCTTTATAGAAACAAGACAGCATCATCCACTTGGTAGAGCTGCACAGTTCATCCAACAGAAGCTGATACACAGAAAAAGCACAGGCAGACAAAGCTATGTACTTTCTTCCACATTAAAATAGCACAGCAGCCAACAGAAATCTCCACAGGTTTTCAAGGCAAGTTATTTTTCCTCGGAACAGTTCCTACAGGGCAATAATTCTTTAGATGCTGCTCAAAAGTGGACTTGGCTATCAGTCAGCCCTTAGACACCAGTGGCCCAGAAGAGCTATGAAATTTAGAGGTGATGAAGAATGCTAAAAATCTTCCTAGCAGATGGAAGACAGTCTCATGAGTACAAGTACATATTTTTTATTTTCAACCTGGAAAGAAATTACTTGGCACTGAGACAGTTCTAAACTAACACTTGTGACTGAACAGAAAAGATTAAAATCTTCAAGATCAGAGCAATGAACACTTAACTAGAATTTGTAAGAGATCACATAGCGTCAGCTGCAAAAGGGCAAATGTTTAGAGGGAATTAATTGCCCAAGTACAACTCCATCTAACATGACTAGGCAGCTTATGCTAGAACACTTCAGTTTTACACCACAGTTCACTAAATGAGTAGAAATTGATAGCTGCAGATGCCATTTGCAGACATCTATCAGCAGTAAAAATTAAAATAACAGACTTTTAGATAGAAAAATAAGCAGTTTATGTATCTCAGCAGGTGACCTAAAGCAAAACAGCTAGAAAGACCCTGCCCTGGAATTCAGCCCTCCTCTCACCCACAGCCTGACAAATATACCTGAAAATGCTCAGCCAACTGTCATAAGCAATCCTTGAATTCCATGCCTTATGCTAAATCACCACTTGCCAGAGGGTGGCACCCATTCCTCCAGTACATTCAGGCTCAGAAAAGTTTCTTTGGCCTACACAAGGTACTTCTCATTTGCCAGTAATTTCCCCACTGACTGTCTGAGGGCTGAGTTCACACAATATGCTCAGTCACCTGTGCAATGACATCAGTATTTGCCTGTTTAAGCGACCAGCAAAAAGGAAACTGGAAACAAAAGGGTTCAGCTTAGAAGGTTTCTGAGCTGTCTAGACCAAATAACACTTGAGGAAGCTACCAAAATCCCTTACTTGCCTGCTAGCATAGCATATATTTCTTCTATCCCCCAAAGCAGAAATTACCTAGAGAAGATCAAATAATTAGGTAGCCCCAAAATAAGGAGCCATGTCAAGGCTAGGTGAGAAATTCCATCTTACAGCTCATTTGAGATCCATCTTCTGCTGAGTCTATTAAAATAAAGCAAAGCATTTTTCTCTATGCATACCTAAAGCAGCAGCCAGAAAGAGTGCAAAGACATTCTATCTGCAGTCTACACCTAAACCAGAGTGAATACCTGGTGTCAGCAAGTGCCATAAGCCGTAACTGTAGCCATAAATGGACAAACAGGACAATGCACAAATCTTGGCTGCAAGTGATGTCCAGTGGGAAATTCTTCCAGTGTACATGATTACAAAAGCCATATAGTAAATCAGAGCACTGTCCTGGGAGGGCCACCTTGCTGGATGTTAGAGCCACCTTTAGGCTCCATAACCCTGCAGAATACATAGTGCCACAGCAAATAATTATTCCCTTATGGCATTTGCACCACAGTGCAGTTCTTAAGTACTACACCGCAGAAGTGAAAGCAAAGCTTTCCTGCACACAAAGTGTATATTGCAGCTATATTTTAGATGCTCATACTTAACCAGCCCAGTTACAGAAGCTACACTGTCTAAGGAGAGCAATCAGCTGATTGAGTTTGCACTTGCAAGTGCTCAGACCCCACACTGTGAGACAGCCTGCAGAGAACAAGGGTCATGCTTTTTGGCAAGTGAATTTATTGTCTGGTGTCCAGTCAGATACGTCACAGCCACATGATTTCCAAATAAGCAATGAAATGACACTGTAAAGACTAAGTCCCTTTAGGACTCAACAGCTAGGCTAAGACTACCAATCATTAAGACTTATGTCAAGCTTGAATTTGCAATTAATTCCCATCTCTTACATCCTTTACATAAATAGAATTCCAAACACTTGCAATACAAAAACCAAGGCTCATTCCAGAACCACCTTGTAATGCTACAGACTACAGTTAAAAATGGCATAGATCTTTCAGCACTTCAAAGCAGTCTTCCTTTAAAGAATTTTAATTTCTATCACAACTTGTTACAAAGCATTATCTTCCATATACAACAGAACCTATGAAGGTGCCTCAGAGGGAGCCAGAATCCATATCAATGCCCTTGCTTCTTTAATTCAATTGTAAGATAAGTGGGCAGAAAGGCGTTGGAAGGAGCTATTTTGATTCCAATTTACCCCCTCTGTGTTTGCATGACACACTCACAGAGCAGACTTAATCACACAAATAGATTTGTTCAGCATTCAATTCCAGACAAGCCTAGAATAGGGCATTTAAGAGGCGTGATATTCAAAGAGCAGACTTACATGATCATTTTCAATGTTTTGCAGCAGTCTTGGGTCATAAAATTCACACGATTCACTGGTGGAAGGAGGTAGCTGGCTGCAGAGCAAAACAAGCATATTCAAATGAGGGGTAACATTGCCAATCTTAGTACTTCATCTATTTTCTTGGGAAGTAGATTTAAAAAGCAAAGTAAGACTACAGTGTCCTTGAAAGTATTGTGAAAAGATCATATGAGTAATGCAGCAAGTGCTGAAAATTAACACAGGCAAGAAACCCACAGTGTATTTCACAAGATTCAAGTGCCAATGCAGCTCCTGGGACAGATGTAGAAACAGCAGCTTTTAGGCATATAAATGGATTTCAGGGCAGCTTGCCATAAAATATATCGAAGTTCAATGTCCCTACGTTTCCTCCCTAGTTCAGGGACTGACCCCCGGAGGATTTTAAGTGTGAGTACTCCAAGTACCTAGAAAAAGCTTTGACAGAACTGAATTGAAAAGAAAGGTACAAGGAAAGAGAATACAGCAATGAAAGAAACAGCAATATATTGCAAGAAATGAGGGATCCATAGAAACAACATCTCGGCAGAAGAAGCATATCATTTTATCATCTTCCCAAAAGATGATCATAAAAATTAGTTGGACCAGTGGAGAAGTCCAGCTTAGCTCATCACCAAGTGCTTTTCTAACAGCAGTCAATGTTGACCTGTTTCTTAGGTGGGAATTCAATTCTTCCCTATATTTGCCATTCACATCTGTGTCAGCTCTCCCTGACTCTTCCCCTCCTTCCCAAAAATCTCAACATGTTTCACTGGTATCTGTGTAACACTTCTGGGTCTTCACTTGTTTCTGTGGAATGGGACAGATCTATCACCTCTATTCATTAAAGCTCCCAGTAAAAAGGAGCAGTATTTACTGGATATGAAAGGTCTATATAACAAGCTCTCTCCCACTTTAATTACTAAAACATAGCATTTTAATAAATTAGAAGGCCTGAACTTAGTGATTGCAAAGAGCAACATTCAGTCTCTAGCTAAGAGTAAGGTTCCTGCAAAGTAGGTTAATTTTAGCTCTTAACTTAACTGTCTGCAATTATAAATAAGCATTGCATTAGCATCCCAGCCACTGCCTATTTCTCACTCCTTTCAAATATGAAATCTCTATGCAGAAGAGTAGATCCATCACCACCCACCAGCTCTGCATTAGGCTCCCACTGGAAGACCATTTTACTCAAACACCTTCCTCCCTTGGGCTTCTTCCAGTCCCAAATTGGAAAGTAGTCTTTATATAGATTGTACCCACTCCGCTATACAGAATACAAACATCTTGGAATGTATTTACCTGAAGTCTTCTGATGAACGTTCTCTTTCCAACTCAGGAAAGTGACTGAGGAGCAGAAAAAGGAAAAAAGAACATGTATTCCACTTTAAGTAACCAAAAAAAGAAAAATAGGTAGAAGGCGAAGATCATTGACTCATCTCACAAAAACATATGCTGGAACCATGGGTTCAGCTGTTCATACATTTGAAGCAAATTTTCTGCCTTTTGAGGTATCTAATTTAGCTACCATGAAATTCAAAGGTTAACTTGCACTGAGATCTTAAGATTACCCATTTCACATGAAGCAAATACAAAGATTTAGACGACTCAAAGGGATCCTTTTGACAGAACAGAATAAAATCAGTAAGCAGGTATCCCTCTTGTGCAAGCAATATTAGAACAGTGTAAGTTGTAGTTATAGAACTTAACAAAATTCTTGTTCTCAAGCCACAGAAATATTACAGATAACTGCTACCCTTGTACTGCAACTTCTGCCCTCTTGAAATGCCAGAGCTTATTTAGCACTTGTAGTTTTGTTTAAATCATGATCAGTAAGTTAGGAAGCAAGTTTCTTTGCTTCACGTGAAGTACTCCCCAGGTTTGACTTTCATTATCTGTGCAGCAGGACAGGAAACAGAAAGCTATTAATTAAGACCACAAAATATGCTAGAATGTAAACTGAAGAACAGCATGTTCTAATCCTTTTCCAATATAAAATTCTGTACCAGTAGTATGCATGCATTAAGAGTTTTTTAAACAGTCATACCTACCCATACGTCACCCCAGCAATGCTGCATTTCTTAAAGTTCATGATATTGCACGTTAGTGTACCTGTTTTATCAGAAAACAGGTACTTTACCTGGAAGGGAAAAAACAAGTCTGATTTTCAACCTGCATAGTAACAAAATTCAAGGTGGAAAATAGGAAGATTCTCAGAGACATATTGCTCAAATGCCACAATACTGGCCAATGCAAGCTTATTACAGCATGATTTGTCTACCAAATCTGCAGAAAAATAATCAGACAAATTATTTAATTGCATTAATTCTCTATCTCTAAATGTGGAAGGTATCAATTAGTAGGTATCAATTGCCAAGGCTCTAGTGTGGGCACTACAGATGTGCTCGGATGCACTACTTGGATATTTACCAAATCTTTCAACTGAACAAATCTCAAAGAGTGATTAGAAATGAAAACTAAGACTCTTAGGATTGTTGAAGGCTCACTGGCATTTTGCACACTGAAGACATTCTGTTTCAAAGATCACCAAGAATGTTTGGGGATTTTTTTTTTCCTACCTATAAGCACAGAACACACTAGAATAAGTCCAACTGGTATTCTGCAAGCAAACAAAAGCTGCTTTTTCTGATGTCCAGTCATGAGCAGTCAGCCTCATTCAGCACTGCCCAAAGTAATAATCCCTTAATGGAAGCAGTGATTTTAAGGTAGAATTTGGAGGCAACCCCATCAGAGCAACATAACTTCTTGGAGCACCAGCAGATTCAAAATTCCCACCTTCAAAGTGCCACAATAGGCCAAAACTAACTGCAAGTTAATGAGACCACAATTGTACCTCTGCAGGAGGTAAGACTTTCAACCAGCAACAAGTAGGAAGGGATGGTGGTAACATGAGTTAGACACATCAAAGATGAAAAACATAAAAGTGATCCTTTAGCTGTGCACTAGACAGTTTCTGAACAAAGCATTAGAAATGAAGCCTTTGCAAGCCAGAAGTCAAAGTAGGTACCCAGACTTCTGAGGAACTTTGTCATTAATAATTTCACCATGAAACAAAAATAAAAATAAAAAAATCAAGGGCACCTGTGAACATGTAATTAAATTAAAGAATCAAAAAATTCAATCTAGTTACACGAAATCACTAGTACGCCATTACTGAAAATAACATACGGGCCACCGACATAGATTATGCCACACATCCTTTACTTCAGGCAAAAGCAGCACCATAATTTGGAGATTGATAACTTCACATCCAAGTGATTTAAACAGGAATCAAACCTCAGTGTTCATAAGAAAAAGGCCGATCAGATCAAGCAGGAAGAATATTTACTAATCCCCTACTGAGCAAGATACTATGCATTTTAAATATATAAATGTTGTCTCCAATACTAGATTCATGCTAGTTATTAAATTTATGTAGTTCAGTTACAGACCTATAACCTTGATGGTCATGGAAAACAGCTACCATTTCTCAATAGTACTACAATATTCCAATAGCAAAGACATATTTTTCAGTAATCTTGTTTTGGAAAGCCCTTCCAGATTGAAGAAATGTTATTTGCAGAATAAACAAACTTACAACAACTAGAAGTTAATATACAGTTATCTTTATCTGAAAGGAAAATAGAAATGTTTGAAGGAAGACAATATCTAAATTAGGAATACATTAGCATTTTTTTTACTTGCATCTCCTGTGAAGTAGTCAGAAACATCAAAAACTAGTAACAGTCTAGGCGGTTGGCCTGCTCTTCAGCCAAGTTTAGCCCTGTACATTCTGTTCTGATACAGACAGCCAAAATCAGAGTATCTCTCCAACACCTTTGAGAATAAAGTTTAGAGTGAACATAAGATAGTTTCAATTCCCAAACATAAAACTGCCTATGCAACATTACATTGAATCCTGTGATCTCATTATTTCACTTGTACAACCAGACCAGAGAAAATAAAAAGTCCTACTAATCTGAGCCACAGAGCAACAAAATAAAGCTGATTTGTACATCTTGCTCTCAGACTTTCGCTTTTGAGAGAATACATTACAATCATGACACTTAAAATGTTTTCTTACCTGCCCAAGTTCCTCATTAAGGTTTGAGGTTCTGGCCATTGCAGGTGTATCTGTTTCAGGGTAATACATATCTATGTCCTGAAATGAGTGCAAAATTAAGACTTATATTATGCAAATTCAACACTAAAGCCTCTGTTCTTCTTTTAGTCAGCTCCAACTTGGCTTGACTGTCTTAAAGCTATGAGTGGACATTCTGAAAGCTTGAGACAAATATCATCCCAGGATGAATATGGGTGCCTCCTTTCCAAAGTATACCTCTATCCTAACATGGACATGAGTAAAGATAGACTCCACTACAAGCATTTAATACACAACAAGTGCAACAGAAAAAAACCCCAAATTAGTACATAGAAAGAAGATCATGCATTAGCCCTGCTAATCATAGGTGTCCAGTTACAACAATCAGTTGCTCTAGCCACATCTATGAGACACAATTTTAATGGCTCTGTGAAATCAACTTCTGTTACTACAAAGAAATAGCTGCTACACAAACCAAAGCAACTTCTCTGCTATGCATCTCTACTGCATTACAAGCAGCTCAGGGAATAAACATATTAAACTTCACTCACATGTGTTTCATAGGAGCCTACTACAGTACTCAAAGTCCAAGGATTAATGCACACCAACAAAAGGTATTCCTCTTAGTTTTATCCAGCTTAAGAGTCATCACTACAGTATTTTTGGCCCACAACTTGAGAAAGACATTTGGAAGTCAAAGCTTCCCAGAACAGAGGGATCATTGTTTGGTTGTGTGAGGCAGCATCAGCTTATCTCCTTACCAAAACATTATGGTCCATTCCAGAGGTGACCTTAAGGCCAGTCTCAGGATGTAAAAACAAACAAAAAATAACTGCAAAACCCCAAACCTTGAAACAAGTCATTCACTTTGCCATGTCTGAGAGAAGATATAAGATACCAAAGAATTTTGAAAAGATAATTACTGAACATGAGTCAGCAGAGAGACCTCCTTCAACCAAGAGCAGAGACTTCCTTCTCATCCTAAAAGCCTAAGACACAGGTCATCATTTGCACAGGGGACTCTCCTGTGACTGGATCTTTTAATCTCCTGTGAAACACAGAACTAACATAGAATAAATCCTGAGTTTGCCTCTGCCTTTCTCAGAAGTTGCATCAGAAAAGTAAGTAGAAAATCTCACTAAGATGTTAAGTGGGTTTTTATTTTAAATGTCAACATCCAGAACTGAGATACATTCATTCTTGCTACTTACCCAATTTATAAAAAGAGCCTGAGTAAACTTGACAACTTCCAATGTCACCAGAAGGCTGATAGGAATAAGGTTGTTGTACAAGATTATAAACGTCAGCAGATTGTATCCAAAGTTGACAGACAGCATTTCTGGGAAGCAAAAGACACAGGACATTAGCAGACAAGTCTGAGTGGTATAGGGGCAATAATTTTTAAGCAGTTGACCTAATCAGATTTAGCAATGCCAAAATAATTAGCTAGCTGTGTTGATGTCTAGTGTAGAGGTCATTTTAATATTGATTTCAACAGAAGATAGATAAAACACCCACAGAACACATGCATTTTATACCAGGTGAAAGAGGGCAAGGTTGGTGAGGCTATATATAAAAACACAAAACACTTTCTGAATAATTTTTGCTAAACAGATGGTGAGAAGTACAATACTCCCCACTATAGCCCAATTTAGACATTTACCTAGAGTGTCAACTGCCCAATTAAGAGCCCTCAATGTCACTAGCAACAGAATCATCTTTCAGAAAGTGCCTACTTGCCTCAGTGGAGTTGTGGAACAAAAAACAAAAACTGAAATTAGTTCTAGAATCTGACATCATTCTCAGAATTGAGAATTTACCCTTACTGAAGGAATGGAGGAGAACAAGTTGACTGTTAAACAGCTGCCTAGTATATGAACTAAGGCTTAAGCAAAGAAGTTATTAATGGTGACAACACCAGGCTACTTGCCCAAATAAGTCTACTATCCCAACTGGTCCTAAAGGGAAGGGGAAAATATATTTATAGACAGCCAGCAGGAATGTACACAGCTCAGCAAAGACACAGGATGAAGGCTCCTGTTCATGGTGCTGCTCACAGCCTCTCTTCACAATCAAAGTCTCCACATTTGTATGCTCTCCACCCTCCTAGAAATGTAGAGAGGCACTTCAGTCAGCACACAGAACACCCATTATAATGGGGTCAGAGTCCACATCTAAGAGTTTGCAGCATCACAAATTAATCAGAAGTCAGGGGAGCAAGCTAGGAGGAAACAGAATCCAGAAAAAAACTGCTGAAGCCTAATAAAGATCAGAGTTTGGACAAAGGCACCTCAAAGTGTGAGTACACCCTAATTCCACATCTTTGATAAGTTTACAGAAAGCAGAAGCATGCTTGGTATTGGAACGTGTTCCAATACAATTTTTACAGAGATGACACGAGTAAACAAAATTTAACATCTGCTGGCCTAGCCTGATAAAGTGTCTCCCCTGTGGCAGTTACAGAATGTACAGAAGTTGTGCATTCAATTTACAAAAAGGCATCTATACTGACTATAATGACATTCTAGTCTATTGCAAATTGCACCTGTTTTATATTGCAAGTTCAAGAGTTCATTCCATTTATCTTTTCCAGTATTATTTCCATCACTGGAATGCACAAATATAAACTTACTCATTAAAAAAACAAGGGGGAGAGCAGGTAAGAAATGCTGAAAGCTGCTGACACTGCTACAAGAAGACAATACAACTACCAAAACCCAGAGTCAAATATGGGGCATTTCCACGCTCTTCCTATGTGATTTTTTTTCATAACTACAATCCTTAAACTGCAGAAGAAACACTTGCCATCTGTTTAGCATCATCAGCAGGCAAGTCATTTGCAGTTTGTGATAACTGCTTTAAGATCTGCATGTCAAAATGCTTTTTAACACCACATTTTATAGCTAATGTAACCATCTCAAAAGTCTGCTGGAGAGTATGTCATTAGTCATGTCCATCTTTGATAATGAACTAAGGACTAAGAATGAAATCAAATAAAACCTTCAAATAACCATGCCAAGAGATCAGTTTTCTCACAACAAAGTAACAGAGGCCAAAGACAAACTTTACCCAATAAAAAAAAATTATGACACTTGGCATTTCAATTTTCTCTAAAAGAGCAGACCAGCATTTCTGACTGAAAAAAGTCAAGAGAAATCCTTTTTACCTGTATCTAAGCATAAAGATGAAGTCAGCATGAGACTGATATTCCCCCATCCCACAGTCAAATACAGTCAGACACTCATAAGGCTGCAGTACATGATCATCCCTGAGAAAAAAATCATGCATGGTATCTCCACAGAGATGAAAGAAGTGAACACCAGATATCCACCCTGCTCCTTGTGTGCTAGCCCAGTGATATTTACCTAACCTTTAGAAGCTCACTGGAAAGTTCACTTATGTCAGCCTACTCTCAAAAAATAATAAAAAAAAATTATTAGGTCTTCAAAAACCTAGCAAGATGCAGGTTTTTTGAGAACTTTATTTCTTATTTGATGCATTAATTCCATGAAGGTAAGAGCCTGGCTGGCCCTACAGTCTGATGCATCACTGGCTCAGTGCCTGCATACTCACTGTTGGAGCCAAGGTACCAGACGACTTCACCATGTGTTCTGTTCCATAATAAGGCACCTACAGAACTCACAAGGGCCATTACCAGGAGAATACAGAACAAAACCAGGATCTGCATGTTGGTCACTTTCTCCACATTTGATCTCTTCAGAGGTGCTTTGGTTGAATTCTGAATAGCAGTAGGGAAAAAGAAAGAAAAAAGAAAAAACCTGGCAATGGCTTTTACAAGAGAAAAATGCAGAAGCAAACCCAGTCTTTACTTTCAGAGCCCATTAGATAGACAGCAGCAGGCATCAACACACACATTGCTGGTCTCTCCAGGCACTCTCTGACACCAAGGCAATACAGACTGTTGTCTCATCTAATTATCTTCATGATTATTACTAGGTCCTCAGCTGTTAAGCCGCAGTTTTAAAAGCCATCCAGCTACCACATAAATTAAGATGAAAGTTAGTTCTCCTTACATATCGAACTGCTTTCACTTCAGTGTGTGTTGGCACATGTGCACATGCAAACTGTAGCACAATGGACCCCTGAAGTCCATAAGGCCTTAAATTACTATAATAGGTCAAATCATTTCACAAAATCAAGTCAATGACAATGAGAATAAAGGAAAGATGACCAGCTTAGAAGTTGGTCATCAAAACACATCCTTAATCCCCTTAAAACCTTTACCTGCATGAGTTTTGTATCATGTCCTGTATACACAACAATACCCAAGACCCACTGAGTGTTTCTCAGTTGTGCACCTCTCAGCAAGATCTGGTCCGGACCAACAGGAACTGGGCTGCAAAGGAAGAAGTTCATGGATCTTTCAGTTCTTAGTAACACTTTAAAGAAGATAGTGCTACTCCCACTCCCCAGTTAATAACAAAAACAACCCCAAACAACAAGAGGAGAAAAATGTAATAGCAATATAATGAGCTTAGATTGTCCACACAACTGAAGAAAGCACTGACACCTCTGTAAGTCTAATTCCTGCTACAGCACAATAGGGCAAAGCTGTTCCAGTTATCCAAAAATTGAGAACTTACATGGCAACCATAAATAAGTTTATTCTGCACTTAACCTTAGGTAGTATATTCTCTCTCACATCAGGGTCAGAGAAGTATCAAACTTGCAAAGAGACCATCCATTTCAAGCACACTATATCATATACACCATTAAACAAGCATTTGAGAAAGCCTGGATTAACCACATAACTTCCAACTGGGATGCAAGTGATCATCTCCTGTTCTTCACTAAG
This sequence comes from Thryothorus ludovicianus, assembly GCA_013397245.1. NCBI lineage: Eukaryota > Metazoa > Chordata > Aves > Passeriformes > Certhiidae > Thryothorus > Thryothorus ludovicianus. Next base: position 73,973 of record VZTB01009277.1, read on the forward strand.
CTGCCCAAGGAATACACGTTTGGTGAAGGAAAACAGGTACAGACAAATAAACCATGTATGTTCCTACCAACCTTTCACAATCTGAATTTGAGTACTAAAACTACATACTTTTCTTTCAAGAGCTGTAGAAATCAAAGCCATACTGACAAAGCATCCAGATTCTAGGATCCCTTTTCTCTTCAAACTTGAACTTGGTGTAGCTTTTGGCTCTTGTTGAAAGGGAAAGGTTTCAATTTCCTCTGTTTCTCTTGTGTAACAAGAAGGCCCTAAAAATCCCAACCATTTCCCTGAGTCCATCTCTTTAGAAGTACTTTTTAATAAAATATCACCATTAATTACACAGAAATCAATACTACAATAACAAGCAGAAGGCTCCATATGAAGACAGACCTGTGTTATCTTATACTGGCAGATGTTCTGATTAATAAACATTAATTATTACCCTCCTCTTCCCCAGCAAAAACATGCATATGATCAGAGTCATGGACTAAAAGAACAGAGCAAACATTTTTTCCTAAGCAAATGAATTCATGGCTTTGTTGCAATACCTTTGACCATCTAAGCGCAAGTTTCCAGTGAAGTCATAGAGATGGCGATTGGGTCCTTCACATTCTATCCTCCCAGACACTTTCATCAATTCTTCCCTGGACTGCAGACTAGCAGTTTGAGACAAACCCTGCATAGGACAATTCAAAGGAGATTCATGACAAAAACTGTTATTGAAGGCAACCTAGGAAAATGGAGCTTTTCCTTTTAACATTTTCTACAAATCAAAATGTCATTAAATCTGTGGAGATTTGTTAGTCAGGGTCCTGTTTTACTTTGGTGGGTTTTTTTTTTGTTGTTGCTTTTTGGGGGTTGGTTTTTGTTATGTTTTGGGCTTCTTTTTCTATTTGATATTCAATACCTCTTTCCTGAAAGGAAGACTCACTATGGACACACATGAGCCTACTAACAAGACTGAAACTCTCTACACAGATATCTACATTACCTACATGATCTCCCTTTAACCAAGAGGGAAGTAACAGCCACAAAACACAATCTGGATACATGCAGGAGGAAGTAGGAGAAAAGCAGTATCAACAGGCCCGGCTTCTTTCTCCAAGCACAGCTGCACTGATGTGTTATGGCTGCTAAGTATGGTCATTCTTAAGTGTAGTCTCTCTGGGGCCACTGCAGCCAATATGCTCAAGGTCCCTGATTTCATCTTTCTGTAGCCAGAACTTGACTGCAGCACTGCAAGCCAGAGCAAGGCCATATTTTTGTATTTTAAGCATGTCCTGAAGCAAATAAAATCTTACAAGAGCTCAAGATCTGACTTAGTAGCCTGATGTGGGACAGTAAATCATATTTCTGCAAATGTAGTAAAGAAGGAGCAAATATAGGTTTTTTTGAAACATATTATCTGTTTCAAAATCCTAATCTAAATACTTTAATGAAAGAAGACAAAGATTCTTAACTATTTCTAAATACTATAATCAACAGTACTTTAACAAAACTATGAAGATCCAAATAAATTCTTCTTTCAATGAGAAGAATTAACTTATACATATAAAGATAGTTTTCACTTCTGCATCTGCGTAATGCTCATAAAACAGTATTTGTGAAAAGAGAAATGGCAGCCTTCATCACACACACAGCTGATATATTTTTTTTATGTACAGCACTTAAATTCCACTAAGTAGACCTTCAGCAAAACGTATCCAAGGTCTGTTGGATTTTCCTCTGTAGGCTTTAAATACTTGCTCCAAGTTCCTTACACTTGCACATGTACTACTGCTTCAATTTGTCACTGTTGAAAAGACAAATTACAGCCACTTGAAGAAAGATGCTTTTTGAAAAAACAATGACAAAACAGTGCTAGTATGGTTGCCATGCAAGCCAGATGCTGCTTCATAACTAATATTAAACACCTAAAAGAAAAAATATTAAATTCAGTTTGTTTTACCTGTCGTATTTTAAGATTCGTCTCCCCATCGAGATTAGCTGTTTCAATATAGCACATGGCTTGTGGTTCACTGTAAGGAGTGCAAGATTTACAACATTAAAATTCATTACTTTCTTGTACACTACTTTTGCACTAATGTAGTCCACAACAGACTTCTTCAATGCACTGCAGAAGGCAGAAAACAGCCATGAAAGCTGGAAGTATGCATTGAACAGAGATTTCTTTGGACATGGTCATACAACAAACTATAGAGAAAGACAGGTCTAAATCAAAGATTACTAACAATTTAACAAGTCATGATAAACTTAGATACCTGAAGTGGATTATTTTGAATTGTAATCCATTAAATTGCTTCTGATTGCAAGAGTTATGGATGAAATAGCAAGCACTGAACAGTAAAAAAGGGGATGTGTTTGGATGAAGACAGTAATGCTCTCAGCTACTGAATTCTGTCTGTGAACGGAACACAAATCATATCTGCAAGGTCACCTTAAAGTTGAGGGCCTATGGGAAGTATAACCAAAGTCACTACTAAACAGCTTTTTTTTGAGCATGAAAAGAAGATTCTTTATGATTGAGGGCTGTAACCTGCATCTTCCAGACACATTTCTGCCCTTACCAACTGGGACAAAAATCTCCCTCCTAGAACTGAGCTTTCTATTAGCCAAGCTCTTATCTACATCTAAAACAGAGGAGGTCTGCATAGGTAGCACTTGTGATAAGGAAGGGTACTTTTACAGATCTTCTCCTGACATACCCCTAAAGATGCAAAACTTCTGTACAGCACCATCAAAACTATTTTTCTGCCAACTGTCTTCTCAGTCTGCTAAGGAATATACATTTCTCATCTGGATTCAAGCTTCAGCATATCACTTCTCATATTCTTAATAAATGGCTATTTTTTTTTTTCCAAAGTAACCAATTGCTCTAACAGCAAATGTACTCAATCAGCAGAACAGTTGGTAATAAAGGTTCCTTAAGATAATAATTAAGAAATGTACAGGTACATTTATAATACAGTAAAATGCTAGATTATTCTCTCCAATTAGTTTTGCTTTGAAAAGAAAAAAAGGTTCAATCTAACCTATGTCTCCTCCTACACAGGCAATTTAAATCTGAACCCAAGAAAGACACTGATTCGAGTCCAGCTTGATTCCAATTTTACCTTTGTCAAACACCTTATCTACTACAACTGAAGTGGTTAGCTCAGGAGGGAGACCTTTTGTAATACAATTCATCCAATTTCCATAGAAATGGTAAGGACTGTGGAAAAGAGAAATGTGGATGTGTTTCCATGCAAAGATGTGTTTAAATGAAAATATTTTTTCTTCATATTAATTCATTCTTTATGTAAAATTTGATGTTGCCTTTTTGCTGTACAGGAAAAGAGTCAAGATAAAAACAATTGCCAATTTTACCCCTGGCAAACACCTCAGACACAAAATCAACATATACGCAAAAGAATCCACCCCCTTCAGAACATGCAGAGCTTTCTGGTGAACTGAGGACACATAGTATTGACATTTAAAAGGAATCATGGGAATAATACCAATTATAAAGCAGAACTGCCATAGAAATTGCTATTTATTTCAAGCAAAGCTTGTCTCAAGTCAACATGCTTTGGGTTAAATTCTCTAATTATTATGTGGTTACCTATGACAGCAGGTTAGTAGCATAATGCAGAACAAAAAGCTGGCCCACACAGTTAAGAAATAAGTCAGAAGGGGCTTTTAGTATAATACATTAGAGAAATTTTTAAGTAAAATATTCTTCAATGCCGAAACAAAAAATTATTGATGTCCAAGTTCAGCCTAACTACATATTAAGTTGACAACTGCTTATTTAAGGTTTGGGGCTTGTTTTAAAAAATACAATACTGTATACCATGGAATGAAGGTACCTCTATCCTTCATCATGTGGTAATTCAAAAAGACTGAGATTCTGCACATAGCTTAGAAAAAATTGAAACCTCCCAGAAACAGCACAGACAAGAAGGATAGAGCAGAAAATATAGGAGCTTGGAAAACAAGTTCCTTTAAGAGTTGGATCACGTAAGAGAACTGCAACCTAGAGACCAGAGCAATCTGCAGTCACTGTTGAAAAACACACAGAGGAGAGAATTGCGGAGCGGTCATAAGGTTTGGGTATTAGAAGCATGTTTAAGAACAGGAGCTGTGCTGCTGTCTCTTGTTTAAACCTCACCTGTCTCAGCAAACTGTGATCTTGATTTGGCCTCATGTTGTTCTACATCATTTAGAACCTAGACTAGTAGTCAAGTACCTCTCAAATGCTTATAGGAACTAGGAGACTTCGACAAGTGAGCGGGCTGGGCAACCACCAACCACATAATAAAGGCAAGTGCTGGATTCTGCACCCTGGGCATGTGTACAGACAGGAGAATGGGATGAGGCAGAACAATCCCATTGACCTGGGGATCCTGGTCAATGGCAAGTTCAACATGAGTCAGCAGTGCCCTGGCAGCCAGGAGGGCCACGTGTGTCCTGGGGGGCATCAGGAAGTTGTCCCATATTTGAAACTAAACCAAGAAGGACTCAGCAGGTTACTGTTGCTACCATGCTAGAGATGGGCCATACATGTCATATCCAAGAGAAGTAGTGAACAAATGAAATCCAGAAGCTATTTTGTTGTTTGATGCCAACAAAGCTAGCCTTTCAGATTTACCATTTGAAAGAGAAATCCTCCTAGGGGAGCACAGGAAAATATACTGATACTCAGTGGAATTAACTGAAAGAAAACTTCAGCTTCCTTATTTAAGTGTAAGGATTGTTGGAAGGCCATAGAACCACCGACTGAACAAAGCTTGTGTTAAGGACCTCCAGTCTTCAAAAAAACTCATCAGTACAGAGTATTATGTACCTGCAATTCGTAAAGTGAAGTCTTGAAAACATCTCATTTTAGAAGAGCTATCTACAATGACACATGAATCAAAGCCTAGTAAAGCAATATTTTGTCATTGTTGAAAATCAATTTTAGATGTGGAATAGAATTAGTGCTATCTGATGTCAGGTTTTACTAATAGCAAATACAGAGATTCAAGTCCTCTGCACCTCAGTTCATCAGACACATCACTTCCACACCCATTCAGGATACCTGGTAGATATTATGATCATGTCTGCTGGAAGATGTTGCCCATTGGTGACCTTCACAATATCGCCTACTGCTACCTGTGGTGGTCAGGAGTACAGTAGCATGGAAGAGAAAAACAAACAGATGGCTTGTCTGGAATGTTAGTTTGTTATTTTCTTTCACCCAGTCAGAAGAACAGCATCATGCACAGAACAGTTAGAGACAGTGTTTCTGAAAGTCAGAGTACTTTTCACTGCAAGTTTGGAAATATCAAAGCCCTCCCTTTTATGAATGAAAAGTAAACAGCTCTATAGAGAAAAAAGGCAGATACACTCAATTAGAAACTGTGAACTTCCATGGCTTATAGTTAATAAAAATTACTTCATTCTACAATTCTGTCATTATCCAAATTCAGGAGTTTTCTTTTGTTTGTTTTTTTTCCCTAGTATAAAAAATATCTTTGTCTTCTTTAAGTATCTGGAGTTTTCTTCTGTTCTTGATCTGTATTACTTACCTACCCAATCATCACTATCATTTCCCCTTAATTCTCCTTGGATGCACAGCTTGTACTAGTAGTATTATCTCTATGGATCCATAATATAATTATTATAACTGTCCTTCCATGACTGACACATGCAGACTTCTGAATTCTGGAATACTTTGTCTCCTCCTACACTGGCCTAACACTTCCCAGCACCTTGACTAAGTCACATATGCATTCATTCTAAAAAGAGTCAAGTAACACTTTCAAAACAGTAAACCAGGTTTGCCTGATAAGCATGAGGCTGCTTAATGCCAATGCATCACTGAGTCTGAAATGAGTTTAAAATAATTTTAAGATATTAATTTATAAAAATGGAAACAGATGGTATGTTTGAACAAGCAGATCCATTAGTTTTACTCAGATACCACTAAAAATAAATTCCCTACCACTTTTAGTACAAAAAAAGGTCAGAAGCCTGCCTTAAAGTGATCAAGGTGGATAATACAGAACTGTTATTCCTTAACAATAAATGCAAGCCTGGACAACATGTAGTTACAGATACAGGTCAATTCAGGAAGTGCCTACAAGTATAAAAAAAACCCAGATTTCGGGCTCGACCTTAAACTTTTAATTCAGTGTCCTTTCTGCAAAAATAGGACTTGGAACAGCATAAGCAGGAACCAACATTAGCCATCAGAATCCCTGGCAATCTTCAGCTTCCACTACAGCTTAACAGTTCAGCAGGATTGCTTTTAGGTGTCTTGAGACTGATGTCATTCCTCAGAGGTTTTAAAAGGGTGTACTTTTTCCTCAATTACTAGACGAGAGGGCTAATTTTATCCTTTAAAAGGCATTAAGAGCTACAACTAGATCGATACATCCTAAGGCATTTCAGCAACTTCCAAGTCTTAGAAATAAAACTCAGCAGACTCTGGCCAAGAGCTTCACAGAACATGGGTCCCAAGTACCTCAGGAGGCAGCAGGGCTTGTGTTTCTTACCGGAGCAAGCAGCTTACTAATTAGTCTCAAAGCCCAGGGACTTTTTAGCACAGCCAGCAAAGGAAGTCTCTCTAGACTTGCAGGGGAGGTACAGCATTGCAGTGAAAATTACTCTTTTAGGTAGACTAAAAACAAAATACTGTTTACAGTTTACTTATTAACTGCATAAGCAAAAACACAACAGCTCATTAGCATTTGACTGTAACAGTACAGGGACTTAAAAATGGGTACATGCCCTTGCTTAGGGCTATTTTGACTACTGGAACAGAAAGGATCCCTCCCATCCCCCCATTCCAAGTGACAGAATTCTCATGTAGTATACATTAATTCTAATCCTCCTAATTAATTCTGGCAAGAGTAATTCTTGAACACTTGCTTTCCCTCCCTCCCATCCTCAGGTTTTATTTACCTCTTTCCACATAATGTTCTGCCACATCCCATTTCTTAGAACTGGAAAGAAAGCTTAAAGTTAGATTACAGAACAAACAACCATAATTCAGACAAATTTCAAAACAACTGTATCAGCAGTAACAAACACAATAAGAACCAACACAAAAATCAGAAGTGTATTTTTCAGAAGCTGGAACTTCTTTTGTTCACAGCTGTGGGCATGTGAATCCAAGAAAGAGGAAGAATCTGCCCTTCATATTTATATAATTTTTATCACCTGCCAGACAACAGTTGGTGGCCTGATTTCTTCACGGCATCGCTTCATACTAACATGCAGATGGGCAGCATTGCTTCTGGTTTGAGAAATGACCTTCCTTAAAACAAAAGGCATTACTGCCCACTGTCAATCAGTATCAGGAAGCACTTCTACTCTGTGTATGATTTACCACTTTTGATTTATGAATTTTCACTTCTCATCTTTTCCCTTGCATTTTATTCATAATATTTTGACTCTGGAACATCCAACTTCCCTACCATTATCCATGGTCTTAATTGCCAAGCAGGCTCAAAGCCCTACCAAAAAGCAACAATCAGCTTTGGCAGAAGGAGAATCTTGACTGCTCAAGTTCACACTGAAAAAGGAAAAAGAAAACAAGGTACTAAAACAGACCTTGGTTTTGTAGGGCTCCAGTTCTATACTGCCATCTTAACACACTCATTAGTCATTTACCCTGCAGCATGCCTTTCTACCCGAGCACCTTCTCTAGGTGATTCTACATATACTTAATACTACTCCAGCCAAAACAGCAAAGTCAAATATGCCCAGTTACTGCTGAGTAACCCAGTCCAGTCCAGGTCAAAGCACAGCAAGTTCACCTTGACTGAAAGCAGCTGCAGACAGTTTTTGAAGGTGCTCAGAAAGTGCAGCATGCAACAGATCAAAGTTGAAGAGGTCAGTTCCCAACTGTGAATATGAACAACTTCCTCCTCAGCTCTATGCATTTCATAGATGTGGCTCATTTGAAAATACAATGATGCTCACAGAAGAAAATTCTGCTGAATACAACCTTGACCATCCTACCCACGATAGGCCACTCCACAAATAGAAATGCATGACTTATCAGAATAGATCAAGCAAAAGAAACGAGTCTCTTGACTGCCGTTCTCAGCCACACACATAGAAACACTGAATCCTGATATTTAATGCTGTAGTGACTGCAGCAAACTGAACTATTTAACAAAAAATGGGTGGGCAGCAACAGAAGTACTGCCAGTGACGTGTCTAAAAACAGCTGAGCTTTCAGCCAGACAAGTGCAGTAGTTTAGGGGAAGAATAGCTTTTGTGCATCTCTTCTGTCTTCCAATACACTGTTATTGAATTGAGCTCTGCTTAGTTCAGAACTTAAGAGAAGGCCTGAATCCAGAATCTCAAGGAAAAAGTCAAATACCTGCAGGCTTGACTCAATACTCAAATCTTCAGAGAGGAGTCGCAACACTCAGCATTCTCCTGTGCCATGGTTTAGAGAGCTCCCTATTCCACCACAAAGTTTTGGAGACATTTCAGTAAACATTCCGTTGACAGTGTTGCATGCTCACACACCAGGGTATTTTGCAGCTTCAACTGCTACAGACTTGGCCTAGTAGGCAATTTACTTCAGAAAACTGCACTGGCAATGCTTATTGAAATCAATTTAGCGATTAAAATTAAATAGCCAAGCAAATTACTGAAGCTATTTTCTTACTGGTCTATTACTAGCTATTTCCTTCTAAACTCAGTCCCACAGTCTAAAGAGAAAGCTTCCATTAGACATAAAACAGTTCAGAAATTTTGGGGCTGCAATTTCACACCTCCTACTCTGCCTAACCGAGTTTTACAGGAGTACTCCAAAGGACAGCAAAGGACATGTCTTCTCTAGAATATTTATAGTAGGGTAAAATTGATGAATTATTCGTTGTGAAAAGGTACTTGGGTAAAGTAACCAAGGACAAGTACCTAAAAAGACAACTTCAACTCAAAAATAGAGTTTTAATATAAACCTTCTATCTAGGGCTTTCCAAGACCAAACCTCAGTTTTAGATCTAGGACTTAATGCTGTCACTCACATACAGTCATGCCAGGCCATTTGAAGTGAGGCTCCTGAAGTGCAAGCATCTCCCATCCGTCTTGTTCCAGAGTTTACTAGCCCTGTGCTTGTCTAATATTTGAGCTCATCCCATGCAATATTAAAAGCTCATTACTTGTTCTATTATTTGACAATGGGAGGACCAATACATCAGAACAGTTATTACTGAGCTCTCTATATCTATGAAATATGCTGCTCAGGGGCTTCACTTAGAATTATATGGAGTCTGGTCCCCAGAGTTAATGTCAGAGACATCACATGAAGCCATCCAAGACATAAAACACTGGCTCAGAGCCTGAACACACTCCAGCTCCTAATGCAAGTGTGTTCAGTGCTCACCTGGAGAAGAACTTCAATTTTAATTTGCTCCAAAGGGAATTTAATTCCTACGTACCAAAGCCACTCTGCAAACTCATGTTTTCTATGGTAAATTTAATACAGGAAAGACACTATGAAGATACACTACTGCTCTAAAACACTAAACAAAATAAATGCAAAGCCTACATGATTGCTGCTGTAGTAAGCAACCAGCCATTGCAGGCAGTGGAGTTCAGGACACAGCCAAGCAGACAACAGGCATCTGCTGCTCAGGGAGCTCAAATGCTCTCCACACTGAATGCATCGATTAGACACCACTCAGCTATAAGAGCAACCTAAAGGCACACAGAGAACCTAAATTTATTTCATCTTAATCCCTCTCTGAATCTGTTATCTTTTCATTCTGGTAATCCATGTCCCAGGAATAAGCCTCTTTAGCCTTCCTCTTAAGAAGGAGGAAGATAAAGTATCAGATTGAAAATTTATTTATTCAAAGGCAAAAATTAAGATCTGAATTCAAATAATTTTTCAAGTGCTGAGTTCCCTTAGCTCCTTTAGAACACCTCGTGTTCTTTAAGGTTGTCTCTCCAGAATTACTGTGACAAACATCCCTTGAGGTGTTTGTTGGCACACGTTCTCTACCTACAAATGAATTATAACTGCCTCTGCAACCTCTGAAAGGGCCATCTTTCATATCACCTATAACAAGGCCTGTTGTGCTGCAAACAGTTAATTGCCAATTGCTTATGACTAATACAGTGTTCTTGAACTCCAAACATCTTTCCAGACTCTCAGAGACATTACCTAGGAGCCTTCTGATGTGTGGTAGTATACAATCTTAATGATCAATCCAAATTTTAAAGCACCAAACTCAGTGAAAAAACAGGCATAATATTTGCAGGACTATCTGAAGCACGGAGTTAGCAGATTGCTCACTTCTCCATGTTCCTTTAAGTGTTCCTCTAGCTTTTTGACACTTCAGGTATTTGTACTTGGGAGGAAGGGGCTCTACTCGGAGCTCAATTCCCTGTGCTCCCATTTCACCGGCACTTTCGCACAGAGGAGCAGAAGTGGAGCTGTCCAACACAGGAACGTGGAGCTGCCCTAACTATGGCACAGGAATATCACAGGGCAGCCACTATCAAGCTCTTCCTATTTTCTGCACAGGCTTTCAGTTAAGGGAGGTGAAGAAAATGACAGTGATGTCTTGAGGCATATAGTGACAAGTACTGTCCATACCTTAGGGATACATGTAGGCAGGCATTCAGTGGATAACAGTGTTAAATTCTCTTTCAGTGACACTATAGGAAAGCAAAGCTAAAATATCCCCAGACTTATTATATTTAAAGGGCAGAAGCATTTAAAAAAATGACTTGAAATTCTTCTGACAGCAGCTTTTAACATTTCAGGCGGTTGTTGGCTTTTTTAGTTCTGGATGTATTGGTGTTGGGTTTGATGCTAGAATAATCAGGATGGAGTTTAGCAGGGGAAAAAAAATGTTTGGTTTTCTTGGAGGAGCTGAGAACTATATAACTTTAGAATTTATAAACTCATGTAATTTCAAAGTTGTCCAATAATCCTCCCAGTGCCTCACCCTTAAGTGTGAGACCATCAATCATCAGACTAAATCCTTTGGCAAAGTAAAATCGTAAATTAATGGCAAGTACCTAGTGCATAAGGATAAGCATTCCTCACCATCATGACAGTTAAAGCAATAGAATTGTTCAAAAGTAAGCATTCACTATTTGAATTTTAAATACTTACAGACTGCTTTGTCTTACCTACTGTTTTCTTTTTATTCACTGCACTGTCTGCCTTATGCCTTTTCTGTAAGGAAACAAAACATTTCATTACACCTCATTACACTTCATCACAAATTCCAGAAGCATTAGAGCTAAAAAAACAACAAACTGCAAGATGATACATTGTGTCCTTTTTGTCTTTATGTTTTGGGGTTTTTTTAAAGTCACAGATCATCTAAATCCAAATGGTTTGTAAAAGAACATAAAGAGTATAATCATAAACTTCAAAGTAAAAGTCCCCATGTTGGAAGTCAGGCTCAAACTTTTAGCAGTGGTAAAAAAAAAAAGTCTCCAAAGTTGGATGTTTTTGAAGAAAAACAAAAGGAATAACCACGATATTTAGATGGCAGATGTACTATAAATTCCATGTGCTATTGTTTAGACTGATATCCAAATGGTTTCACTCATGAGTATTTTGCAAAGCAGAAAGGCATTATTCTGATGTAAATTATACAAGCAAGTTAGTGCAGATTTTCCCCAAAAGTCTCCCCTGCCTTTAAGTTACTTGTCTCCCCCAAACCCCCATTTCCAAGACCATCCAAAAAGGCCACATATTTGTTAGGACTCTACAATGTCTTTCTAATAAGAGCATTAATAAGCAAGTTTGAAGAGGCAGAAACAAATGCCCTGATTTCTACTGTTTTCTTGTTTGCCAACTATAATGAAAATACTTATTTTAGTGTGTTACAGAAATTCTAGTCAAGCGCTTTGAAAGTCAAAACAGTATTTTGCTGCTGGTTGAGCAATGACTCAAGAGACTTCAGAGATGCATGATTTTATGGCTTTTTATAGCTTTTTTTTTTGAGACATTTGGTCTTCAGCACAGCTTTCCCCATAAACACTCACATAGTCCTCTATGATTTCTTTGATGCCAGCAACTGTTAAAATAAATAGCAATGGCACCAAGGTGGTATATCTTCCTGTTGGAGAGACATCTGGAATTTGCTGCAAACAGAGGGAAAAGAGACATATTTTATATTTGTATTTAAAATAATTTCTAATACATTTAGAATTTTATGCAAAGCTCTCAGAAGAGAGAACACAAAGTTCTGATTTACTGTGTGATTTGTGCCTCACAGATATCCAATTTCAGCGGGCAAACTAGCCTACGGTCTAGGTAGGTTTGAAGAAACAATAACAAAGTTAGATACCACTGCTGTACATGCCTTTTATTCTATTTCTCTTCACTTTAAAGAAAGTCATACAGATTATATAAATCATATGGCAGCAGTGGTAATCTGGACTAAGCATAACTTTCACAAGAAACTCACACATTCTTTTCTCACGATGATCAATAACTCCATGTTTTATGACATCACTCATTTTTACTTATTAAGAAGGTAAGAGGCTTCACTTTACAAACTACATTGAAAGAAGTTTCTAAGCTGTCTTACAACTTCAATTAGTAACTACAATACCCCATTATTATTACGATTAAAGTAATTTTAAGAATTGCTTTGGAGTTAAGCACAACAACACCATTTCCCAATTCCTGATTACCATTCCACTTTATAAACAAGGCAAAGCAACAAGACAATACCTGCAGTAAGGCAATGAAGAGGAAGAATGCATTTGCAGCTTTTCTTATCTGCTCATACAGGAATCGAGGTAGAAATGTCACCACACTGTACTTGGCTGTGCTGCAGGGTAGAAGATTTTCACCTTAGAACTTCATCAGAATATCAGGTGGGGATCATGACCAAAAAGTCTAAAAGCCAGTGTTAGAAAGCAGTTCAAAGATAAAGACATTTAGAATATGGAGGAAGCAGATGCTTTGGTTATGATAAGGAGCTGTACCAAACAAAAGAGGTATCACACAGACCCAGAGGGCTGTCAGGCCCACTTCTATCACTGGTACCTTTGTTGCTGGATGAACTATCAGACAATTTACCATCCATCCAAACATCAGCACTGAGAACAGGCAAGCTTTCATTTCAGTTCCAAGCGCTTGATCAGGGGCTTACCTCTCATCAAAACATGGAATTTAAATGTTGGGAAGGGCAATGTTGAATGGGAGAAATTAGAAGTCTTGCAATACATTTTTAAAATGTCTCATTTCCTACTTCAGAATTACTTACACTCAGCTATGAATAATCCTCCAGAACAATACACACTTCTTCAGATTCATGTTTTTGGCTCTTTTCCTATTATATATATATATTGTAAGTAACATACATATAACTGAATTATAACTACTATTTCTTCTGCCTTAGAACAAAAACATACTGCAATAACCAGCCTTAATCACCTATATAATTTCTTGTCATCTTCACATCAAATCCATAATGGACATGAGAAGGGCTTCAGAAAAAAAGCATCAAAGTTGACATGATAATTTAACCACTAGTATAGAACCTTCACTTACTGAACTACTGGCCATCAGCATGAGTTGGGAGTTTTAACAACTGAGCACCTGCAGCTCAGTATGCCTTGCAAAGGCCCAACAAGCAATGACAGTAATTTTGAGGCATCACTTTGTTTGGTGTTGTGATTTTGGTTTCATTCTGGGGGGTTTTTTTGTGCTTTGTTCCAGTTTGGGTTGGTTTTTGGATTTTTTTTAAGAAGTCTTGAATTTTCAAGGAACTAAGAACACTAAGATATTTGGCTTTCAAGAAAAAAAAACCATTTCCCAATTCCTGTCTTACTCACGTTTCCTAGCAGTGCCAAGAGCACCTCTCCATTAAGTCTAGTCCTCTCTCCCCCATCAAAAAGTCTTCCAGATCAACAAGAATGCACAGCATTGCTGTTCAAAAATCATAAAGGACTAGGATAATCAAATGCTTTAGCTGCATGATCTGCCCTTTGCAGCAGGCTGCTGCTATGCATGAAACTCTTACTACCTTGATCCACGAGAAGCTGAGATCAGTGGGTTTCTCCTACCTCTGCATGGACAAGATTAGAGAACTACATTTTCCAGTTTATTGCTTTAACCGCCCCCTTTTCATTCTCATCTGTCCCATCCCCAACTCCAAGTCATCTAACCAGACACTGTTGCCTCTTTCAAAATCAACCAGTAACTAGATGTAACAAGGCACAGTTTGTTATAAAAGGCTCTGTTTTAAACACTAAAGAAGAATTAGTGGGGCTAGTTAAAAAAAAAAAGACCAATTAAAAACCAATTAAGATGTATCTTACCTTAGGAACTTGCCTTGTTTCCTCTTCAAGCAACTACAAATCCCTTTCTATTGCTATTACTGCTCACCAGAATCAAGTATTTAAATATTCAACATAATATTTTACTGAAATTTTAAGCTGGACTTCATCATGGTTCATATCTACTAAGCCAAAGGAGTGAAATCATACATCCAGGTTTAACGCAAGTCCAGTTCTTACATAACTCAAGTTTCTTCCTTCAAGTGCTTCAACTCTGTCCACCTCTAAGTATTCTTTTTTTAAGCCACATTTGCTTGGTCTCACGTGTAATAACCTTCCTTTAATGCAGAATATAATTAAACACAAACCCCAGAATTACTCTGTGACTTAAAAAAATGGGTTAATCAAGGTCACAGTTTAGACCCAGAAGCAAACTCTCCAAGCAGTACTAATTAGACATCAAGCAATAGCAAATTTTATACCAGAATAGTATTTCTTTAGTTATCACATTGCTACAATTATAAGAACACTAGAATTTGACTGCAACCAAGCTGAAACATTTATTAACACCATTCTACCACCTACCAACTTCACAGCTAGCTGTCTCAAACACGATTCTTACTCTAACAATTATGTTAATGCAAACACAAAAAGGCTCTTTTGAAAGAGGTTTGTACATACTAAGTCACTCCGTGTCTTCTGTTGCTTAAGTAACTTGACAGATGCCCACAGAAAATGGGTACAGCTCTAATTAGAGGCAGGCACAGTCAGCTGTTACCATACAGGCCAGGAACAGCAACCACAAGCATGAATAAAAAGCAGATACATGTTATTATTCAAAAAGAAAACTTCTTACAAAAACCTAACTAGCAGTCTAAGCTGGGCAGGAACATTCAATTGATTTGGCCCTGAAGAACAGTTCTTTAAATGATAAATACAATATTTAATTTTAAATAATATAGAAAAATACTTGTGCTTCCTCCCAACAGATAGATGTCTTATAAATTCTGGATAACCAAAGTCAATGAAAGTTAAAATCTACAAATGAACAGGTAGAAACTTCAGTCAGCTCACTCGCAGCACAGTTCTGGTCACTAAAAATAAATAACTGACAGATTAGCTCTCTGACCAGCCCCAGTCAGAGCCTTGTTAACTCCAAGAATACGAGATGTGCAGCTCACAGAACAGGTTGAGGCAGGTAGAGGAGAGAAGCACCAGGGGGGAAAACAAACAACAAACTGGTTTTTCCTAAAGCAACAGCTGCAAATCTCGTTAAACTACACAAGTTTAAATGTTGAACAGGTGTACAAACATTAGAAGCGATGTCTTCTCTACACCTGCAAGTTAATTCACATAAGTCATGTGTCAAGTTACACCACTGTGCAAGTCAGGAGGAACAATACTAAACCCTGTTAAACAAATGAATTTGGATACACCTGACTACAGCTAGCTCTGACCCCCTGTTTCTAGGGCAGTGCAGAGAGTTTTTGAAAGCAATGACTGTATATTTTGTAAAAGGTTAGTGCTATTCACATACATTAACTCATTACCATAATACTGAAGTACCAAAGACTACCTAATAATTTTAATAACAGTCAAATGAAAAGTAGCAAACAGCACACTAAAAAACTCAGTAGTAGCTCTCCAGTATAGTTCCTCTATTTATTCATAGGTAACTTTTGCACAACCACTCCCAATGTTGCCTTTTTTCCCATTTCCCAAAAACATTTCATAAAGTCAGGTTTTACTTCACTAACTAATCACTGAAGAGGCAAAGGCTGTCAGTAATACAGGCACAGCAGTTACTTCCTTGAGATAAGTACATGTGCTGGCAAGATGCATCTAAACACAGTCTGCACTTTTCCAGTCAGCCATCTAAAAGCACTTCCACCTCCTTCCTTTGGAATGGCAACTCCGAGATGAACTTCACCTTCAGGATAATCATGATTAAGAAAACAGGACCTCCTTGAGATACAAAGGGTCCCAGGGGTCACAAGTGCAACAAGCTGTCATTTCCTAGACAGCATTCACACAAACCTACTCATGCCATAGTTCACACACTTGAAATACTCTCCAAGAGCTAAAGAATGGTATCACTTGATGTCAGTGCTTTTAACACACATCAATTTGCAGGAACAATTACTATGAAAGCCAGGCACAGACACCTGACCCACAGCAAAAGGCTGGGTAATTAAAGGGAATGTTACAGACTTGAACTCTTCTCTCACCAAAAGGCTTTGTGTCCATCAACATGTACAAAAGGTCAGATCCCCAACAACAGAGAAGGAAAAGGAAAACTCAAGATGATCTGCTTGACTGAAGAGCTCAAACAGTCTTTAGTGGAATGGTGTTTGCATGCTAAGGTCCTGCCAGGTGCATGACACTTAATAGGAAGACTGACTTCAGCATCTGAGGTTCAGCAAAAGCTCTCAGTACAGAGGTAGTACGACAAGCTACCTCATGCAGTCACCACTGCAGCAGGAGATAAAGCAGCAAGGTTTAAATATTTCAAGATACATTAACAGAAGAACAACATTCAGTTATTACATCAAGTAGAGAACGTCAATTTATAGGAACATCTCATCAACAAGCTTCTGCCATGTAGAATCCTGAGGAGGTTGTTCTAAACCCAAGTGTCACCATCAAGGTTCTCAGCAGTTACATGCACATGACAGGGAAAGGTCATTTACCTGCCTGCACTTAGGAAGATGGTGTACTTCCTCAAAACTCGCTAAAGAGACAAATCAACTGTTTACAAGTTCCCAAAAAAATACGTCAGGAGGGCTTATAAGAAGCCATTACTTACATGCCTAAGAAATTATTATTGTTGGTTGACTGAAAATTAAGTCCTAAAAACCCATTTCTGGTTTTATAACAGGGAGCCTGAACAAATGCAGCCCCAATTGAAGGGCCCTGCTCTTTGAAAGGAATCCTTGACACTACAGTTCTTACAGAGGAAGACTCCAGCCAGAAAGGGTTTCCCAGCTCTGTTTATGGTTGTACACTTCTGTCAGCCAAGAAAAGGGCATGTGGTGCTTAAATACCCAAGACAGTCTCTGAGCTTGGGGTAGAACAGAGGAGCATGAAAGGAGTAGGACTTGCTGTTGCATAGTAAAAAGTGCAACAGCTTGAATAGTGCAAGACATTATTGCTTAAAGCTTGCGAGAGTAAGACAAGAATATGAGTTACCACATCATATTTGTCACCCAGCTCTGGAACAACCACTGTTCACAGTCCAAGTGCCCATTTTGTTTCCATCTTTCCCTGCACTCCGCTACAGCTTCTCCATAATATCAAAGACAATTTATATATAAGTTAATATATTGTCAAAAGAGGAAATGGGTTTAAGGGAAATTCTTCTCCTTAGCTACTGAAACCTCCAAACTCTGAAAGATTTCCCAACTAAGTCGCAGCGAAACTGTCGAAGATGAATCTGTTGTCTGAAATTATCCACACAGATGATGAAACTGATTGAGAGTATTCAAACACATTAGAATTCTTAAATTTTAACTTTGACTGAAAACAATTCTAGCAGCTTCCAGCTGAAGAAAACTTCTAAGTGGGATAGTATTCATCTGAAGCACCTCACCACTTGCCCACATTCCTATTTCTTCATTTATAGTACGGGCTCCCACCAGAAGCAACTAAAGGCACCACTGTGCAGAAAACTTCTTCCCCTCATTTGTTACAGGTGGAACAGATCACATGTCAGAATTCCTGAGCCCTCTTTCCTCAAATCATATGATTTAGAGGAAAATTGTTTCATACAAGTTCAAAAGAGTCAGGACATATTAATACAGCCCACTAATTTTCCTACAAGTCAAGTTCCATAGAACTTGCTTTATGGGGACCACAATGATTTGAGTCTGCTACAGTAAGAAAAGAAAACTCTTTAGAAAAACAGTTTATTCAAGTTCAATTCAAGGTTTCATATATAAATAAAGTAAGGAAAAGAAAAAAAACAAGACAGCTGTCAGCTAGACAACCAGCCATTGATGTCGGTGAGTATTTTACACAAGGGAAAAATCTAAATTAGCACAGACATTTCAGATCATTCTTACATCATTATTTTCCAGTCACATGCATCCTGAGTGTTGCATCCTACACCAACACCTAAGAGAAAGGCAGAGGTGCAATATTGCAATACTCAGTGGTTACCATTGCTTGAGCAGGCAAGCAGTGTTATCTACCCTTGTGCATAAGCCCCACTGTGGGAGCAGGTTGAGCAGGCTGACAAACCCAGCCTGGCTGAGCTACCTGCACTTCCTCCAAAGCTGCATCAGCAACAAGCTTATCTCCAAGGGCTTCAATTCAGCTCCCATTCTTACACAGACTTCTGCTAAGACAAAAGCACATGAAAATCCACTGTGAGCTTCTGTCCACTGAAGCGCAGGAATTCCATTAGTTTCTAGTTCATTAGGATCACCTCCTAACCATGTAAGGATTTTTTTAGAACTTCTAACCTGAAGTACCTTATTTCAAACTGCCCCAGTATCAGCAGCCCTACTGCACAAACATAAGCAATAAAAAGATTGCCACAACTAATGCAATCAATGTTAATTACCAAAGCAAATACTATTTCCACTAGGAAAGTCTCCTACATTAGCACAGTCTTAACACAGAGTAGGCACTGCCACAACTGCTTACGCTCAGTTTAACCTGAAAACCAGACCACGTGTCACATTTAATAGAAGCAAGAGCACTTTTTGCTTTAAAATCCAGTACCCTGGAGGCTTTTTCTACAGCATGCAAAGAGAAAAGGCCTTTCCATGAGTTCTCTATTCATGAAATCCCTACAAAAAGGGGAACAGATCCCTGGCTGCTTTTCAGTAACAAATACCTTAAACAAAGATGGTTTAGAAACAGTACTAAAAGCTCTGAAGGCATGATATTGTTTCAGTATGCACATGAGGTCATCGCTACAGTAGTACACCTCTGCTTTGCAATAGCCCTGTTGGCAAGCACAACTTAATAAAAACACCTGCCCAGCACAGTTAACCTCAAAATTCTACTGTCTAATAAAGTTACTGTGCAAAAACAGACTATTCTCCACTTAGACACACAGCATTGATATGAAGATGACTGAAATAAAAACATTAAGCAAATCACATAAGCTAGCTAGGTGTCTAAAAGCCAGAGTGTGCTAGTTTCAGTTTTGAAGCCAATTTTTAACTCTAAATGTCACCACAACTTAAGCAGTGTTTATTTTAGTGACAAGCAGGGGGCTGGCAGAAGAAATTAATATTTAGTCAGTCTTGAGAGAAATGTAATTATCTTCACAACCCACAGAAACTATGTGGAATGCAGTTATTACACTTAAACTCTACTTATGTCCACTTGAAATAATTTCTTGCTCTTCTATCTTTTTTCTATAACTAGCAGTCAGGGAGATCCAAAAAGAGAAAAAAGGGACCCAGTTTAATTCACCTGCTGTGTTGCTACTGCTGATTTATGAAATTCATCATGCCACAAACCACCAGAACAATTTCAGGATACCAGAGAGCTCAGCAGGTAAAAGGGCACTAGAACATCCACATCTGTGTTTTTCATCCAGACTTTTAATCTAGGTAAAATTCAACAACTTAACTGTCCAGGAGTTCTTGCCCTAGTAATAGCCCCAGAACAAAAATGCAGTAGCTTCAAACACACTGGTATTCTGTATACACAACACCAGACATACAATAACAGGTACTTTCAGTTAATTTTAATGGCTAAAAGAATCATTGTATAGCTTTAAACATGCCTTTTTCATTGTGGTAGATTGCAGTATCAGCAACGATGCAGGAAATGAGTTTTTGCTTATTTAAAAAAGTAAGTTACACTAAGTATTTTTCTTCACTTAACAACACTATCTACCTAAAACTGAAATGAGATAGAGGATTAGTTTAACACATGATCACACTTGTACCATTCAGATTATAATAATACCTCCCTTCTTTGAAGAAATTCAAAACACTGTTCTGCAACAGGCAACCCACCTGTTCACATGACAACAGAAGACTATTCAAATCGAATACAAACACAATAAAACAAATGGCCAGTGCCTGAACTCTACTAAGAATAAACTGAACTGAAATAGAGACATTTTTACCTAAAGAACACAGGTACATTTTGGTGCAAGATGAAGGCTGGGCCTCATGTAAGCGGAGAGAAATTCACCTGTACGTTGCAGGCTACAATCCACATTTCCACAGATCAGAGAACACTACTCGGGTTACAAGGGTCAATACTAATTAGTCAGTAAAACCAGCAACTCCTGTTTCACCAGTGAGAACCTCCCCACACATTCAAAAAGCATTAACACCTCTAAATCACAACTGACTTCTACACACAAGCCAATCAAGCAATGCACTTGGCTTCTTTTAATGCAACACACACGAAATAAAAGGAAGAATCAACATTGTGTCTACAGTTCTGTCACCAGCAAGCATCCTGCAAACACTGATGGGACAGTCTGGGACCAGAGATACACAGTAGTCTGTTTAGTACAGGACTTATAATTCCAACAAAAACCTCGCTAGAATCTTCAGGACCGAATTCCCCAGGCAAAGTGCCTCTGCTTTATGAGACAAGAAATTTATTCTCACCTATTTACTTGAGTTTAAAGATCCTGTACAATTTAAAAATAAACACTGAAAACTTTTAGCTCATTATCTTTTTTTAACACAATTTAATTTTTGCCTGTATGCAAGACAAGTTTCTAAACTGAGACTTTTCAGGCTATTATAATGCAACTTTTGGGACCTCCTTAAGAGATCAATCCACTAAAGTCTGTTTTGATAAGAAACTTCTGAACAAGACTTTTGGATTCAAGACCCATTAAAAACAAACAAGTTGAATTCTGGCCCTTTCCTGACTGCTGCGCTGTCCAACCTCCCACTCAAGTCACAAAGCAAGACTGAACTTGGGGTCCTGATTCAGATGCAAGTCAGATTAGCACTACTAGGCCTGGAATAGAAGAATATTGCTTTGCAAATGTTACTCTAGGTAACTCCATCATCCTCAAAAATTTAGAGACCACTTTTAATGTCCTTAAAATTATCTCAGCACACTTGTTCCTCTAGGACTAATAAACCAGAAGTCCAATTTTTTTCCATCAGTATTAACAGATGCAACAAACAAGGGGCTCAAATCACTTAACTGGTGGATTTTTACTAAAAGCATTGGAAAAATTCCTATTACAGTACTATTATACATTCAGAACAAGTCATTGATGTCAGAATAGGTTTTTGTATTACTATGAAACATCCAGGAACCATATTTAGACAAACAAAATTTAAAGAACACTCTAACTAAAAATAAAATATCCAGTCTTCATCGAGGATACATTTGGAAAAGTGTTCATGCCATTACTTTGGTCATCTCAAAAGTACTACACAGCATTCAAGCCCCTACCACCACACTCCACCTGTATTGCCTTGGTCTTACAAGGCAGAAGGGAAGTTTGTTTGGGTTAACCTTGGCTGGACACTTGGCAGACCCTGATCTGTTATATCATTCCTCTTCTTGGCATAACACGAGACAGAGAAAATATCATGGAAAAAAAGCTCATGGGTCAAGACAAAGGGAGTTTAATAAAGCAAAGGTCATGTAGAGAAGCAAAGGACAACAAAAAACTTACTCCCTACTCCCCACTGGCAGGCATGCCCAGCCACTTCCTAGGAAGTACAGCTTCAGTACATGGAGTGGTTGCTCCAAAGCACAAATGCCACAGTAAGTGGCACAAAGCTGCATTGAGACTGGAAATTTCCTCAACATAAAAGTTTTATTTCTTACTGGACTTGAAATTACAGAAATGCCCTGGTGAAACTGACAAGTGTTTAAGTTATGTATACTGGATATGTCAAAACAGGTACTAGTTAGTTTCTGTAAAAACAAGCATTTAAAACCGCAGTACAGCTGTGTTGGACAAAGTAACATTTATTCTTTTTTTTGTGTGTATTTCTAAGCCTCTAAAATGCCTGAGCTGAAAAGAGAACATAATTTACCTTTTGTTGAAAGGTTCAATAAGTAAAACACACGAAGTTTTTCAAACTGAACAGAGCAGGACTGAAGACAGGTAGAAGAGGTGTTTCTACAGATGTAACCACTGCTGCTACAGTATAATAAATAACTGTGACTGCCGAATATGTGCACTAGCCAAGGGCAAAGCTAAACTTAGCCTGTAACACACAGTACAATATTCTGAAACAGTTTGTTACAAAGTTCCAAAAACACAACAGAAGTTGGCCATTTCTCTGCACCTTCTCATAGTTTGATTTATGCCAAAGATCCTGGGGAAAAAAGAAACATTTCTTCTTTCTACATCCCCACACTTCAAGGCTTCTGGAAGTGTTAGTGCCATCTTGTCATCCATTTAACTTTTGTAATAGCACTACATACTACTTAGAAGTGGGATCAAAAGAATTACAAATTTTTATTAACTTAGCCAAAATTAGTTTCTCTTTATGCTCCCACAAACATTGGAATTCATTTTTACCAGTGCTTCTCTACCCACAAAAAGTCAAGCAGCTCAAGATGTTTAGAATATCTTGCAAAAAAAGCCGTATCACTAACCTACCCTCCTCCACACTCTGCACTTGCATTTCCTGCTGTATTTTGCTTTGTTTTGAGAAAGCTTTTCACACTACCCTTAATTTAAAAAACTTCTTATGAACATTCACAAATTCCCACTGGTATTCAGAGAATCCTTGATGACTACCAAAAATATAACAGTCAGAACTCACACAATTTAAAACAAGCTGGTTTATTATTATTTTCAGTTTCATTTTCCACAAGCCCTTACATACAGGTGTTTATGTGCTTACCCAGCACCTTGCTCTGTGGTACACTGATGCTTCCTAGGGAGACAAAACATCTGCAAATTCACCAGTACAGAGAAATCCAGTGCTGAAGAATTTCTGAAGTTGAACACAGTTATGTAAGAAAGTCCAAAAGCAATAAAGAACTGGAGGTCCTCAAGAGAAATTCTAGTATGCTTAAGTAACTAAGGCTTCCTTACTCAGATATTGCAAGCTCAGGTCACTTTTGCCTTCAGTCCCACCAGGCTGAAGGAAGAAAGCTAATCCAGAGGAAGGAAAGAACTATGATGTCTATCACCCTTTAAAAGTCAAGAGATCAAAGCTTTCTTACAAAGCAGCAGAAAATCACTATAAAGTCAACTTAATTTCCAAGTGACACTAAGTAGCTGAGGTTACTAATCAGGTAATGAAAGTACCTCTACTATTACACTACCTGCACTTTGTCCTATCCTTAGGGCTCAGAATTAACCTGTCAAGACACAAAGATGCAAAAAGGTACTGAGAAACTTGCACAGCTATCAGGGGATGGCTTCCAGACAGCAAATTGGACACAGCTGCTCTTTAGTAATAGCACTGTCAGGAACAAGTTCTTGGTAGCAGAGTAACACACTAATTTTTTAAGATTTAACCAGATCAGAACAGAATCCCTTCTGGAAAGCCTCAACTACAGATTTTGCTCTGTTCCCTGCTCTTCCTTCTTAAAACAGGGAAAGCACAAATAGTCTATGTGCAGGAAACTGTTAAACTCATCCCTCAATTAGTCAAAGAAAAATAAAGAAAGAAAACCTCCACTGTTGCTACCCACACAGAATAAGGAAGATACCGAGAAAATATGTCATTTTTATTGCTCCTAAACCATAGACTTTCCCAGACAAGTATGTAATAAGTCAAAGTTGAGAAGAAAATAAATAAGTTGCTGCAGTCCCCACCACCCTTCCAGAACATCAGCACCCTTCCAAAGGATATTCTTAGAACTACCCTTGGGAATACACACAATAAACCAGATAATGGAAATCATCACTTCAGCAGGATATAAAACTCCTCTCTTTTCATTAAGGTACTCACTGTGTAAGCTGTTGTTTGAACAATAACCCAAACATCAGCATTAACAAATAGAAGCCTGCTAAACAGTGCTCCTCCTTAGTCATGACAGGAGCCATCTGTTCATCCAGCTAACCCCAGGCAAGTGTGGCAAGCACCACCAAAACTTGCTCACGTTATGCATCCTTGTATTCCATGTTTCAGTCCATGTTATTTGAGTTTCCAAACTGCAACAACACAGCATTAATCATACCACCAGAAGAATAAACACACACACCCCCCCCCTACATTAAAGTCTCCAAAGAGAAAAGAAAATTACTTCTGGTCTTCAATTAAAAGACATAAGTGGACCATAATATTTTACAGATAGGGATGCCAGCTTGTAGCTTCTGTAGTCATTCTTGTCCCGTTAGATGTACTTTCTATCTTCTTCCTTCCTATTCTATACATTTTTTATATACTTAGCCTAGTTGTTCTTTCAACCGAATGCTACCCAGATTCTACTTAAAACTCCCACTCGATTTTCACAGTTTAACCCTTGCATCCAGAAATACTTGAGTGGGTCCCGTTATTCCAAAATTCAGCGCCCTACCGAAGTGAATACCTTTTCGTGCATCTTGCCCATGCAGCTCTACCAGCTCCCTACTCTCACTGCTGTCGAGGGAAGCAGCTCATCACTTGCTGCTGCTGGATTCGCCCGTACACCGGCCAGACCCTGGTACCCACCGCAGACAACAAAACCACCCGCCTCGGCAGACACACGTTTTATTGTGTTGAAACCTGGCGTGGGCAGCGCCGAGAGGCGAGGGAGAGGGACCCGAGCCCTCCTAGCCCACGGCTGCGGGGTGTGCGGCAGCCGCCTGGAAAGAGAGAAGCGGGCACCGCTCCGTACCTGACCCAGTTGTCGCGGAACTTGCTCTGCTGGGGCTGGTTCAAGTAAATGGTGCGGGCTGGCGCCTCGTCCAGATCCGCCGCGGACGTGGCTCCGGACATCTCATCATCCGCCTTCTTATAGCCCGAGGTGGAACAGACAGGTCCTGCAAGGAGAGCGCGGAGGAGAGGCGGTCAGCGAGGGGCCGCACCCAGCGGAGCCGGGCCGGCAGCTCCCGGGGCCGCGCCGCGGGGAAGGGCCGCGGGTGGGCGGCGGCTGCGAGCGCGCCCTGCCCGGTGTTTACCACGGCGGCGGCTGTAAATAATGCGTGTCCGGGGAGGGGGCGGCGGG
>VZTB01009277.1:99314-135934 GCA_013397245.1 Thryothorus ludovicianus
TCCCCTAGTGCTGCCTGCCCGCGCATCCCGAGCGGCCGAGTCCAAAGCCGCGCTCCGGCGGCAGCGCAGCATCCCTGCCAGACAGACCCCCACGGCAGGATCGAGCTGCCTGCCTTCCGCCGCCCCGGGCACCGTACGGGGGCTACGGCCGGCTATCTGGGGAGTCTGTCCCTAAAGCTAAGACTCAGACTGAAGTGATTAGACAAATAATAAAAGAAATACCGTCTGGCTTTGCACGTGCAACTTCAAAGCTTTGACTTGAAGAAGCAGAAGCGTACAGTAATTTTCATTTCCCACTGGTCTGGAGTGAATTGAGTTCTATAAACATTGTTTACCTTTACATTAAAAGAATGCAAAAACATAAGGGAAAGGAGCTAGCTGTTTCCTCTGTCACACCTCAAAACGTTATCGAAGTTGTAGAGACAGATTTATTGCTTTCCCCTTCCCTCCTGAGCCACAGAGATCCTTTAATTTAGTTGAGCTATAAATATATTAGATAAGAATTTAGCAGTTTATTAAATAAGTCGTGGATTTACAAACTAGCACAGGTAGCTCTAGACAATAGTGTGACAACTTGTTTCATAGGAGTGTAAGTAAAGGTGTTATGTGAGTGTTATTTGAGATATTCATTCAAAGGGTAACAGAAGCAATAAACCGTCCTGTGAAGCTGTAAACTACTGTAAAGCCAAATTTCTCTGATTTCTGTATGAAGCTAAGATGATACTGCAACAAGCTGAACTGATCAGATAGTAGCTAAAAAAAGGACTCCCACAACAAATGGGAGAGGCCCCTGAAATTACATCCCCCTTAACTAATGTTTGAGGGAAAATTTTCAGTCCTATACAACCTTAGCATATCACCTAAGTACTTGTACTGTGTAAAAACTTATCCTGTTTAACAGAGTACACTTCTAAGCTGACATCCCACTCACCCCAGACCTTCCCAAGGCTTGGTTCTGCATCGCCAGTACAAACAGGCTCGCTATTCTCCAGGCATCAGCCACTGGAGGGCAACGTTACCCATTCCTCGTACACCACGGCCATGGACACAGCCTTTGCGGGGCCAATAAAGCCGATGTAATTAACAGACTGATGAGCTTTCAACAGCACCGCCTCTTGCCCGAGGCAAGTGTTGCGCACTGGGAAGTCATACCTTGGAGACATTAAGCTGACTTGCAAGTTTGAGGCAAATTTCTTGATTCTCTTTCATTTCAGTTGATATCAACTCAGACAGCAAAAATATGCCAGCTTGATCATTTTTACTTTGTGAAAAGAGACAAATTCAGAAAGTGAAATATGAAGACTATACACTATGCAAGGCTATGCCATTACGATACTATATTAAGTTACTCACCCTGAAGAAGCTTGCAATGACACTGAAGACCACTCAGCCTTGCTGAGTGGGTATTTCTCCCTTCAGAAAAACAGAACTAAATGCACTACTGGATATTTGTTGTTCTTTCCCATTGATTTCATGTTGTGTAACTGCAAAGGAGATCAAACAACAATACTCTTAAGAGCATTGAGTGCAAGGAAGCAGCTTTCATCAGTTTTCCTAATCAAGTGCCAGAACAGAAGTGCAATTATTTTAGAACAAACATGCTGTAAAAATTGTTGTTCTTTTCCAGAGACCTTATTTATTTGGTGTTTTTTCCATAACATCCTCTGATGATTGAAATCTTCCTGCTGACTAGTTCTCCTTGCTGCAAAGTATTATGAAGCAGTCACACAACTTTAAGGATTAAGTGAGCCAATACAGCTGATGAAGTTCAGAAGTATTTAGGTTTAATTAATGCACTATCCTTTTGGCTGCCCTCTTCAAGCCAGGTACCTCAAGGACAATTTGTCTAATACTTTAGATACACAAAATATTTTCAAAGCAGACTTACTAGTGTGTAGAAACAGCTGTAATAAGGTTTGGGGTTTTGAAAGTGGCTCAAGGCAGCTGCTTCAACTCTTAGTGGAATAATGCTCATTTTGGAAGATTAGCCAATAATCCTGCTCATCAGGAATGCCTCCCACCTCCCTGCCCTGTTACTAAGCAGATCACACCCAAAAGCCTGTAGATAGTGGCCTTTACTACAGGCTAAAGATACTCTCCTTTCCCTGCACTTCCAAAAAAGTTAAGGAGCTCTGAGCTTCTGAGGGCCTCCTGTGAGCAGCAGGCCCAGAGGTTACACCCCCTTCAGAAGTACTGCCCTCAAGGACCCCTGACCATACACATACTCCATCACTTCAGCCACGCAAAAATAACTTCACCTCTGTTTCTTGCTTCAGAAAGGCTGTGGATAAACACCACAGACTTGACCACTTCCAACCATGATGGAACTTGAAAGTGAAGGCTCAGCAGCTCTTTGTCACAGTAGTGTTTGCTTCCCCATATCCAGAGGAATAAGACTCACTGACTTCACTTAAGGGCATGCCAACTTGTCACTCTTTCCCACAAGACTTGGCCCTTTCCTGTTATTCAGCCTGGGACTTGCAACATTGCTATGCTATTTATTTTACATCAAAATATTCATGCTTCAGTTAGTAGTATTAATAATAGACCACCTCATAGCCTCATAGCCTCTTCATTTACAATGTTTAGCTACATCAGATTTTCAATGTCCTAATCACATTGATCTGAAGTCTGCATCACAGAAATGTTTAGGTTGGAAAAGACCTTTAAGATCTTCTACCATGAACCCACCACTGCCAAGTCCACTGCTAAACCATATTCCAAAGCACCACAAACAACTATCTCTTTCTTAAGCACATTCAAGGATGACAACACAACTACTTAGATCCTTGTGGAATTTAAATATTATCTAATACACCTTGCTTCAATTCTGAGGCATGAGACACTTTCTGCAGGAGTTTAAGACTGTTTCCCACTGTGCTTCACAAGTTCAATGAGTCAGACTTGAGTTATAAACTCTCTTATAAAAAGCCCATTCATTTCTTCAAGGCTCTTACTTCACACTAACGATGTTTTTTCTAAAAAAAAAGGGATTAAAATAAAGAGATTTTATAGCTTTCTCTCATCATTAAGAAAAACTATACTTGATGCCCCGACAAATTTACATGGCATTTATTATCACTTGAAAAGCAACGAATTATCGTTTAATACTCTTACATCACTAGGCCTGCAAAGATGACATTTTTCTGTGTGTACCTGTCTCCTTAATATCTCCTCAGTAACAGTCATAGCTTCTGCATGATTGAGTAAATAAAGTGTTGTGAATTTTGTAGTGTTTTGAAAGACTAGTCATTTGGGATGCTTGTCAACTGTCAGAAGTCACAAACCATGCCAAATTTTTACCACTTTTCATTTAAATATATCAGCTAGCTAGTTACTACCTCTAGCCTGGGGATGTGCTTGATTGCTCTAACATGTGCTCCATTTTTAAGAATAAGTGATTATAGATCAATTAAGCCCCTCACCAAAACATAAGAACAACAAGCTATGAAAAACAACTGGTTTGTACAGAAGTTCATCAAAGGCTTAATGTAATTTAGAATTAAAGCAATGTTAAGAGTGTTTACAGTCAAGAATCATACTTTTGATTCTGCATACTTGTGCTGGTTTTGCACATTTGATTTTGGTGAAGAGGGAAGAAGCCAGTCATGGAAGTGATGTTCTAAGAAAAGCTGTTAAGAGCTTTCTCCATGTCTGACAACAACCAATCAGTGATTAGTTTAGAGAATTGACACTCGGTTAAACCACTGAGAAAGCTGAACAGACGTCTATGAACAAACATGTTAAAAATGAACAAACCCCAGGAATCACTCTCTCTGGTTTCCAGCTTTGGACAGGTGACAGTGCGCTGGGCAGCCCAGCCCTGCTCCACTTCAGCCCATGCAGCTTGGCAGGGCCAGGCAGGGAGGAGGAAAGGCCATCGACCCCAGGTGTGTCACAGCTGAGATCTCAGCCACTTTCCCCCAGCATGGCCACCACAAGAGACCATGCGGCTGAGGCCATCGGCAGCCCTGCAGCCAGTGCAGAGTGGCCCGCAGCTGGAATTGAATGCAGCAAGGACCAGAGAGCAGCCATGCAGCCAGAGCAGCTGCTGCTGTTCTGGCCAGGCCCTTTGAAATCCTGGCACAGCCCCAGCATAGCCTGGAATTCATCACCATGGCTGCTCTGACCTAGCCACTGCCAAAAGGGACCACATGACCCTCTGCAGGTCCCAGGTGAGATATTGACTCTTTCAGTGCACAGATGAGACCTGAAGACCTTCAATCCTCTCTCGAGTGAGAGAAAAGGACCAAGTGAAGACACATAGAGAATACACATGAGGGCACCAAGGTCAGTCAAGAAGGAGTCAGGCCCCAGATGAAAGGAGAATGAGGAGATGCGCTATTTTTAGGCTGAAATTCTCTTGTAAGCCATGGTGATGGACTGTGATACACTGAATATCCCTATAAATCATGGAATAAGCATGAGGGGATGGAACATTCAAATTGTAGACATGAGCAAAGGCATTCATGCTGAAGAAGTAGATTTTAAAGTAGCTGTGATCCCATGAGAAGTTTGAACAGAGGGAGAAGAGTGATGAAGACCCTTTGCCCCTAGGGAAGAAGAAGAGAATCTCTCTTCACAGAGATGAAGATTATCCCAGAAACAGATAAAGAGAACCTTTGCTTTTGAAAAGCTCAACCTTAAAACAGTACCCCATAAGTTGACATTGCCCATAAACACAGCTGTGGGAAAGCTGTGAAAGATGGGAGGAACTCACAAATTCAGATTCCTGGATGACTGCTATTCGTAGAAATTGAAGCCATTAGAGAACTGTTTTCTTGTGGATAATTCTCCATAGCATGTCAAGAAAGACTCCTCTTCCTAAGTGAACTGAAGAAAGACCGTTCTAGAGGTGATAAGGTGACTGAATTGTTTATGTACTTTGTCAATGGGAAAGAAAGGAAGGGAGGGAAGGAGAAGTGTTCTGAAGGCTTTATTCTGATTCTTATTATTTATTCTTTCAGTTCTGTTAATAAAATTTTTCTTTATACCCCTTCAAGTTGGAGCCTGCTTTGCTCTTCTCCTAATCCTACCTCACAGCAGAATATAGACCCACCACATAAATTTGGTGCATTGGCCAGAAAAATTCCAAATTGGCGAAACCAAAACCACTGATGTTTCTGCCCAGTATTGAACAGAAACCACCACAACACTGTTTGCAAGACTAGGATCTAGTACAAGAAAGAGCTAAAGTACACTGAGACAAAGAAGCTGCCCCTACTTGAGAGCAGAGTTGGACTACAATCTCCAGGGGTCCCTCTCACCTCAAGCACTCTGATTCTAAGCTTAGACAGTCACAAGTCAAAGTTTAAGTGGCCATACAAAGTCCCCTGTATGCTCCCAACTCTAGTAAGTGACAATTTTGAATTGAGACATATGAAAGACAGTTTTCTTCAGAGTTAAACAGAGCCTCCCCAAAAGCCTCCAAACTTTCTCATTTACAAGAAAACATGGCATTTTTGTTACTGGTTAAGCCTCAAAGAAAGAGTCATCAAAGCAAAGACCTGAGATGTTGAGATGTATTTAGAGGCGGCAGACAAATTTGGACTTATCCTTGCACCAAAATGCAAACTTGGCTCACAACGAGCCGCCTGGACTCAGTAACATGCTCACTTTTTTGGGGTAACATTTTTTCACAGGTTTACCATAACAAACTGAGTACCAAAGATAACACCAAATGAGGAGTCCAGCACTTGAGAACTGTCAACAAGTTCATATACAATGAATTATGACTCAGTTTGTTTTACCTAAAATATGTTATTTCTTGCACTATTTCCCTAGCTGCTTTCACCGTTCAACAGAAATGCAGTTGAAAGTCAATCTAGAAGCACATAAGGTAGGAGTTCAAAGAGGCAGGGCACAGCACACTTCCAAGAGGAGATGCAGGGCATGAACTTCAGCTACCAGGTCCTCCAAGAGAGCTTTGTTCAAGGGCCATCTTGACCTTCAGTTATAATCAGTTCATGTGAAAAAAACCAGATGAACAGTGTTAGGGTTTTAATTTTAAAGAATTTAGAAAACTGCCACAGTGCTCAATAGCATAACATTGGCAAAAATGCCAACATACTCATGTCTGAATAAAGGAAGATCAGGAGGATTTCACAGCAGAGCTTTTATTTTCTAGCTCTTCTACTATCAAAATTAATTTTAAATAGGCTTCCTTCACTGTAGTTCCATGTCCTGCAAATTAAGAGGTCTTTAGATCATCTGCATGCAAATACCAGAGTTCATAATAGCAGCAGTCTTGAAGTTAACACACAGTTGCAAAACACCTTCCAGTTCTCTCAAGAACCATGCATGAACTGTTTTGCACTAAGTTACTGGAAATTATGTGGCTCTTTCATTTGCTAAAGGAGAAGCAAATATGACACAGTATTCCTGCCCAAATGACACTTTACCCTAAATCTTAGAAGTAAAGCAAGCTGCATCAAGAAATGAGGCTATTCTTTTCTTTAAAATGTTATATTTAGTAGGTGAGGTTTTAGACATGTTTTACTGCAAATTGTTTCAATTCTGTGATCAGCACCATGGATGTTACTAATATTTCTCTTTCAAGAGCTTAAAGTTTTCAGTATGTTAACCATGTGTGGTACCTAATTAACTTTGATCACAAAAAAATGAGCAAATCCTGTCAGTTTTAATAGGCAGTTATAAAGCTTTCTTCAGCTTCACTAAGAGAATGCCTTTCAGTCTGAGGCCAATCAGAACTCCTCTTTACTAAAAAACAATCTTTTATATATGACAGTAATAAGTGTAGGATTTCCACAGGAAAGGAAAATTTGAGTAGTAAAAAGGAGCAAAGTACTGTACATGTTCACCACTCACTTTACTGGCACTGAGCTTCTGAGCCAGTAGCAACTGATCAGCTTACAGGGTTAAGAATGCTTCCATCTAGGATAACAAGGAGGCTGTGACAAATTCTAGTGACAGAAAATGCTGTTAGCTTCAACATACACAATACATGAGAACACATGCACAGCAACCTTCACTACCAGCAATGAATGCCTCTCACACTGTCCATCTCCATCATTCCAGGCATAGAACTCTGTCCATCTCCATCATTCCAGGCATAAGGAGCCCTACAACAGCCCTACACTAATGGGCTGAAGGGCTTGCTACCATGCTACACCAGAAGTTGACAAAAAAATCAGTATAGTTACTTACTGAAATCTTATTGCAGATATCTAAGTGACTACTCAGCTCCAGCCCCTCCACTTACCAGCTTGTGCAGCAGGACACAAACAGCATTATGTGCAGCACCAGGGAAGGTACTGTTTTTCTTACAGACTAAAGACAATATGAAACAGAAAAGCTGGAAGTAAACTCAGTTCTGATATTTTAACTGGAAATCCTCCAAGTGCCTTTAGTTCTGGTTTGGATTTTCAGGGGTTCTTAAGGTTTGGGGTTTATTTTGCTTTTCTGGTTTTGTTTTTTTTTTTAATTAGTTGTATGCAGAAAACCTGCAAGGATAGATAGTGAGCAAAAAAACAGATTAGAGTTCTTCATATAAGATTGTATTCTTAAAAGTTACCCTGAATTTGTATCTGTCGACAGCTGAATTGATAGTGAAAAAACCTTGGGTTCAGCTCAAGCAACTTGATGTAGCTATGGAACAGTCCTACTGTGAGTCAAACTTAGGAGAGTGGAAGTTAAAGCTCTTGGATAACTCCCCTGTTCAAGTCAGAACACAAAAAGACATCCATATCTTTGGAGCAGATGTTTTAGAGATGCACAGCAAGAAAGAGCAGCTATTTTATGCACAGCAGTGAATCAGTTTTGAAGATATGAATTTTTTCCTGTGCAAGATCCAGACCAATAAACAAAGTGAGACTCAGATGGAGACAGCAGCTCCAAAAGGATATTAAAAGCAAATGAAGCTCAGAAGCACAAGAGAAGACCAAAGGAACATTATTCTCTGTGTTCCAAGATGCAAAGAGGAAGCTGTCATCAGTAAAGCTTATGGATACTGCACAGGAAAGTGAACAGACACACGTCTGCAACTTCCCTCCTCCTCTTTACAGCTATGCAACGTGTTAATTATCAAAATTAGCAAGACTAGGAAGGTTATTGTTGGGCAGAAAAGTTAGCCACTGGGATAATGCTCACAGACTTCTAGAAACTCACAGTGAACTTCAAGGATCTCTGCAAAGAATGCTGCTGTGAAATGGGAGCTCAGCTAAGCCAGAAGGTAACCCTGGATATACTGGTCAATCCAAGGAGGCCCAATTTGCCTGTAGGATGCAGCTACAGAAGAACTGCAGTGTTCTAATAAATGCATAGATACAGTACAAGTGGATGAGCAGCTCATACATGATTGTGTTAACAGACACACAACACCAGTAGCTCTCTCTTCACTAAACCGCACATTTATCAAAGACTTCTTGTAGCTTCAGCTGATGCAAAAGCAACTAGGAAAACCAGAACTCCATTTGCTTGGCCTGTTCATATCAAGCACAAATAGAAATATTATATTCCTTGAGAAGTTTAGTCACTTTTCTTGTGTTTATCCCAGATTTAAGCTGAATTTTACAATGCTAAAAAAAGGTCTTTTTGAATAATCTTACATTACTAACTAGAAAGTTCTTAGCTCTAAGAAATTCAAGGAACAAAACTGCTGCTTTTGAAGAGCAGCCTCCAATTGTAAATGGAATTGCATGCCACAGAGACAGCTGGAGCCTGGATTTTTTTTTGCATATGCCCAAATTCATTTGAATGAAGCAGCTAAATGTTGTCACAAACAAAGAAAACAAATTCCTAGCAGAACATTAGAGACTTCAGAGAACTGAACAACAGCAACAAGAATTATGCTACCTCAGGAGCTCAGCAGAAATAGTACACAAAGAAGACTCAGATGCACTCACACACAAATACTGCATATTTCTAGAGACAGAAAAGAACCCTTACTGAGGGAAGGGATAAGAAGCAGATCCACCCAATGAAAATCACCTACCTCTGTATGAATAACAGACATTATTCAAAGCAAAAAAATCAACTGGCAGAATACTCAGGTATGGAAAAGCAAAGATGCCTGGGGTTACTTATAGTCTAAGCCTCATTGGTGCATTTCTTTTTGCTTCTTGAAGTGACAAAATGAAGGCTTAATGATTCTATTCCCTGCAACAATCCTCATGTGCAGCCCTGATGAGACCACGAGAAGGATACTGGCTTAAAATAGCTCTTTTCCATCTCCCAAGTGATTTCGTACCTTCTCGCTTAATGTCAAAACCGAGTAGCTTCTGCTGATAATGCTGAACTAATAACACTACACATGATCTACTTTTATTCTGCCTCAAGCCTCATAGCCACAACTGTCAGCTAAACTCCAAGGATGAGCACACATCACCAGTCAGTAAAGAAGTTAATTCCTTTTTCCCCCACCCCAGCTTCTAAACTATTATTACAAAAATATTAGGAAGACTAGTAATTGACACCAGTTCAAACAAGTGGTTGGTTGTTAGTTTGAGAGTTCCTATATTGCACTGGACAGAAAAGGTGTTTGTAGAAGCTTCACTCTTACCCAGAATCACTTGTATATTTACTAGCAGTTTGTCAGCAGAACTCAGACTTCAAGAAGTATGTTTTGGTATTTATAACATGTGTCTGATTTATAAGACCCAATGGCATATCTGATGCCTGATAAAATAAATTTCAGGCAGCATATAAATTAGATCTAATAGCCTGACAAAGTTGAATATTCAGCTTCAGCAGAGTTCAACTGTTCAACACTAGAATTTTAAATAGGCAAATACTGCAGTTCCAGTAAGCTCAAGAAGCCTCCCAGCTGTCACTAAAACCCCTCAAGTTCAAATCCAAACATTTTCGATGAAATAGGTTTTTTCAAAGCTGCTCAGCTTTGCACTTCTCAGATTCAGCTCTGAAAATTGAGTTCCATATGTTCCAGGTTTCCAACAACTTCACATATACTATACAGACATGAGGCATCAAAAAAAATGTCAATTTTTTTTCCAACCAATGGCACATGGACAAGTCCCACAAGAAATGTCAGTTAAGGCAGCTTTGAAGGAGGTAACAGGCATTGGTTCAGTGACAACTCAATATACCAGGCACTAGTGTTCTGTCTTTGGGGTCACTTGGTTTTGACACTGTGGGGAACAAGGTTTCTGCTATTGGTAAAGCCATGTGTCACCACTTCACTGCTCTTTTCACAAATTACTATTATTTTTAACTGCTGGATAGCATCACCTACCAACTGTCAGTCGAGTTCAAAGCACATGTCTGAAAACAATGAACAAGTCTTCAGCACTTGAGGCAGTGTGGAGGTCACTGGATTTAGAGCTACACATTTAACACAAGAACATTGACATACAAGGCAACAGTGCAAATGGTGGTTCATTGAGCAAACACATGAAAACACATTGTGTTCATTTTGTGTGAGCTGAGATAAAAACTTTTAAATTAAGTTTCTTTTGTATTGAAAGATTTTTTTTAGCAGAAAATTCAAAGGAAAAAACTTAAACCACAAACTATTGCATTTGACAATGCACAACACTAATTCTACACCCATCTTACAAGAACTGCAAATAATGAGACTGGATCAGAGATTTGACTGTTAAAATAGCTTATAGAAAGCAAACATGAGGTAGCAGAAGCTACAGCTAAATTGGTTTCTTATATTTCAAACAAGAATAAAAATCCCTCCTGTGAATAATCCCACTGCTCAAGGAAGATCCTGGAATTCTAGCACTTTTTTCAGATATACCTTGGATAACTGTGACTAGTAATCCCATTTGTGGGCCATGTACATAACTATCAAGTACAGCATATCTGTTGTGTGATTAGCAGAATATTTCAAAAACAGACACCAGAAATCTCCTTAGCACAACTGACAGCCACAGCTAATCCTGAGAAGAAAGCAGCTATATCCTTCTTGCCTCACACCTCTGAGGCTTGTTTCCTTGTATTAATATTGGCTGAAGCTAAAAATATCTTTGGCGCATCATAATTCTGTTAGCATTCTGACACCCAAGCGCTTTTTTGCTTTCTGTAATGCATCTGTTCTATAACAATTTATTAACAGCTTTAAGCATATCAGCTGCAGGCACAGCTGATCTTGATTTCTAAGAGAACAATTTAAACAAGAAAAATAAATGGGTTTCTATTATATGCTCATGATTTAAAGTTGTTTTCTTCTACTAAAAGCCCAGAGGCCTATAATGCTGGCCTCTAGCCAACAGTAGATTAGAAAGATTTACTGCACACATAGTGACCTTTTGCTCTAAAGCACTCCCAAAGCTGTTGTTCTTAATTCTGTCCACCCCCAGTTCAGTGTAATGCACAACAAAAGCAGCTGCCCATCGCACAGTTACCTAGAGAGAAGCATCTCTTCCAGCGGCGGCACAGAGACATGGTGGTCATTCTTGCTTGCACTGGCTGCATGGAGATGAAAACAGCAGTAGTCCTTCAAAGATCTCTACAGCATTAGCAGGTCTCAAAGCTGATTAAAGTGATCCCCATGGTAATCTGTGAAATATATGTTTGCACTTTCAAACTGCTCCGCACTGGATTCACAGAAGGCAAGTGTGCACTAGGTGCCTGTGTGTACCCATGCACAGAGAGACAGCTCTGGCTTTCACTGAAACATTCTAATATATTTCAAGGAAAAAATTCAACATCGTCCTGGATTTCAGCACTTGAAACAATGACCTGTCCAGTTCCTGGACTCTGACCCCTCCTCCCCACCTCTACCAGATTTCAAAGCACAATTTCTCAAGTGAAATCCTAGTAGAAAGATGTTCTGGTTCCTACCAGAGATGCTATCTGTGATGTTATAGGTCATAAGACCCTTTCACCTCTGCAGGTATAAAGGGTTATTGTTAACTTACTTTTCCTTGCTTCTGAACAAGGTTAATAGCAAAGCATTTTGGCTGCCAAATGAAAAGGATAAAAATTATTTCAGTTATCACTTCAGCCAATAAAAAACACTCTCCTTTAAGAAAAAAAAATCGTTTTCACTTTCTTTTCACCCATAGTAAACCCATTATTATGCACATCTCTTTAAAGTCATGTCTACTTATGAATTAAGATAAGTGGGTTACATCTTGGATAACCATTAATCCTATTTGTGGGTCATGTACATAACTATAAAGCACTAAGAACAGCTTTCCAGGGTCCTTCCCCCCTGGCAGTCTGTCTCCCTTCTTCTCATCACCCCCCTCCAAACTACTTGCTTGTTTCCTGGATAGGGAATAGAAAACAAAACATCAGCAGCTTGTTTAAAGCCTCAGAAGACAGCTATAGGAGGAAGGAAGAACTTGGCTTTTTGAACTGTATCAGGAGTGACCATCCCAGCAGTGGATCTGTAGGAGATTTCCCTGTGGCCATGAGTTTTTAATCAAGGAAGTGCAGTTATGCTAGGACAGCTGTGTGCCTCTGAGAAAGCCAGCCCACATTAGCAAGGGGAGATGGGAAGAATCACCAGCAGCTGTTAAGTGCCAATAACAGCACCTTGGCCAGTTCATCCTTTCTGAAGCTACCAGCACACTAATAATGTTGGTCCATCACATGTGGGGTTTAGTTCTGTTAATGTCTGTGCAGAGCCAGGCTCCAGATATGAGGGGTGTATCAAGCCCATCTTTTTTCCACCAACAGGAAGCTGCATGCACCACCTGACAATTGGCACAACAAAGGCTGGCAAGAGATAATCAAATATTTATGAGAAAGATAATGACAGGAAACCATGGAAGACACTGCTAGCTACAAGTAAGTGCTTTTCCCTCAGGAGAGGAAGGTAACTCTAAAATTTTAGGTGCTCTTATCCAGCTTTCATTAGGGAAGCATGTTGCATAATGCATGAGGAAAACATCAGGGAACAGTGTTTGAGAACATTATCTATTCCCTACACAGATGCATCCATGAGCAGATAATGTTGTATCTGTTTGTCCTCTGCATCTATTTGTACTTTAATGTCCTTACTAAAAATGCAGTAGAAGCTCACCATCTGACTAGACCAGCCTAGCCTAGATGAGCAGTTCCCTACAAAGGGACATATGAATGACCCATCTTGAGCCCAAACTGCTTATCTCCCCTTTTCCAGGCTGGTGAGATATGACAGCAGACTGCAGAGGCACCTTCAACACATCTAGAGAAGAGTACAGCAATAGCACTAGAACAGCCAGGTAGAGTGCTGACTGCTTCCCATCCTGGACTCCCACCTACACCCTACAGCTTCATCCCAGCCATCACAGCTACACTGAATCTACCTTATTTCAAAGTTCTCTAGATCTCCTAACATCCTTCAATGGCTTGTGTAGCTCCCTCTGAGCTTCTCTCAGAGCAAGCAGAACATACATAAGCCACTTATAGGATAGTCAAGAATCATTAGGATGTATTTTAAGCCAGTACTGTTTGCACATTCACCATCAAGTGTGCTGCCTTGCATCAGTACTGCTTTTTATTATTGGAAATCCCTTCCATGCATAATGCTGAGTATCACTGACTCAGTGCTGGCAGCTCCAGGCATTGACAAAAATGAGTCAGACATCAAAACATTACAAAAGCTTTTTTTAAACATCATGATGTTCAGAGATTTGGAGTTTGAGGCTTGGTTTTGGTCCTTCAAAAAATAAGTACATCCTCATCCCTGACCCTTTAGGGTAAACATATCACACGTTCAGGATTGCCTGTAATTACAGCTTGGTTGTTCTGCAATGCAGGCTCCTCTCCCCATACACTGCTTGAAAGGGAGCTGGAAGCTTGACATAATGCTGATCAGGAGTATCATGAAAGCTGGAAGTGCTTGTATTTTGCTTTAATGCTGAAGACAAAGTTCGTCTCTGATAATAATGTAATAATGTAATAGATGTGTTTGCATAAAGTTTAGGGAAAATTCTCCAAATACAAGTAATTTTGGGGCCAACACTTACTCTAGTAAAACAGACTTGAAATAAGTTTCTTTGTGTCCGCTTCCTCAACAGGTTTTTGTTCATTTAGTATACCTTAGTGTGCATGTGAAAGGACTAGATTAAAAAGAGAAGCTTACAAACAGAACACAAGGATGGATAATTCCTTAACCCATTCCTTCCTCAGGCAAAGTGTTCACACTTGAGCAAACTTATAACAACCACAGAGAATGACTAAACATCACTTTATTATAGATACACTTGTATCTGCTCCTAAAGTCACCTTGTGATTATCATCATCTTGTTTATCCTTGATTGACAATCAGAACTACATTCTAGAGGATAAGCCAAGAATGCCCAGCTAAAATGATTCACTAAGGAAGTACCAGAGAAAAGCAAATATTTTAGACAGTTAGGTTCCCAGAAACCCAGCCTCAAAAATTCACTTAAATTTTAATGCTTTACTGGCCTTTATACCTCACAAATCCAACCACATCCCTTAGTCAGTCCACACTTTTGTGGAATATACTAATTTTTGAAAATCCCTCTTTGACCATTAGATTACAGACCAGAACAAATTTTTGAATGGTCATCCCTAATTATGTAGAACACAAGCTTCCTTCCCATTGCATCTCCCACATTTTGGTCATGAAGGTAGCCTACATCAGTTCCTTTTTGGCCCACACCTGCTGCAGCAGGCATCACTGCCCCCAACATTACTGCTGCCACTATTTCTGCATTCAGACTTCAACTCACCCAGCTGTGCTGACAGCTGACTGCATCAAAACATGAAGCACAGCAGGCATTGCTGCCATCCTCTGAGGTCACTGCAGTTACTCTATATTTCAAATGTAACCTCAGAGAAGAGCACAGAGCTGCAAATGACCAGTGATCAAACTTTGAACAGTATTAAACAACCATTTCCAAAGCTTTGAAGCTGTCCTTATTATAACTTAAAATCAAATAGGGGATTTTTATCAGTCTTCCACAAATTCTAGATTTTCAAATCCAGATCTACTTTCCTCCTAAAGTTTCAAGTCTCTAAAGGGAAAAAAATTGTTAAAGAAATACAAAGCAAAACTTCAGTCCAACTGCAAATATAACTATATAACCAGAGTTAACAGTGTGGGTTTTCTCGGTTGGATTTTTTTGTTGTCATTTTTCTTTGTTTTTTCTTATTTCTTGTTTGGTTGGGATATTCTTTGTTTGTTTAGAGGATTTTTGAGGTTTTTGGTTGGTTATTTTTTTAAATCTTGAAAGCAATTTTTTCCTTACTTGCTTGATTTAAGTTTGTTTTGAAGGCTCCTACAGGACACTGTCCCTCCATGCTAAAATATCTCCAAGGGCATTGAATATTAGGAAGGTACCTAAGCATGCAGGCCCAGCAGTGAAACAATGGCCTGATTTGGTGCTGGTCACAACACTTATGAGCAGAACTGGGTTCTTTGTTGGAGACCCTGGAATAGGAGCCCATCTAGACAATACCCCATCCTAGCAGATAGCCCTGGCCCTTCCCCACTTACCACTCAGGAATGAAGTGGATAAATTATTTTGAGTGGTTTGCCATGGAAGTTCTTCAGTTTAAAAATGAAGTTTAGGTCCTAATCTCTCAAGCTGACAGGTCACTACATATCTAGCAAGAGCACAGATGAGAGCTGAACAGAATTGTTCAATTTAACTTTATGCAAGCTTCTTCCAGAGCATATTGTCCAATCGCCAAAAACTCCCTTTAGCAGTCTACTTTCAATATATTACAGTTTTGCTATAATTGAGGTTTCTTTCTTAACAACTAATCAAGCTAGCAAAGTTAAGGACTAGAAGCTGAACATATCCTAGAGATGATGGCTTCAGAGACAGAGCTGAAGACAGAGGCTGAGCATCAAGATGTCAACTTTTTTAAAAAAGTTTTCTACTCCTTTATGGTTTCATCTTTATTAGAGAAATGCAAATACTTTTCGAGGTCAGAAATATATTTTTGACATCACATTAACTGTTGTGAGTCCTAGCAAAAGGAGCTTTTCCTTCTGCAGGGAGCAAGTGATCTGTGCTCCTCAAAGAAGACTTCTCTTCTGTAGAGAAGTTTAAAGTGCTTAACAGTATTAGTGCTCAGACTCCAAGCCTGTCCTCTGCCTACACCCTCAAATACATGATCACAACATGCTGAGCCCTTGCAGCACCTTCATTCCACACAAACTGACTACTGGAGTGTGTATCTAGCACTGAAAGCCAGCAAAGCACCCACAGCCACAAGCAGAGCTCAGAACACTGCAAGTTGTTGAAAACTAAGTTTCACCCAATTAATAACTTGCAATAAAGAAAATATCATTTCATTCTGTTTACTTCAGTGTAGAAAGAGAGTCAATACATTGGCCAGGTTCTTGGCAAGCCAATGAGAAGGATCACAAGCAAGAAACCAAACACCACAGCTGGCTTAAGTGCATTTGTTCCTACTCTGGTGACTTCATCAGTACTGGCCACAAACCACACTAATTAGTAATTACTCAAATCTTGTAGCAGCTAATGATTCTCAAGTCTGGAATGTATTTCTCTGCTCTTATATTGAGACAAACTTCATTTGTTGCGTAACAGTTCGGATTCTCAGCATCTTACAACAGAAATAGGACATTTTGCTTACACATTAGATTAGAAAGCCCATGTTTGAATGATTTCAAAATAGATTTGGTATCATCAAAATTAACGAGAGTTTTATTGGGGTAAACTGACAAGTTTGCCATTCATTGCATCTCACCATCCCACCCACTATTAGCTATTGCATTCTCAAAGGTTAAAAACCTTTCACATGCTGACTCAAAACAGGTCAGATTGGTAGGGGTAGCATCTAATTACAAGATTTAATCCCTTCTGCCCAAGGCTGCTGGTTAGAGAACAGAGTGGCTGAAACATTGGAAAAACAGCTCTTTTAGCATCAGTCTGTCGGTGGATTCAAGTGATTTAAGACAATGGTACTGTTTTATCAAATCCCACTAGTTTAAGCTCAGTTTTTCCAGTCAGGAAGCCAACTTTTCAAATGCATGTAATAAGCAGGGTAATAACTGCTACTGCCACTTGCATTTGAGAGTATTCTCCAGCCAAAAGTTCAGGTATAACCAACTAATGTTCCATTGTCCTTAGCTGAATGTTGGTCAAGTTCAGAAACATGCTTTTTGCCCATCTCTAGGATTTATCCTGTCAAGATTTCTATAAAGCACCTGTTCAAAAGGGTCCTGAAGCAACATTTGCATTGAGCACCAGTTTTATGCTTTCATATGACAAACATTGACAGATGTGCATAAAACTGCCTACAGGGTCAGAGAGACCATTCTTCTACCAGACATTTGTTAATAATGAAAGAGTAGCTGTGGGTTCTCTTTTAAATGTAATTCCCTAGCTTGTAGAATCAAAGATTCATGTTCTCTACCATAGACTGGGAAGGGAATTAATTCTCAAAGCAGCTCAGATCTAGGGAGACCTAAAATAACTTACTTTGAGAAAGTAACCTCTAATAATTTAGTAAGAGAATTTTCAGTTTAAAATTTATTTTTACCAGATCATGTCCAAGCTGCTGATTGGATGCTTTAAATCAGGAAATAGTAACCACTTGTATGCAAATGCATGGAATACAAACAAGAAAAATCAATTTCCAGCCTCTTGCTTTGTTATGCTATTATGTTGTTTGAGTAAGATTAATGTCTCTTAATCCTGATGAGATTAGTGATGAGCCAGCCAATTCACATTTGTGGAATTCTAATGAAGTATAGCAATTTTGACTTATGATGGCACACCAAAGCCTGTACTGCCGTAAGATCTACAAAGGATTCAGCTTTTCACCTATTTATTCTGTTTATTCAAATATATATTAAAATCAATCAATGTGAGATTCATCATAACTCAGTAACCTGCTAAAGGAGGCCTTTCTATACTCCCTTTCTCTGAAAAAATTACATCAAATACATTCTTTTCAAAAGGTGAAGGAAAGAAAGGAAATTTCAATCATCTTTTCCAGAGCCAAATGGGAGCTTGAAAAAGCAGCCAGGTTATGCTGCCTTCTGCTTTGCAAGGCATCCTTTGACTAACACGGAAGGTACTGGGTCCCATCTGCCACTAGTCTTTGTCCTAAAGCAGTCAGCAAGTTTCAGACTAAAAGAAAACAATTTATTTTTTTTTATTGCAGCTTGGAGAAGTTTTCTACTTTCTATAACTTAGTTCTGCAAGTAGTTGACATTTCTCATCAGAAATCCAGCAAGATACCAAAATACTGAGAATTTGACTTCAAGCCTGAATCTCGAGGCTCATAGGCTCAAGTCCCACAACGGAAGAAAGTATGGTGGCCTGAAGCCCCCACAACTTGCTGAAAGAAAAGCATCTTGCTGAAGTCTGATTGCACTATTATCCACAGACAAATGCACCATAAAATTAAGCACTCTCTGAAAATAAGAATGATGTACACCTACCACCAACTGAGCTGCTTGCCTACCACTCACTACATAAGTATGCCTCCTTATAGGCTTCTCATGGTTCAGCTCTAAACATTGTCCCATCTATACATACTCAAGTGCAGCAATTATCTTTTAAAAAATGCTTTTTAAGATACCTGGCATACAAAAGAGAGAACAAGTATTCCATAAAGCTACCTTTCTTTCTAAATTATCTTAGTGCTACCTACAGCAAGTGCACTTGATGTGTACAAAGTGCTTTTGCTTCCAGAAACAATTATTTATCAAGCAATCACAGTCAAAATCAAAGCACAAACCATAAATTTTATTTTTACAGAAAATACAAAAGAGGTAACAATCACTCATATTTCTGTTCTAGTGGCTAGAAAAACTCAGAGGCAAACATTAATAGATATCACGGGATGAGTCTCTGATCTCAAAGTACTCCAGAATGTGCTGCAGTACTGAAACACAGGGAATGCCAGATCACCTCTATTCCCACTGTGAACATGCCCACACCTGCAGTGGTGCCAGCACAGGGTATGACAAAATAGAGGAGCCAATTGTACCTCCAAGCCACTTCTGTACTTGGACTGCCAGACCACCCCTGCCACGTATAGTAGGAATGCAGCACTGCCAGCTGCAGTCATCTCTGACTTCGACATTCAGAACTAGCAGAAGACCATTCTTTAAAAAAAAGAAAAAAGAAAAAAAAAAAGCTTACACCAGGAGCAAGTTAGGTCCTAAATTTCACTAGCAAGATAACCAACTTCTCACTCATCTTCATCCCTACTGGATCACCTCTTCACAGAACACACAGAAACCCAGCCTCTCAATAAATTGAAGGAATGCCTATTATACATCTATTATCTAAAGATAATAGTAAATAATCATAGTGAACTATTTTCAGTTTTTTGAACTAATGCCCTGCCACCTAGCTTGTGCTCTCCTAACTTGGGCCACCAAATCAAACTCAAGTAGCAAGCCTATTAATATCTAGTCCTTGCAATCCAGTTATCAGTGTTTTTGTCTCACTGTTGCAGTTGCTTCCATATTAACTAGGCCTTCTGCTTTAGAAAGCCAAAATATTGATGTCAATAAAGAAGATGAAATACTTGCAAAGTGTAATACTATCAATAAAGAGAATTTTTCTTTTCTCCTTTTACTCGTAATAGCCTCTCAAGTAAACATCAACA
Organism: Thryothorus ludovicianus; assembly: GCA_013397245.1. Classification (NCBI taxonomy): domain Eukaryota; kingdom Metazoa; phylum Chordata; class Aves; order Passeriformes; family Certhiidae; genus Thryothorus; species Thryothorus ludovicianus. Next base: position 118,806 of record VZTB01009277.1, read on the forward strand.
AAAGCCAAATATTCACTATTAATATATAGTGAATATTATATATTCACTATATATTAATAGTGAATATATAGTGAATATATATTCACTATAACTCTAGTTATAGATAACTTGATAACTCTAGTTTGCTCTAAGTAGCCTGAAGCCACTACAGCTTCTTGCATTTATTTGCAATTATATTAAGCCAGCATTGAAAATACTACAGAGATAATTTAGCCTTTTTCTTTTCTTTCAAGAGGCAAGAATGCTAAATAGCTGTAATGGGAAAAATAAAAACATCTATCAATATCTTCTTGGAGCAACATGATGAAGCAAAGAAATGCATTCTTCATACCCTGTGGCAGTAGCAGTTGACCTGTTTCTGAGAACTGCTGCCTTCTAACAGACTAGGATGGAACTCATTTACCACCTGGAACACAGTACAAAAATGCCTTTTAAAATGCAAGGCCACACATGCTCTAATCCAAAAGCAAACCACTTACCAATTCTTGCCTAACAAAGCCCTACAGCCTAACTTCTGGTATTTGGCCAATCTGAAACATTAAAGATTCAGACCTAACACACTGAGTCTCTGTGCTTATAACTAAATTACAAACACAGAGACCAAGCACAGCCTTTCCCCTACAGGTTCTCAAGGTTTAATGCAGCTCCAAGACCTCTCTCATAAAGATGTTCTAATGAATACTGGATCCATAGGAACTCCCTTATGAGCCATCCTCATTACATATCAAAATCCTCTGGTTAAAAAAAACAAAACCCAAACCAATAACAAAGACCTCAAAGGAATCCACAGCAAGCAAGCAGGCTATAGGGTAGAGATACCTCTGTCCTGGCAATTGCAGAAAGGCAGGCTGACCAAGACTTGGGTAAAGCCAGCTTCAGCCACCACAGGAAGATATAAAACACCTCTACCAAGATCCAGATTTGCATCAGATGAAAATCCCGTACTGTGCATCTTCTGTCATCATTCAAATTCATTCTACCCACTCTAACTAGACTTGCCTGATACCTGTAAACCCTATGAATTATTTACACAGCAGCTCTGCTTTAAACACACAGGGCATTAGCAGGTACCCTCAGAACTTCAGAGCTGACCAAGAGGTAGCAAGGGAGGAAGACAAAAGGCAGCATGCAAAATGCACCACTAGCAATATTAATAGTGCAGTATTCACTGTTCAGACTTGGTTAATGAATTAGGCTGCAGATAATTAATTAAACTTGTTGGAAGCAGCTAAGACCAGCCATTTGCTTGCTAGACAGCACCTTGCAACAGCTATGAGATACATGGACAAAGCTGCTCCTACCCTTAATGGAATAAGGTGAGTGATCAGTAGAGCTGCTAAACTTCCCTCAGCCAGTAGCAAGCAGATTACAAAGACAACCCCCCCACTGCTTTATTAAAATGTAAGAGCACTGAGAAAACAATTTGTGAGTCAGATTTGTTCTCATGTCTGCACACATCAGTTTTCAGGAAGACATTTAAATACATGACAGGCATACTCTGAGCCTTCCTTTACAAGACTTCCTCTACAAGAAGACATTTGATTACAAAGTAGGGAACTAAGGTTTAAACAAACTCATCTTGGGACCTCTGGGTCCCAAAGTCTCAAATCCATATGTCCCTTTTTTTGCATGGGAGGAACAAAGACTGATCCAGAAGCAATTCTTATCATCAAGGACCAACTAAAGGATACAGTTAGGCACAAAGTTCACAACCAGCATTTCTTCAAATCCCTTCTCTCTGCTCTATAGCAATGAGGCACATCATGCAGAAAACAAGAAAGAATCACTTGGAGGAAGAAGTGGCCAGGCCACTGCAGAAGCAAGGCCTAATCTTACCTCATTCCAAATCCATTAGATGAAGATTCTCTGTCACAGCTGGGACAGTCACACACACAAAGAGAAGCCCAAAACAGACTCCAAGGCAGCCTTTTTTTTTTTTTTTTTTTAATAGTGCCCATGTATTCCTTTTCATACATCCCTCCCCAAATGTGCTTAACCACCATTGATTACAACAAATCAGCCCCATGTGTTCATCGGTACAATCACTGTTTTGGGAAAGCAGTCACGGGATTTCTCAATCACAGATAAATGTCCTGTCTTCTCAAAGGTGTTCCTTGTTTTCCTGTTTCCTCAGTTTCCATGCCAACAACTTTGTCTTCTTGTTAAGCCCTTGGTCTGGCTCACAGACCTGCTGTCAGCCCCCTCTGATAGTCCTGCTATTCAGCACAGGCACACACATCCAAGCACTCACCTTAGATACTCAGACACGCCTTGCAAGTGGCATGGAGCAGATCCCATCTGCACTGCTAAGGGCTTGCAAAAGCCACCAAAATGAGCCTACCTAAGAGGGTACCCCAGCATTATACTAACAGCTCTAAGGATTGAGTGTTAAACTAAGAACAGCACATTATTAATCAACTACATCCTTACTACTCTGTTATTTTTGCCATTCTCCAAATGTGTTTAACACAGAACAAAGCAGATATGAAAAAGATTAAAGGGGGTAAATTCAATTATAGTCCATTCTCTTCACTGAGGCAACTTTTTTTAATAAAAATCATATCAAGTTGTTGATCAAGTATTTAGAAAATATGACTTCAAGGTACTATTACAGAACCTATCATATACCAAGCCACACAGGCTCATATGGACTATGTGGCTTATTGTATTCATTAAAGGTTCACTACAACTGTTAGTGGGACTGTTAATGGAAGCATTCAAGAGAGGAAATTGGCAACCAATTCATTTCCTCTAATTACAAAATACTTTCAGATGTCTCATGCAGCATCCAAATACTTTGCAGAAAACAGCATGTAACTGCATAGTGTAGCAACTAATAAAATTAGTTTATTGTGTCCTTATTTATCTTTCAGTAATTTGTCTAATTTAATATATACTAGCTACATTGAAGTCTGGCATAATGCAGGAACAAAATTTATACTGACTTGTTAATCAGAAAAAAAATTTTAGCTCCCCTTCTTCAGAACAAGGATTGTTCAGCAATCCCACATGATGAAAGGAATACTTCATAACCATGTAGAAGACTGCACTGAATCTCAGAATTATGAGCATAACCCACACAGACTCATCACACTGCTTCCATGAGAGCAACAAGAAATGCCATCCCCAGTGCAGAGTGAACATCATGAAGTTGACTGTTACCAGCAGAAAGTCAATACAAACCTCAGGGTAACTATTTTCAGAGCTCTGGTAATAACAGAGACATGGCAGAGGGACTCTGCTGTCCTGTATCACCATCACAGCACAGGACATGCAGAGAGGCAGCACATTCCTCAGATTTATTTTCTGGCTCTAATAGGCATTTTCTTCTGTTTAAGGCACCTTCAAACAGGAGTACATATGCTGGTATGAGAATTAGCAGCCCTCCCCATCAGCTGGCAGCTTCCAGAGGACTTGGAATACCAGATTGAAACTACCACCAGTCAAAGAGATGCCTCTTCTGCAAAGAGCTGCAAAGAGGGTGGAAGAATGCATACCTGCATTTCAGGTTTCTTATATTTGGACCAAAAAGGATAGTTACTGTACTCCCAGCCTTTAGCACCAGATGAAGAATCTAGTGCAGAACCTCTCATATTGATTACAACTGATCTGTATCACCAAGGACTACCAAAGCCAGAACACAGCTAATTATGTTTAGGGCAGCTTAACAAAGACATATCTGCACTAAGCTCAGTACAGACTTGTGAACTTAATCAAAATCTTCCATGTAGGACGAGTTTATTTTCAGTGTAATGGATGTATAAACAGACCTATAAAACAGAAAATTCAACAGCAGTTCTATGTTTAACCAAGGACAAGAAAAAAAGCTGCCATCACACGCCTCTGCCTGTCCCTGTCAGGAAGAGAGCACTATTGACAGATAAGAGAGGCTTACAGGTTCGCAGTATCAGTCAGTCTTATCTCTGCTCTGCAGCCTTAGCCAGAAGACCAGACCAAGGATGAGAATAAAGCTGATCGAGCTAAAGCCTCATGTGGTTTCTTCATTTTTCCTTTCAAGTACATTATATAAAAAATATAATTACCAGTTATTTTAATGCTGCAGCCACCTGCTACTCTTATGCCAAAGTCCTATACTGTAAGCATAGCTGGAGATGTATTTTTATTTTATAAATCCTAGCCTAGTAAGCCTTCTTATGGGGGTTGCTCTTCCTGGAACAGCTATCGTGTCTGCAGCATCTGTACTGGATGAGTTTTAAAAATATTCTCTCCTCTCACCTACCACCCCCAAAGAGAGATAATAGCCTCAGTGGCTTGATCTCTAGAAGACATATTATGATGCTTTGACAGATTTTTCTGGTAATCCTATAGATCAGACCCTGAACTGCTGCAGATTGGTGACAGTGAATTTGATTTTAGACAGAGTTGTGCTGACTGGACCCGCTGAGACTGCAACCTTACAGGTCCCCACAAAGCTTGTCATTGCCAAAACATTAAGTGTTTGTTTTCTATTGGATCAGGATTCAGCTTGACCTATGGCATCATTTCTGAAATTTTAAGTACATTTGTACTGTATCCATCTGTCACTTCTGAGATATTCCAGTACCTGTCTGTAATAGGCAGAGTTTCATTGCTTCTAAAATGAGCAAAGACAAGAATCACAGATCTTTTCAATATTTAATTATCTAGTATTGCATAGGCTGCTACAAATTTAGAGGAAATTATGTTTATGACTCATGTGCTGGTACTGGAGGAGTTTTTCATTAAAAAGTAGCCCTAGGGAGGAGAAGGGAAAAAAACTCAAACCAACCAACCTCTGCTGAAAGCTGAATATCACCACCTGGCTGACTCAATTTCCAGTGACAGTGCATCCATTCAGGTACAGCAATGTTTCATTCCTTGGAAAGGTGTTTCATTCCTAGGAAAGGCTTATCAGCTAAACTTCAGATGATGAGCCCAAAGTGGTGCTACACTCCTCAGGACAAAATTTCAGACAGTCCTAACCTATAACCACTCCTGGATTTTACACCCACTGTTTAAGTCTTTTTGGTGAAAGAGGAGACACTTTTTGAAAGAGAAATAGTCATTCTCAGCCCTTAATATAAGTTTCACACCCCCTCCCTTTTAAAAAAAAAAGATCAAAGCAAATACTTAGTTCTCTGAAATAACTACTGGGGACAATTTTCATTTAGGAGTTTTTTCTGAAAGATTGAAAGCCTTATTTCTCTTCACTACACAAACTATTACAGAAATTATTTGGTCACATATGAGCAGAAGTCCCAAACTAAATAAGCATTAATTTGCTATACCACGTTTAGAGGTCATTAGAAATATTACTGAAACACTATTTCCACACAGCTGTTCTCTTTTGCTGTGAATAGCAGAACTACACAGCGGAGAGAAATCCCTCCCATTCAGTTACTGTCTTAATACTGGGCTCTTCATAAAAACAACAGTTCCTTGCCAATAAGGAGCCCTACATCCCAAGAAATTGTAAGGAGTCTCTTACATTAAGCAAGAGAGTTGCATCTTTAACATAACTCCTACTATGCAGCTGTTGAGAGCCATCACTGGAGTGCTCAAGTCACACAGGAACACAGAATTACGGGAAAGAATTATAAATTTGTAAGTGTTTCCTCTCAGGGTTTAGCTTTTGGCTATACTTTTACCAAGCAATATCTAATCAGAGATAAATGTACAAAATCATTACAATAAAAGCAGACATAGTTCTTGCTTACCACTAGATCATTACCTTAGCTCTGAGTAAACCTTCCTATCAAGAAAACAGGCCTTCAGCTTTTCCATGTAGAAAATTGAAGAAAAGATAAGGATAGTCAGTATCTACCTCAAAGCATTAGAGTTGAACACATCAAAAATTAGTTTTTTCAACAAGCGCAACCTTTCCTCCTTTGAAATCATGAACTTCAAAGCTACAAGAAAGGATAAGTTTCCTAGGTGCTTATCTTACCAAAACCTCTACAGATGTGACCTTCTACTACTTTTTTCCCCCTTTTAAAGTGTTCCTATCCATTTGCATTAGCTTCTCTCATCCACAAATTATGGATCTGGGGCTCATTATTGTAAACAGAGCTGTAATAATTGTCATCAGGCAGAACTTGTTACCTAGCTAAGCCTTTTTTCTGGGAGGAGTTACAGCACAACCTATTGATTTCACTCATCACTCTGTTACCCCACCTCAATGAGAGTGTCTAGTGTTATTTTTACCATTTCTTTTTGTAAGTGTTGGTATTACTACAGCTGTCTTTTACAGGTTATTTTTTATTTATTTGTAATAGCATGCACATTAAACAATCAGAAAGTTATTGTCATTTTTTCTGCCCATTTTAAAGCTTAGTTATTCTTAATTAACTTATTATTTGAGTCATCTTTTATAGTTCTTCTTATTGTGAATTGATTTTTCCATTATAGGTGCATATAATAGGAAAACTCCCTGAATATCTCTTCATATCTTTTGGTGCATGAGGTAATTCTAAAGCATCTATTTCTGCTTTGACCTTAGTTTTATCTACTTGCCTTTCTTCTGTTAATCCAATTCTATTTTTGGCTATAGCCTCAGTCACAGCATAGTCTTCTAGTTGAAGCACTGCCAATCTTCTTAATGTAGAACTTCCCTTCCCCCTTCTTCAGGTTGTTAATCACTCTTCTCAAATTTTAGTCTACAAAGTTGGATATATCAATTTTCTTATTAGAATTGTTTATGTCAATATAGAATCATTGTTAATAAAAAAATTAGACAATAAAAAATAATGACAAAAAACCTACAGAAATATAGTTTATGAAATTACCTTGTAAAAATAAACCTTTCTAAAAAGTAGGGAGTTAAATAAAAAGTGATGTTCTGTTTATTTTGTCCAGAATATCCAGGTGGACTTAGTTTCATGAGTTTTGACACCACCAAAGCCAGATGGCAACTGTGGAAAAAAAAAAAAAGTAACACTAATGGTCACAAACTTCTCTGACTAAAGAAATATTCTTATATACGACCCTCTGTTTCCCAGAACCATACAAACACTGTGTAGCTTCCTATAATCTTCATCTTGTCCTCTGAAGTAGATAACTAAAATTATTCCCTTGCTCCGGAGCCACTGATGACAAAATACTTGAAACTGCAGTGAAACAGCTTTAGCTCCTCATAAAGACAGAAGTTACCACATCACTGCTGCCTTTCTACACCTCAGTAAATTTTGTGGCTTCTGCTTAGGATACTAATATTTTATTACTCAATGCTAGTTTGTGTGCTAGTTCTGATGGAAATAAAAAATATGGTTGTTTGCAGTTGCTGAGTTCCAAATTAATGACAATGTACACTCCAATAGCACCATCTGCCCTGACAAGATGTGAACTGGTACACAGAAATATAAATCTTTTCATCTCATCAGAGGGCAAAACTGTTCTGCTTTGATTTGAAGCCTGTAAAAGAATGATGCAGAAATTCAGCAAGATGCTCGTGTCTGTAAAGTGTTGGGTGTCTTAAGAAGGGACTGTAAAATTAAAAAAAAGGGAGGAGGTTTCTGATAGGAACAAGATCTAAGATTATCTCTTGTCCTTGGTTGTCAGGATTTCTCTATATAGAAGATGACACTGATAAGAGAGTTTAATGTCTCTGTAAACAACAACATTCCTAGCAGGAATGGCAAGTACATACACCCTGGGAATCTGGCTGTCTAACGAACCAAAAAGTACCAAAAGGAATGCTAAATTATTTAAATCCCCTGCTATTTAGCACAAATACAGAACTGCACTGTCTCAACAAGATCATATCAGATTTATTATTACAGATATTTTATTCTCATTTTGTCTCTCTTTGGGGTTTTGGCAGCAAGCCCTCATAGAAAATGGTTTAGGTAATTAGCTGGCAGGCCAAAACTTCAACAAAACCATCCAGGGTTGAGGACTGCAGAATCTTCTTCTTTGCAGCCCAGTCTTTCTTGATGGTGAAAGTTCAGGACTGCTGAAATCTCTCCAGCAGTCCAAGCTGGGAATACGTACTGCTCTCCCCCATGCCATGCCAGACACAGTCCTTTGCATTTAACTTGAATTCCTACCAGAACCAACAAGGCTAAGAACACTTGAGGGAGACAGCACAGGGTATGGAGTCAGGAAATGGCCAGAGGTTTAAAGCAGGTGCACCTGCTATGACACAAACAAGACTTCTTGATTTCAGTGGAGATCCTGCAATTAAAGAGGCCTTCTGGGATCTACTGGAGGATTTTAGATTTTGCACATGTCCCACTCTGTTCCAAGAGAGGGAATGGTAATGGGGTGTTGCTGTGTGTGGAAGATGCTGTGTCCCCAGTCCCAAGTAAGAAACCATGACAGAAGGGCTACCTGGAAGGCTCTAGGGAAATTTCATCTGTGTTTACTGGACAATTTTAGTGACAGCATACATTACAACTCACAGTAGGAAGCTCACCTTCTCCAGACAATGTATCTTTAATTCTTCCTATTATAGAGGCTCAGCACTATATAGAAAGACCTGAAAAAATATCTGTAGTGGTTTAACCCTAGCTGAAAAGGAAGTACCATGCAGCTGCTCTCTGCTCTATCCCAGCTGAAGCCAGGACAATGTCCAACTCCAATTTCACAAGATGGAATGGATCCAAAATAACTCATAAAGTAATGAGTTCCTTTGCACCTTTGCATTGTCATTGACTGATATTTGCTCTTTCCTAAAGTATCTTAATTTGGGACCCAGACCCCAAATTTTTATTTTTTCTCTAAGAAGTGAACTCTTTCTCCTCAGATATTTCAGACCTTTCTAGACACTCCTTTTTCTTTCTGAAGACTGATCACCATACTTTGTTATCCTAATGATGACTAGTAAGGTTTAAAGCCTTTTCAAAGACAAGATAAGCAAATGTCAGATTTGTAAATAAAATTACTTTGATAAAAAACAGAGGGTATGAGCTTTTTTTTTTTCCTTAAAATTATGGGAAAACTTAAGCAAGGATCAGTGTTTTAGTTAAGGACTGGTAGCGAATGGTGCCCCCTCTTCAGGCAGCACAGGATTAGGATAAATTTGGCTGGGGCAGGGCAAGCACTCCCTCCTCCTGTCTGTCTGCTGGGTTCTCATGAAAGCTCCTTTTTTCCCCTATTACCAGTCAGCTAAAAGGCACGAGAATGGCTTCCAGATGCAGACTTGTATTAGTGAAACTCTGGGAAGATCTGGCTGTTAATCTGTAAAGTAGAAGTGGTGCCCTCCCCAGCCTGGGGTGACACCTGCGTACCTTAATTCCTCTGTCTCTCTGTCCCACTTCAAAACAAGGCACCAGGATTGATGTCCGTGTATTTCCATTCAGTAGCCATGGGACCACTAAAGCAGTTAACTATGCTGAGCCTTCCCAGTGATGCAGAAATGTTGATTAAATGTCATCTGGATTTCAGATTCAAGCTTCCAGGTTAAATCCTGATTCCCAGCTGTGTAACTGATATGACAAATGCAGATGTAACCTCTGTATCTGTTTCAGGGTTATGATGGCTGATGTTGACTTTGCACATAGTCTTTCAGCATCATTTTGTCTCCCATTTACAAATAAATGGCTTCTATTAAATAAGGCAACGTATGCTTAAAGACACAAAAAAGCCTGGGGTACTTCTTTCATATATCCTTTGTATAAGCATTGGGTTGAATGTTCCTGGATCTCACAGGCACAGGATCTTAGAATGCCTTTACTTTATCATTTGTACAAATAGGCAGAACAGTGTTGGGTTGACAAGAGACAACACCTCCTTCTGTTCAAACTAGAAAAATTCATCAGGGTGATGTTATTATAAGGAGATAAACACTTTGCATTCCCTCTTTCTGACTACCTGCTAATTTAATAAAATCAAATGAATGGGTTTGGTCATCTGCATTCAAGAAACTAGGAAATAAAAATCAAGACCTCACAGCCATTTTTAAACAAGATGTCAAACTGCTTTCTCTCATTTAATGAACCCACACACTAATTTAATTTGTGTTAATCCTCATTTCCAACACAGTAAAGAAGGTAGATTCATCAAACCAAACCCTTAGCCAAACAAACTGACACATTTTGTTGGATCCATTATGAAGTGATACAATCATGGTTCTTCCATTTCAGTCAATTGAAAGACAAGTTCTCATTTACCTTCTTTTTGCACTAATACACCAAGGCTAGAGTTTTCAAACTGTTAACTAGGACTCAAAGTAACAAATATACCCTGTGTAAGGGGGGATAGCAGCAGAAATACATTTAAAATCCACAGTATGTCTTGTGATTCTTCATCACAACATGAGGAAATTGAGACTAATTTACTGACACTTCATGTACATGTTCATTTAAACTGGTTTTAGTGCTCACCACAAGGATAACTACACCTGTGGCTGTCAGAAAACCTCCTGTGAATGTCAAGTGCATGGGTGTGATACTGTAACTATAGGGATTGTGTCACTTCTGTGAGGAGTCCAAATAGGTGGTTAGACTGGGTCACTCATTAAAGTTTGCATCATGTCAGCTTTGTCTTATCACACTTTGGCTTGAAATACAAAACTTTGCATCTTCTGTTTTCAGGTCTTTGTTCTCCATTGTAGCTTCCAGTAACCTCATTAAAGATGTCCAGGAATCCAGAATTACTGCCATGTAACTACCACTCAGCCAGTGGTCTGATAGTCAGGAACTTCGAAACAGGCAGGCATCTATCCACTCCTGGGGTTGGAAAGAAACTGTTCAGGAAATTTTGTGATGGGCAAGAGGCATTATGAAAAGTTGGCAATAATGCTAATCAAAAATCTGAGAGCTTTTCTACCAAATACTGGAATAACTGAAAATAATATCTTTTCAATATTTATAATTAATTTTTTGCACTAGAAATAATCCCCCAAGCTTTGTAAAATCTATGTAAAATCTCAATCTTTGGCTGTGTCAGTGATCTTTCCCAAATTATCCTTTGAGTTTACCAGCTGAGAATCAGTTATCTAAAGCTCTCAGATGCCATGTCTTACATCCCTGCAATTGCTCCAAAAGGCTTAAGTAGCTTAGCTAAAAAAGATAAGAGACCAAAAGGAAAATATTTGTGGCAAGCCACACTTAGGAGCTGTCCCAGAAGCAAAAAGATATTGCTGCAGAGATACTCAACTGCCTTTTCAAGATCTAGTATTTTGCTCTGCTCAACCAGGTATATGTACAAGAAAGTCTTTGTGATTAACTATCCCTTAAAAGAACATGTTGGCAATCAGTCTCTACAGATACTGTCTGTAACAGATATTCTAGTATTTGTACTACTACAGACTTAATTAAAATACAACACAGTACAGGAAAATAAGTCTGGAATAGTAATAAAGCTAACTTAGGTAGGTGCTTAGGATATTGCTTCACAAGTAGCAAATCAGCTCTGTCAGATTCAAAGATTATTTAAAGGTTGTACTTGACAGCTCAAACAAGACTGGCCAAAGGGAAATGAACCAGCCAAGAGTGCCACCCTGTAGAGAGTCTACAGAGCATCACTTGACAACCTTCCAGAAGAGCAGAAACAGACGACCTGGTTATTCACAGGGCCCTCAGCAAGGTTTCACTACAAAAAAAATGCCTTGTGAATTGCTAATTGGAGAGTGATCAGTTTTAGATGCTGACATCAGTTTTCAGATGATCATTCAAAATACCGTCTAGAGTCAATAGCAGCTATCAGCTTGAAACATCTTGTGGAGGGAAGGAGGGTTAATAGTAAGAAAAAAAGGAAATGTTTTAGAGCAACACCACTGATAAAGCCACAGATTTCCAGGTTAAAGAAAACCCTGCAGAGTTGGCAGAGATCAAGCCTGCACTCAAACCTTGTGGCAATGGAAATGCAATGCTAAATGACTATTCCTTCTATGCCCAGTGAGTTCCATCCAGGAAGCTCACCCAGCAGTTCCATCGTCTTGCTGATATCCTAGGATCCTGAACAGACAAGCGGATTTCCTTGCAGCCATTTTACTGTTAGATATTTTAATTCTTCATGGAACTACTGTGGCATTTCTGCCAAATCACACCAGTAGGGCAGTGCTTTAAGGTCTACTCAGAAAATGAGAACACTGACTCACCCAGCACAGGGAAGTATACTAAAAGCAGACTCTGCTAGAGAACTAAAATCTGAAACAAAAGTACTGTAGAGTGAGAGAGTGGCACAAAGAAGGAATAAAACAGTTTCTATAAATAGACAGTACATGTGTCTGTTTGCAATGGAGTTATGAATACTCAAGTAGCATAACATAAGAGTTCATATATTGGCTATACAGCAGAGTGGAATTTTTAACTTTTATTAAATAATTTGATCCTAGAAGCAGAAGGGTAGTTAAATCTCTTATGTCCTCAGTTAATTCCTAAATAACTGTATTCCTTATCATCTGAGTGGTTTGATCTTTAATGGATTTATTAATAATCTCACCTCCCCCATTCACAGCAGGGAAAAAAATGTTTCTTCTGCCATTCTATTAGGACCTTGGTTATTTATGAAGTTCCTCCACAGTAACTGTGAATAAATCACCTTTTTCTAATTCAGTGTCCTAAGAAAAGGACATAAATTCCCTCCCTATTCTAATGCAAACTAACTCTCACAGCCAAACAAGCTTTAAGCAAAGGCAGCAGAAGCTCAGGTCGGCCTCCAGCTAGCCCTGTCACTGTCACCACCTCACTTTACAGTCGTGCAAGATCCCACACAGCCTGAGAAGGCTCCCCTTTGTGCTACTATAGAAACATGGTAACGCAAAGCACGGGGTTCATTGCCATGAGCGCTTTGTCAAGAGGCATAATTGTCACTGGTGTTTACACAAACAGGATCGGGCCTTTGATGTGATAGAATAAGCTGCACATTATACTGCACTGCGTGCCAGTTACACATGCATGAAAAGAAGTGGGAGGTCTGTAACACACCGAATTGCCACCAAGCAGTCTGAGTGACTGCACCAAGAAACACAGGCTAAAGGAGTCTGTCTGTTCAATAGCAACTTCTGCCACTAAACTGGCAGAAGTTTAGTCTTCACCTGGAAAAGTTTCCTGTCACAGAGTAGAATTTCTGTGTGCCAATGCTACAGTTGCAATTGCGCTGCTCATTGTTTCCGTAACTCTTGGTGATGCCAATGGGCAGCTAAAGCATTTCCTGAGGAAGTACACCCCCCTGCCACTACTCCTGCCAGGTACATTTCTCTCCACAGAATAGGGCTTTTATTCTTAGTTAAACAGTTTTAATAATAGTATTTAAAGAATTTTGTTGGCTCAGCACTTTGCTGACTCCTTCATAGGGGTTGTTTGCTTAAAAATGCTTCCAGATCCTCCTGCAAAATAGGATATAGGTATCCCAGGAGTAGAGATGATGAGAGTGAGCTTTAAGGTTGAAGCTTTGTAGCCTTCCTGAACCTCCTCCACAAAACCAAATTACACCTTATTTTAAGCAGCAACAGCCATATGTAAATCGTGCAGAGCTGATAATATATTTCACCTATAGCTCCTGTGCATTTTATATTTATCTATAGGAATTATGTCTAACCTGTAAATGAGTACAGATAAAATCAAAGAATCATTACAGCTGGAAAAGACCTCTGAGATCATTAGGTTCATCCTTTGACTGAATACCATCATGCCCCCTAAATCTTACAGCAAAGAGCCATGTCTACTCATTTTTGAACACTTCCAGGCATGGTGACCCAACCACTTCCCTGAGGAGCCTGTTCCAACGTTTTAACCATCTTTGCTCAAGGATAAAAGCTTTGAGCAAAGTGCAAGTGCCTGTGTAGAGTTTAAACTGCTCTGTATGACACTTCCCAGCAGATGTAATCATGGTAATTATATCACAGCACAAAAATAACCCCAAAAAAATCTTGCATAAACATTTCTCTAAAAAATGGAAGAGACTGGTCCTTTACAAGGAAAAGAGTAAGACTCTAGGATCAAAAACGCAGCATAAACTATAGCAAGTATTTTACAGGAAAAATAGATGGAAAACATATAAAAGGAGCATTGTTTTATACCATGAAATTATGTTTATATTTCAGCTCCTCACATCCTCAAAGAAGATTCTGTTACTACCTTTACACTAAAAATACTTTTCTTGCTGATGTGTATCACTCAGCAGTTGAAAAAGACCACAATAAATAATACCGAGATCAGTTGTACCCTTAATCCATTATAAAGTTGAAATTCGATTTTTTCCCTAAAAATAAAAACGCCATTGTATAATCATCCAATGTCTTATTGACAGTTTCTTATTTTTAGTGATTTTAAGGAAGCAGGAAGGAGAAGAACAAGTTAGTCTTTGATGTCTGTGGTTACAACAGTAAGGAGCTAGAGACTTTGAGAATTATTTAAATCTAATCAATTTAGCTCAGTTGGTACAACATTAGAGCAATAAAAAGATTTACTTGTACAAAGAGAAAAATCGATTAATGAGCAAATGCATAAAAAAGAAGAGCAGTGATCATCAGAATGGCAGAAGGTGACTTCCCATCCCTAAATTCTACTTTTCACATCATCTGCTTTTCTGGCAAGTGCTTTATACTGGTGTTAAGCAGGTTTAAAACTCTATCAAATATACCAGTTACACTTTACACTGTATTAGCACATACGGAAGTCACACTACCAAGTGCAGGAGGGTAGAAAATCTGAGACAAAAAGACATTGTTAGAGCATCACAGAGGGAGTGTTCTTCTTGACTAAAGAGGAATGTCTGTAAGCTACTGAAATATTTTACAAGGTGTGAAAATAAATCTCAATGACCCAAACAAAAACCTAATACTTTAGATTACCAAAACTCCCTCAAAAGTAAACAAAATTAGGAAATAAACTAAAATACTTTAAAGCAGGAAAAATTTTCTTTTCTAAAAAGGAAAGGAGACAGAACATTTTGATATATAGATGCCAAAAAACCTGCAATGGATACAGACAGTTACCTGACCCTAACCAAGGATGACAAAAGGGTAACTGGTTCCCCCTTCACACCATTCAGCTCAGAAGGGTCTTGAGATTTTGCAGTGCCACCACACAACCACATCTGAACTGCTTGTCAGTGGACAGTGGCTCAGTCTCCAAATATATGCTTTTGCAGTTGGGTTCACAGAGCCCAGAGCCCCTCGAGTGAACCTGTTTGGTCCCCACACACAGCAGGTCTGCACATCAAGCCACAATATGCTGTGAAAAACAGAGCCACTGCCTTTCTGTGTCTGGCCCCTGCTGGCATTCAGATCATACAGGCTGGTAGTGAGCCACATTAGCACTGATCCCGGTGACCAGGGAACCATCTGATGGCTAATGCTAACACAAGCAAGGCAGCGGGAATACACAGGAATGGGGAAGGCAGGACTTGCTGGGTGGCAGAGAGATTGGTTCTGGTTGTCCTAAGACACCCGAACTGGCTCTGGTGTACTAAAACAACTACAATCATACCCTTTAATAAGTCCGTGTAGCGAGTTACACAAACTTTTATAATGTAACTTTATAGGCATTATATATACAACTATACTAGATATTCCTCTTGTTACCCTTGAAAATATTCTAAATAGGAAATACATTGTTCAAGAAGTGCTAGAAAGTAATCTTAACGCTAACCAGCAACCCCATCTTTCTTCAAAGTATCGTCTAATTTGGATTCTCCTTATGTGAAATGCAGAGAATGTGTAACAGTCTGAGGCTGTGTATAGATAAATCCCAGCTAGAAGATCTGGGTGCCCCAAGCACCCAGAGGTTAAACTGAGGCACAATTTAACCACCTAGATCCACAAGTATGACTGTGGATTGTGGATAACCAAGCACTGGAGATATTCAAGAACTGTCTGTTCACAATCCTATGCAATGTGCTCTAGGACAACCCTGCTTGAGCAGGGAATTGGACCCTCTGTGGTCCCTTCCAACCCATCCTGTGTGATTCTGTGATTTACAAAGGCTGAATCTTAAACTCCTTATGCATGCCACACTGAAGCTAAACATTCTCCAAGCATCCTCTATCTGAAGGGAGCCTAGGTTTGGATTACAAATGTTAAGTCACAAAAAAATGTGCCAAACTGCAGCTCTGGGAAAGGAGCTTCCCTATCACAGGACAGGGTTTCAGATCGAGTTGCAGAAGTGGACAAAACCCCAAACACTGGAAAGTGGAATCTGCTTAACTGCAACTGTTTCATCTGAATGGCTTAGGCTGAAGATAAGTAAAGCTGGTAATATGCTAAATCCTACCCTGAAACCTTACCATTTCCTCTGAGCAGGCATTACACACCTCTTCGCTCAGCATCTCACTTACTTCAGCAGCTGTGTAGAAGTCCCTCAAGTTCTGTCCTTGCTACCAAGCAGTGAGACCAAACAGGGAAATGCTACAAGGGTGACCAGGTTGTGCAGAGGAGCCAAAGGGAAGGTGGCTTAATCCTTTCAGCTAGCTCTAGCCTGGTTCCATGAGCTGAACAGCCATGAGTGGCTAAAAGACATCTTCAAATACAGCATCATCCAAAAGCAATCCAGCAAATGCTCTCCAAGGTGCTCTGACATTTAACCCAAAGCAGAGCTGATCAGGAAATGTGCACATTTTTCATTGAAACAAAAAGTGCTGAAGCAGCATTATACTGCACTTTTGCTCACCACAGAGACTGTACTGGGCACCTAAATATATTGCACAGGAACGGGTGTCTGTAAGTCACCAGCAATGTCACTGATGCTTCATCTATGCCCAAGCAGAACATAGCAGAGCTGAAATCTGAATGCACCTTGGTCCTATAGAAGTCAATGTCAGTCCTTTGGGAGCAGAATTCTACCTTCAAAGTCTTACAGCTCTGTCAATTTCTTTTTATGAACTAGTTGGAAAACATATTCCTAAATGAACCTCTTCAGAAACCTTGTAATTTACCTCTCCGCAGGCTCACTGCAGTGCCCGATGCTCCCCCCCTCCTGATCACGGGACAGAGGCCCCTGACCGGCCTGGCGGGGTGGGGGGCACCCCTGTCTCCCCTGCACCGGCGGTACTGCCCTCTGACCAGGAGAAATCCTCCTGTCGAAAGCTATCAGAGGCAGGGGAACGAAGGGGGACGCCTTGCCCCTCCGTGCCGTTCGCGCCGCGGGGTGAGGGCGCCGGGGAGCCCCGGGGTCGCGGTGCGATGGACGGGAGGCGCGGGGGGCAGCGCCGGGCCGGGGTCTGCAGGCGGGGCGCGCTGCCCTTGGGCCCGGGCACCGGGCGGGCTG
>VZTB01009277.1:136216-157020 GCA_013397245.1 Thryothorus ludovicianus
GTGCGCCCGCTGCCCGCCGCTGCGGCAGGTGCCGTGGGGTCAGCGCCTGCGTTTGGTGCGGGGTTTTTGAGGGGGCTGTCTGGAACTAGTGTTTTACTAGACGTTTTCGGCGCCTGGAGCATCCCATGAAAGCCCCCGCTGGGATCAGGATCCCTAACCGGGCTTCTTTGTTCCGGTTAAAAGGGCATCTTTCATCACTGTGGCATGCTGCAAAAGATATCGTTCCTTCTCAAAATGTCCGGTAAATCAAGGATAAAAAAAGAAATTGAGAAAATATTAAACAATGTAGCAAGTACAGCACATCACCTTTCTGTGCAAAACATTTGCAGCCGTGAGAATTTACCTACTTAAAAAAGGCAAAGAAGCAATGTAACATAATAGGAAAAAAATATATAAAAAACAGGTAATACAACACCTCAATCTTTACAGATCCTGGTCTTAACAAGGCATAGCTAGCAGCAGTTGCCACATCCTAAGGAGTTGCCTTCTCTACCAGATGGTCTTCTAGGTAGAATGGTTTAAACGAGGCAGAATCACCACAGGATGAGGATATATTGAGATTTGGGGAGATCTACTACATTAGAAATGGTCCTCCATGTCTTGAATATCTGTGACAAGTGGCCTTAAGTGTGTATCTAAACCACTTGACCCTGCAGAGTTGCCTACCAAACATGATGGGTAACTTGGGTGTTATTACAAAGATGATAAATAATGCAAAACTCTGAATCTTGCTTTACTTTGGTGTCCTCACATATAGTATGGAAAGTGATACATTCTAGCTACAATTTCACAAAATGTTAGAAATAGAATTATTGTTGACAAACCACTTGGCGCTTCCTAAATGCAAAGTAATCCAGAACTGTGGCATTTTACACTGCCTGCACTGAATGCATCACAGCCCACTGGAGATGTGTGCTTTGCAGTAGGGCTGCTGCTGACAGCTATTTCTTGCCTGTGAGAAGCTTTTACTCATGGATTTTATCACTTTGGAAGAAGTGGCCCAAGAGTGCCATTCCTTTGTGAATTAAATCATCAGTAAGGACAATGCCCAGTGCTAGCATTCCTGCATGCCTTTCTCATTTTAAGACCATGGCATGGAGCTGGTTATTTTCATTAACATCATTTTTTCCCCTCAGCTTGCTCTTCCTCCTCTCCACAAATTATTTTCTGTTGTGGTCAGTATCTCTGCATGAACGAATTGCCTGGGGAACAGAGAATCACTTCACATATATTGTTAGCAAGTAGACAAATTGAAGTGAATTTCAGTTTGGGTTCAAGCTGTCAGCTCAAAGTGAAAGAAATTGCTCCCAAAAAAGGACCAAAAAAATGAATGGCAACTCCTGGATTCATGTTTATTTTTCATCAGAAATGAGCCCTCGGGTGACCTGTGTTTACAGTACACTTGAAGAATTGTGGACTGTCAGCCTGCAAGCCCATGCAGCAGCTAAGTGCATTCGTTCCTTCACATGCACTGCTCTTGCTTTCACCTCTGCACACTCTATGTTCTCAAAGAGTGCTCCAGCTAGAACACCATCAACTTGCAGCTGCCAGGGCTACTCCTTCACCTAAACCTGACTGCTTGAGGGCCTCAACGAGCTTTAATTACCCAGCCCACACTTACCTCGACAAGCCTGAGCTGTATCCCCATGGAAGGCACTCCCTGAGCGTTCAATGACCAGGCATTTCAATAAAGCTTACTGGCGTGGAAGAAACAGAACACATCTTTGCCTCTCCTCAGAATGAGGGCCTCAGAGGAGACCTGCCTGCAAATCTGTCTCAAGTCACAAGTTGACATAATCATACACTGAGGTCTAGCAGGACTTTGAGGGGAGAAAGTGCCCAAGGAAACCAAGCGTGCTTGATAACTGAGAAAGAACCTGAATCCTACTCAGCAGGCTTGAGAGTGGGGCCTGCAGGAAAACTAAGTGTGTGTTCCAGAGCAGTTGGTTGTGTTTCTGAAAGTTCATGTTCATTAGTAACCAGCTGACAAGCTGTGGGTTAGCCCTGAGCTTTGAGGAAAGAAACAGCTCATTCCGCTGTGCAGGACTCCCCTCTGTCATTTTGTTATGCAATGCCTGTCTTTGTCATCATGCTGATGTGCACTAAATTGTGTATTATTGGACCATGAGTCATGGCAGTATTATTCCCTGGAGTCTGTTGTAATGGCTCCATGGTTTGAATGATGTACTAAAAAAAAAAGGAGTTGGTATTTTTCAAATTACAATGTGCTCACTTTTCTAGTATTTATAGCAAGGTACTTTCAAAGAGCTCAGTATGCATAATAATTATTTCAATGTAATAAATAAGGCAAAGGCAGGAAGAATAGTCCTGTAGTTAATGTGCCAGACTGGGAGACAGGATATCTTTATTCTATTTTTGACTGTGCCAGATGCTGTCTGGGACCTTAGAGAGATTGTTAAGCCCAAATTTCCAAAAAGATGCGTCCTTTGCTCCAATTACTAATGTTATACACAGAGGCTGGTTATGGGAAATAAAAAGAAAGGAGCACACATTACTCTGAATTTATTAGTGTAGTGGAAAACGTAAAAGTCTAATCAAAGATGAGAGCTAATTATTACCTAAAAAGGAAGAAAAAAAGAAATTAAAGAATGCTACTACTAGTTCTGAAAGAAAAATCAGAAGCAATAAATAATTTCAATTTTTTGTAGTCACACTCTTCCTGTCTGCCTTTTTTTTTTTTGGTGTGGTGCTTACTCTTCCACTGTCCGTCTGAGACCAATGGTTGACAGTTCTGGCCTCTGTAATGCAGTGGGTGCTGGGGCTGCAGCTGGCCATCGGTGTCTTCCCAACAAATTCTTTGCTGAGAAAAGCAAAGGACTTCTACGGGGATATTTTTGTGTGGTTTTTAAAATGCCTTAACACCTTGCTCTCTATCCATTTGTCTACTGCTCCACTTTACATCCAATTGTATTATATGAGATGCCATTTATGAATTGTTCTTTGTGTAGTCCCTCAAGTACCTTTCTCCACTTCCCAGGTCTGCACTGCTTTAGCTGACTGCTGACGAGCTCTTTGTAGCCCCAAGTTCTCCAGTACCAAGGCTGTGCTCCTTTTTTCATCATGCTATGCCTCTTCTACAGTGTCCTGGGAGTCCACTCTCAGGGGACTCTGCTGTCATACCAGGCCTGTATTCCTCTACATATTATTATGTTATGCATTGTTTTGTCAGTTATAAATGATGTTGTACATCATTATGTTAGTTATAAATACCTCATTTTCCGCAGTAGAACGTTTTGTCATTCTCCATATAAAAGCCACAATGGCGCCATACAAAGTTAAACAAAAGTGCAACAGTTAGACATAGCTACCTTCCCAGCAGAGATATTGCTGCTGCAACTTAGTAAAAGAAAGCCACAGACAGGTCAATAAAAGCTCAGACAAAATGAGGCTCAGTCCTGAGGCCTTACAAAGTCAGTACAGAGCCTGTGGCCTCCTGCCAGCAGTGGTGGTATTAGGCTACAGGATGAGAGTAATTGCATGCAAGTTCTGCTTGTCTAACCCTGCTTGTCTTAGAAAAAAAAGAAAAACAACACAATAAACTCTCTTGGTCTTAAACCAAATCTTTGTGCTGTGGTGCTTTGCCCTTGTTTAGATTCATAAGATCACAATGAGCATGATGCAGATAATATGCTGAGCTATATGCTGACAGGGAATGTATCTGTCACCCATCATGACATTTTTTAAAAGGTTAAAAACAAAAAAGAAGGTAAAAAAATCCAGGATTTGCTGTTTGTAGATTGATAGAATAAGTGTGCTTGGCATCACTCAGATTAAGAAAACAAGAGTAATAACTTAAAGATCTTCTTCACAGAGGAGATCTGGTATCTATAGACAGATACAGGATATGGCCTTAAATATGTGAACATGTGTCAATGCATGCATGGCCCACCTGTAATCTCTTAAAGGAGCTGGAGTCTCTTATACTTTATAGAGCAGAAGGGGCTCAACAATAACACTCTTCTTACAGTTCACCATAACCCACAGATTTAACTTGAAGGTAGAAAAAATATATGATGAATTGCACATTCAGTGGGAGCATGGGAGAGAGGTGGAGGGGCAGAAAAATTACCTGTAAGTGAAATAGGGGGAAAAAGCTAAAAAATTTGGAAATGTAGGCATCTTCATTGTTTACATGCCATTCAGGTGTTTCAGATTTTTTAATAATTACATATGTAAATAAAATTACAGTGAATAGAATAACCATATTGATATGTTGGAAACTGAAATTTATACTCATTTTGTAGCATTTGTGATTTGCCTGAAAATTACTGAAAAACTTAAAAATACTGAGCCTATTCTATTTTGGCATTAGTGAAACTAAATTTAAAAAAAAATAATGAAACTAAATAAAGAATAACAATTTTTTTCTAGTATACTCAAGACTAAGAACTTATTATAATAAGTTCTTCATACCTGCAAGTTAGTTCAGGAGACAAACCTCAGCATTTTTACTTTTCCAGAGTAACTCTAAGTTTGCATGGTTTTAAAGATACATTCAAAATACAGTAAGCTAAATTGAAACAAGTAATTTTTATTCCACAATAATGGCATCGACAGAGAAAATTCATCAGGCTGAAAATCGATGGAAAGCTCTGTGTAGAACAACCCCCTACAAATTCTTTACATAGGAAAGACATGTGGTAGAGCAGACCATAGTGTTGATCGTAGCTTATATGGAGCCAAGTTAGCAATTAGCTAATAATTAAGAAAAAATGTATTCTTAAGAAACAAGAATAATACCAAAGAAATTAGAAGTTTAATGAAAAGATCATAGAATCTTAAAATTGGCTTGAGTTGGAAGGGGCCTTCAAGATCATCTCGTTCCAACCCCCTGCCATGGGCAGAGACACCTTCCACCAGATCAAGTTGCTCAAACTCTGTCCAAACTGGCCTTGAACACTTCCAGAGATGGGGCATCCACAACTTCACTGGGCAACCCGTTCCAGTGCCTCACCAGCATCACAGTGAAGAATTTCTTCCTTACATCTAATCTAAACCTGCCCTCTGTCAGTTTAAAGTCATTCTCTCTTGCCTTGCCACTCCATGCCCTTGTAACACGTCCCTCCCCAGCTCTCTGATCAGCCCCCTTCAGGTACTGGAAGGTGCTTTAAGGTGTCCCTGGAGCCTTTTCTCCTCCAGGATGAACAGCCCTCTCAGCCTATCTTCATAGGAAACGTTTAAGATGAGATTGATTTCTAGAATGTAAATAGTTCTCAAAATGCATGAGGTGCATTTTCATTATTTTGATTCACTTCCCTGTCCCACAGCTATGTTGCTGGCTAATGTGAGTCCAATATTCTCTGGCTTTGTAATCAATGAGACTGGTGCAAAGGGAATCCAAGGCAGGCACAAAATACTGCCATACTGATTTGGTGACACTCACTTTGTACAGTTGTAAACAAAAGCAGAAAAGTAAAAGTTGGTCCCAAGGAGATGTTCTCAGAAAGACTGAAAAGAAGCTTGAGAGAATGGACACACTTGTTAAGGTAAAGCATACTCTGGAGGACATGTGTAAATATTCAGAAATATGTTTTGAACCAACTGCAATGGCCAAGGCACCATATGATTTGAAATAATGGAGTTCAATATATAGTTTATCTGTGACTTGGACTTTGCTTTAAATCAGAAAATCAGAAATTTTTTCTATCAGAAAAAAAAATAGTGTTGTGTACAACACATAGTAAGTAAAAAAAAAAAAAAAAGTGGTGTGTACAACACATAGTAAAAAAAAAAAAAAAAAAAAAATAGAAACCCACGGAAATACCATATAGTAAAACAGAGATGGAGAGGGACTTTTTACAAGAGCATGTAGAGCCGGGGAATGGCTTCAAAGTATCAGAGAGTAGGTTTCGATTATGTGTTAGGAGGAAGTTCTTTGCTGTGAAGGTGGTGAGGTTGCCCAGAGAAGTTGTGGATGCCCCATTCTTGGAGGTGTTCAGAACCAGGTTGGATGGGGCTCTGAGCAATAGTTTAGTGGAAGGTGTACCTGCTCATGGCAGAAGGCTTGGATTTAAAGCCCTTTCCAACCCAAAGCAATCTGTGATTCTGTGATATTGCATACCCTAGAGACCAGCACTCACATCTCTGCTTGTTTGCAGTGTTTTGGCAGACTAGGATAAAAGGGACGCTGGTCTCCGCCCTGCTGCTGTTCAGGAAACACGTCCAGCTCATGCCCTGCTAACTGAGGTTGCTTCCTTTGCTGGGAGCCGTTCCTGCAGGCTGGAAATCTGCTCCTTGGACACCCGTCTCCAGGGAGCTGACAGAGAGGCGGTGTCATCACGCCTGTTTCCCCGGGGCGGAGGAGGCGGAGGAGCGGCGGTGGCATCGGGAGGGGCAGTGCTCTGGCGGTGTCTCTGCCCCGGGGAGCGCCGTGTTCCCGGGCAGGGCGGCGGGAGCCGCTCCAGCACCTGGGAGAGCTCCGGGCCCGGGCCGGCCGTGCCGCAAGGCTCTCGGCAGCCGCCTTTCCTCGGCGCCGCTTCAAATCGGGCTAATTCGGTTTGTTCCCGAACTAGCACGCGTTTATGGTCGCGTTAGTATCTCCACAGCCGGAGAAAGAGTGACCACGGGTGCAATGTCCAAGGAGCTTCTGCCCTGCCCTCGCTCCCGGGGCAGCGCCGGCCCCGCGGAGTGCGAAGGGAGGAGCGCGGTTTTTCCCCAATCCTGGATTTTTCCGTCCCTCTTAGGGGAAGCTGGAGCTCGACAGCGTGTCTCCCCTCGCCTCCCGGGTTCACGGTGTGTAGAGTCCCAGAGAAGTTGACCTCACTCCCTGCTCAGGCTGCTCTATCATATGAGAAATGCCCCTGAGGCTTCTGCCTTGACAAGCTGAACCTGGACTAAGCCCCTCCAGCTTATCAGAAACACTGTCTGTTCCCAGGAAATAGAGCTGTCTAATCAGCATTTGTTTTTTAACAAGCAGCCTTGGAAACCTATTTTTCTTGCCTGAATAACAATCCAGGTTGAATAATTTCTGTTGACAAACCTTCAAAGAAAGTTACTGACTTGAACTGTGACCAGTATGAAAAATAATTATGATTAAACCCCGTTCTCTTACAACCCTGTGGACAGTGGTCCAAAGGGAGATCCTTTTGAGCTCTCAGTTCCCAAAAGATAAGGGGCTGATGTGTATGTCTCAAACACTGATGACCAGACAGCTGTGGAGCCAGCCAAGGACTGTTTGTAATAACAGACAAGAATTGTTGGTAATAACCGAGGATTATTGGTACTGGCATACTGTGAGAAAGAACAAGTTTTGGCTGGAGAAGGGGGGCCAGGTGGAGACAGAAAAACACTTTTCCATGAGAAACAACCACAGCACAGTACTGCAGAGCACAGGAATGATTGGTAAGAAGTAGACATGATCTATAAGGTGGGATTGGCAGCTGTCTTTCCTAGACATTATTTTAAATCAACAACCAAAGACTCCCGAAGCCCTCTGACACATTTCCAGAAAGGCCTAAAAGAACACACTGCATGATAATTAATCAACATGGAAAATGAGAAATGTGTCTTTGGGGTGGAGAAACTTGTCAATAAAAAAGTACTCCCAGGCCCAGATGGTGCCCCAAGAGCCTAGCACCTCATCAGCTGGACTGACTCAGCTGGATCACCACTTAGCAGCTGGACTGATGCTGAAACAAAGCATCTTATCAGCTGAATTGATGCTGGAACAAGGGCTGATGATGCCTTTTCATCTCTCTTTAACTCTTTTCCTTTTTTTTTTTCTCTTTTCCCTTTAAAAATTAATCTTTCTCTTTTTAATTAACTGGTTTAATTTTCCTTTTCCCTCCTACCCTACCTCTTTATCCAAAGACCAGTGTCGTGTGCCTGTGTAGCAGGTCTAGGACTAACATACCAATTTCCACATCGAGTGTGTAATTTGCTTATGAAACTCTCCACATGTGGACCGTCGGACTTTTGTCGCTCCTTTCGACCAGTGAGCATTTTCGAAGCTGAAGCGCGCCCTTCCCCTTAAAGGGAGGGTTGTCACCCGGTGCCCCATTGCGTTGTCACCCTACCCCCTTCACAGGCAGGTCTGTGCTCCCAGACGCACCGCCAAGCCGCCACTTGCTCCTTGTTGTCTGGCGCCCTCTCCTGCTGTCAGACTCTTCCTCTTGGAAGCTGAAGTTTCATCCGAAATCAGCAGGTCCAGGCAGCGCACGGGGATGCGCCAGGGGCTGCTGTGGGGCTCTCTGTATTGGGGCTCTGCATAGGCTCTTGCTCTCAGTGTGTTTCTGTCCAAAATGGTCCGGGTTACTCAAATTGTTCTGCCTTCTCCGATTCTACCACCATCATAGTGAGAAGCAATCTCATCACGGTACTTCCTGGGGTTTTGGATGCTTCAAATTGCATTACTCACATCTCACAGATCATAGAGAAAGCAGCTATAACTTGATTCATGTCAGAGCACAGTGGATGCAGGGGAATAATGAGTCACTGAAATCAGCTGGGAGGCCAGAATCACAGTTTGAGATTCGTGAAACAAGAAAAAGAAATTGGAGTCTAGACTTGGAGATACCTTAAAATGAAGGTGGGAGAGAGCTAAATTTGAGACCTTTTGCTAAAATAATACAATTCTTTACTCTCACTATGTCTATTCAAGTTAACCGCTATACATTATGCAGGTTAACTACAGTGTATGCTCATACTCATACTAGCAATTCCTACTCTTTCAGTGTTTATATGTCTGCTGAAAACATTGAACAAATGGAACAAACTGCATGCAAAATGTGTTTAAGAACACAGTAAAAGAAATTGTACCAGCAACCAAAGTGCTCTATTCATGCATTACTCACTCAGAAAAGGGCAAGACCTCTGTATTAAAATAGCAACATGATATGCTTTACCACGCATGCCTGAAGGTAAAGAGTGAGCCATTATTAATGTAGCTCAAATGTGTGTGAACTGCAAAAATAGCTCACAGGCTCTGTGAGGTATGTCAGATGCTCAGCACTGTAGAAACAGCGCTGTGCAAGGAAATACATCACAATGAAACTGGCCAAGTTGAAGTCTTAAATATTACTGATGAGATGGAAAAGTTCAACATACAATTCAAGTGCTTTTCTTGGAAGTACAAGCAACATAATTTAACTGTCCTACTTTACTCAGGACAAGAACCCCAAGAACCCCAGTTATGGGTTATAAATGGCCACAATCAGCCTTAAAAGGACTGCTCAAAATAACGGGACAAAATGATCCCACATATCCCATATTAGCTGTTCAATCTGTAAAAGAAAATCAAAGCTTTATTTGTTTTGTTTTAGTGTGTATGTGTTTAATTTTTACACTTCAGGCAATTTACATTACACTAAAGATAAATTTGGTGCTGGAATAAACACCTTCTGGAATAAGTGTGAATGCCAAGGAGCAACGTGCACCGAGTATCTGGTGAACCTGCTCCAGGTCTCTTTCAGACTAGTCAGTCTAGTGTAAGCCCAGGGGGAAAAAAAAAGAAATGGAAGAAATTTTGCTGTGAGGTACCTTGCGTGTCCAGAAGGTGGGCTAACCCCATTCCCACTGTAAACATGAGCAGGCTGGGGGAAATCTGCAGTGTGCTGGGCAGTGCTCGCCTGTTGTTGATGCTTTCTGCGTGCAGGCTGAAATCAGATTAGCTGCACAGGATCTCAGGAGAGCTAATTATATTTTAATTTTAAAGACTCATCTCTGAGTGCTGCACTGGCAGCATGGCCATGTCTTTTGTTCTGAATGCTGCTCTGACCACAGCTGGGTATGCACAGCTCCAATTATAACCATGGTACATGACTAGATAACAGTCATCCTGAGCTTTCTGACATTTGTCCCCTCTCTCCCTTGAAATCCTGCAGACTGCACTGATGTATGGTCAGTGTCTTCAAAAGGAGAGTCAGGTCTCAAAGCCTCTTCAGGCAGTGGCAAATCCTACAACCCACAATCAAATTATTGTCAGTGTCTCTTTTCAGGGGTGGCTATTGAAAGAAAGGAAACTGGCAAGAATATGGACTATTTTTTTGTGAAATAACAATCCAGAGATCTGCTGGACTGTTTGTCTGAAGAAGATCCCACCTGCCTCTTTTTCCGAACAGGTGGTCTGTAGCAGACAGCTACAACAGTGACCATGCTGCCTGCCTGCTACTCATGACCTGGCTCTCAGCTGGCTCCTCATCCATCCTGAGCAGAGCTCATGCATTCCTGCTGCTCTCGACTCAAAGGGCAGCTCCTCCCCATCACTGTCCTTCCTTAAGAGCCTGCTATCCATCCCTTGCTGATCTCCAGCTGTGTGAGCTATCCCACCAGGTCTCTCTGATCCTGAGATCATCCCAGCCTTTGAACTGCAAACAGACCTGATTCCTCCTTCTTCCCCACGCTTTCTGCAGACTGGCACCTGAGATGCTGATTTCTTAAAGTACCTGCCCCACCATACTGGCCCATAGGGCCTGTTTTATTTGTATGAACAGACCTGGAGTGAGTACACTTCAACTCTCTCCTGTTAAGAAGTTTCTCCTGCCCACACCACCTTGCACACTCTGATGGCCAGCTTGGCCCACCACATCCTCACACAGTTGCAGGATGTCCTGCCCACCCCACATCATTCCCAGCCGGCCTGGTGGTCAGGTTGGTTGGGCTCTGATCGGTCACTTGGTAGTTACCAGGTAACTGCATGGGGATACTTCAGCAGGAGCTTGGCCATGGGGAAGTGGCATACTTTTAAAGGCAGAATAGTTATTTCCCATCAGGGCAAAAGCATGAAGTGGCAGGACATTACCTGCTATCATTCACTATTTCCTGTTGTATTTTCAAATTTGCAGATGTTTATTGTTATTGGCAATAGAGGAATCCACTTCTTTGTGATGTATTATTAAAGAAGAGACTACTAGAGAGACATACAGGGCCATAGTATCAGCTAGAAAGTCACTGATAGCATCACACATAAAAAATAGAAAAATCTATTAATTCAGCCTCATATTTCTCCATATCTTTACAGGTATCATGTTTAAGGGAGCTCTCTAGGTAATTTTCCCCATTATGGCTTTCTACAGGCTCTAGATTAGTGCTACCAGTTGAACTCCATTTTAAATAAACTTATTTGTAAAAATTCTGCCCACATTTTTCTATTTATTTCCATATAGATAAATTAGGTTTCTTAATGCCACCAAAGGACAACATAAAAATAAGTGTTTAGAGGGTGGGGGTGGCAGAGAACTGAAGTTTTATCACAGAAATGGAGGTAACAGAAGCCAATAGCAAACTGAACCACTATGATTTAATTGGTCCCATCAACATAGTATCTAGGGAGTAACAAATTACATGCTCATCCCATGAAGGGGAAATACTTGACAACTCTCATGTGATAGGGCAGGAATATAATACTGGAGGCTTAATGTTTCTTTTCCCGTAGCCTACAATTTCTACAGAAAGCTCTCACTGTACTTTGGGATATTCTGCTTAGCAGCTCAGTTAAACATACCCTGTCACAGATGATCTCATCTTGAGCCAAGTAACCAACTGTGCCCTTACACACAGCAAAATTTCTACTTGAATGAAAAAAGGCACAGGGAAATCTCCCTTCATCTCCCGTGCATTAGTGTAGCAGTTGTAAGGATTAGAGTTAAAATTGACCTTGGAGGACCTGACCAGCAAGGAAATAGAAACCTGCCTTTGGCTCGCTATGTATGTGTCTTTTCAATCAGGGAGATTTCAATTATAAATGGAAGTCATAAAGAAACAAGGAGGCAGCAGAAGATATGTATATATTTATATACTGTCAGCCTCAGTAAAAGAAAAAAAAATGTCAAAAAATAAGCTAGTTCTGATAACTACATTTAAATCTCCTCACTCTTTATTGCAGCTAAGGAAGCACTAAAGAGAGGGGTCAACAACATTTGCAGTAATTAACAGCACAGATTACATCAGAAGAGATCTTAATCATATCTTTAAATCATCTAAATCTCATAACAGAGTTTCTTAGAACTACTTTTAGGAATGAAAAGAAGCCCTTCTGTGGAATTTATGACACAAGTTTTCCACTTGCAGAACTGAAGTAGACATCCAATAGCTCACATGGGATTTTATAGCTACCCTTGAAGGATGTCACGAGCAGATGTTCTAAGTGACGCACCTGGCACAGAAGCACATTTATCAAGGCCACTATCTGCAGGCAGAGAAAGTCAGCAGGACTTGTTCACTTCAAGTACTCTTTCTACTGCTCAGAATACACACACAGCAGATTACTGCACAATTCTGCATTTCTCTAGGGATTGAGATGCAGGGTGCTCAGAAGACAAGCTTTATAACATTCAGCTTCTCCCAGAAACCCTCAGAGCGCTTTCTGCTAGGCTTTTATGTACCCTAACAACTAACAGGCCAGGAACAGAGCTGGGGAAAAGTGGGGAAAATAAAGTGAAAACTGAGACTGAACATTAAGAATAGCAAGTTTTCTTAATAATGTACAGGATATGGCTCAACAGTAATTCACACAAAGCCTCAATTATTTAACTTTCAACTTTATTTCAATGTAAGTCATTGGTATAAAGTTTAATATCTAATTATACAGATACTGGGGATTTTCAGAGACACTTATTTTCTCCTTTTTAGTGTCATTTGCCACTTGGTCCTCAGGCATGTTTCAAGAGGACTAACACTACATGCGTACCTTAAATTTCTGTATGAAAGCACTTCAAGTCTTTGTTTTGTTCTTCTGAGTAGGATGCCCAAAACATGCATATTACAGACAATATATTGGTCAAGGAAATGTTTCCCCTCTTTAAACTAAGGCAGTTAAAACCCCAGGAATATTGATTGAGTAATTTGGAAGAATAAAAAGGCTTCCTTAGTGCTCATTCATTATTTGAGCAAGTAAGACACACCCTCTTGGAATTGTCAGATTTGATTGCTGTCTGCACTGAAAAGACAAAGATTGTCAAAGACAGCACTTAATTATGTACATTTCATAATGCCACTAATTCATCCACTTCTGAATAAGAACTCATCAACGTTAAGAACTGCGTAAACCCACATGCAAAAATTGCCATTAAAATTTTTTAATAGAACCAAATTGGCAAGTTTTTGGAAAGGATATTTTAATGTTTAAAAAAAAAAGTATTAAAATGAGCACTTCAAGTAACTTAAATATCTTTAGCAAACATGTCCAGCAAGAGACTGTAAAAGAAATTGTTCTTAGAACAAAAAGCTAACAAATGGCTATTTAGCCACTAAATTTTCAACACAGTGGTGGGTCTGTGTGAAACAATTTGTAATCTAAATAAAGCGAGTCCATTACAATGTTAAAAAACATACATTAAGCAAGACTGATTAACTATTGCATTTCTGTATTTACAAAAGTGCTTAGCATAACAAAATTACCTAAAAAAATATAAACTTTACCAATATCATTTGGTTCTATGTGTGCTCCTTGGACTGCACTTGGAAAAAATAGTATTTACATTGTTAGATTTAGACAAGTTTCTATAATTTTAAAAGAAATTTAACAAAACTCCCCCCACAAATGGACCCATCTCTAAGTCAATGAATTTCATCGGGCTCATAACAGAGTAGGAGCAAATCCTCGAGCACTGAGCAGTACAAACAATTCTAGCCATTGTCTGTGGCATTAGAACCCAGAACTGGCTGCCGACAAATCGGGCAAGTGGAGTTTTCAGAAAGCCAGCGATCAATACAATGAATATGAAACTCATGCGTACAAGGTAACTGCCTTAGTTTATTCCCTGTTGCATATTCATTAATGCAAACACTGCACGTTTTGCTCCGTTCATTTTCGGTGTGAACATCCCCATAGTTCCGTGTAGAAAGATTGTCAATCTGCTCTTTGGTTAAGCCTCTTAAACGATCATCATCATCATCTTCATTCAGCAGGAAGAAGTGGGCAAGTCGAAGGATGGGCAGTGTCCCGTTCTCCACTAGGTTGTTTGCATCTTGAGACTGCCTGCTATCTTGGTTCCCACGATTGCGCCCAGAGCGTTGACTACCACCCCTCTGTCCATTTCTTTCCCTGCTGCCATCTACTGCATGTCCATTACTAGACAAAACCCCACTTGGATCACTGCTGTTTGCTGAACTCGAGTTATTCTGTGCATCTGCTAAGTGATGACCACCTCTCTGCACTTCTGAATTAGATTCAGTTTCCATTAAAGAACTCAGTTCTCCAAAGCCTGTCATTATCTGTCTAAGGATTGATCGAAGAGCCACTGATGAAGGCTCCCCCAGCCCAGTTTCTGAAATCCGACGAAGAGGTATCCGTATAGTGCTAATGTAGGTCCGAATACCCGCGCGCTCTGATCGTGATATTGTGCGCCGAAATCCCCCACTGTCACTTTCAAAGGTAACGGTGTTTTCTGACATTCCTACTCTAGAACGAGTTCTACTGGCAATGCTGTCCCTGTCTCTGTTTTCTCCAGGACGAATTCTTCTCACCTGAAGATCTAGTGTAATTGTCGGGTGCCGTCTGACAGCAGCTACTGGCCTCCTAGATTCTTCCTCTTCCAAAGTTATTCCTAAGGATGGGGCTACACTGGGAAGCTGGGGAGCCTGAGTGTTACCTCTTACTTGCTCTTCAGTGGGCTGTGGAGAAGCCTGAGCTGTTTGTCTCCTACTTCTGTTGACCTGCTGTGCAGTTCTACCCTGCCTCTGACCATGTTCTTCAGAACGAGAAGCATCACCTTGCCTTTGCAGCGGGGAGCGGCTTCGACTACTTAAGGTAGACCTCAGCCGCAAGATTTCTAGTCTTTGGTTTGTGTTCATCTGGACGTTAGTTCTAGCTCTACCCCTTCTGACTCCTGCAGAAGTACCTCTTTCTGGCATTCCTCTTGGTTCACCAGCAGCCACAGAATTATTTCGTCTAGTATTATTTGTCTGGCCTGTCAGCTCCCTCGTTCTACTCCTGAGCCTCCCTGAGCCTCCATGAGAAACTATTTCTGACCTCAATACCATGGTTCGTCTTAAGAGCCTGGTCCTTGCAACTTCATTATTTGCCTCTCTTGCAGCCATGCTCCTCGTCCGTGGGGCTGCTGAACTGGCAGCTAGCTGATGTCTTCTTTCTATGTACAGTCTGGCAGCATCTATATCAACATACTCCTCACCAGAAGTTTCCAAACTGTTATGATCATGATTTATATTAATTTCGAGACTAAAGCGGAACTCCCCACTGTTTGGATTCATTCGACTCACAGCTCTCCAGGTTTGGTTCCCGCTCTGTCCACTGCGTGTGGCATTTCCTGTGCGACGAAACGTGTTGAGCCATTCCAGCAAAGAGTCACCATTGGAGTTTTCCCCGAGAACTTCAGAATCTGAGAGAAACAAAGAATTGCAAACATTGATACAACTGCATGCTCTGTGTACTACAATGCACTCCAAATCCTCTTCGCTGGCTAGGCTCTGACTTCAGACACAATACAGTAGCAGGGCACCTGCTTTGCTATGCTAAGGTTCAAAAATAGGCTCTATGTAAAAATGTCAGCAAAACTTACCAGTTCAACCTAGATTTTTTGTCTCACCAGCAGATTCAGAGAAATTAATATGCCCAGATGGTCTCTTCTGAGCCAATGTTTAAATTCAGGTGGTCCAAAGATAGTTGTATTTGTCCAATACCTGTCCCTTGCTGAAGTTACCAGTTTGGGAATATTTTAACAACTCATTATGATACAGCAGGAAAAAGAAGAGCACGTCTTGTTTTCTTTCAGAAAACCTTTTAAAAAATTGTTTCCTATAAGCAGTAGAATAATGATCACAGAATCATTAAGGCTAGAAGGGACCTCTGGAGGTAATCTAGTTCAACTCCCCTGCCAAGGCCGCACCTAGAGCGGCTTACACAGGAATGTGTCTGGGTGGGATGCATGGTTTGAACAGATTTTCTCCTTTTGTACAAAAACACTCTTTTCCTATTACAATACCCAGAATTCCATTTTCAAACCTCCTCCAACTACATGCTCAGGAGCAGATGCAAGTGTTGTGGTTAGGGTTAACTATGTGTATGAAGCAGGCCAATTGTCATAATCACAGTGAAGAATTTTCCCTTGAAGGGATCGGATTAGGTTCTTCCTACTCCATCATCTCTTTATGTCCAGGAAACCCCCAACAACTTCGGTATCTTCATTTCTGAGCTGCCAATTCCCCATCCAAATCTGACTAGAATTGGCCAAATAAGTAAGCCAATATTCCTGGGGAACTGAAGACAGACAGTGCATAAAATATAAGCCTCACTTGACTAAAACAAATGGAAATGAAACAACAAAAGTGGTGGAACAGTGGAGAGATTAACAGTTTTCCAATTAACTTCTTTTCCAACTGCTCTACTACATGATAAACACCTGAGAAAGAACTGAAAAAATATTAGTTTTTTGCTGTTACATTTACAAACAAAAGACAACAAGGGAAAAAGGAGCAAGTAATTTGTGATTAATATAAATGAGTTTTCATCAAGTATTTCAAGTTTGGTTTTGTATCCTTAGGAAACCTCTCTTACTTTTAAACAAACCCTAGAGGCACATTGAAAAAAAAAAAGCAAGAGAAATTAGTCTCTCTTAAATAATTTTACAGAACTGGAGTTACATATATGAATAAAGAATGTTTACCTCCAACAGTTCTACCTTCACCTTCTCTGTTATCCAGATCAGGCTGTGATGTCAGACGCTCCTTAGCCCCCTCCAAACGCTGATGCAACTCTTCTGCTGTTATTTCTCCTGAATTAATTTACATTTGGATAGCACTGTTAGATAAGACTTATACTGCCTCTACACAGCCATGCAGAAATAACATTTTCTATCTAGAATGAAAATCTTCAGAAGACAGATAAAACTCATGAAACCAGAAAGAAAACAGCACTAATGTGAGATTATAATGCAGATATCAGAGGAAGTAGGTTAGGTAGTGGAGTGGAAGAAAAAGATGCTGAATGTCTTGAGAGTATGCCAGCTTCCAGTAACAATTCAGAGGCCCCCAAAACTGCCACGTTATCAACAGATACACTTGAATGTACCAAATGTTAATTATCTGGGTTTGGACATTCAAATGCAGCATCCTTCTAGACAGGTAAAGTGTTACACTTTCGTTCCATGTGGAGGCTTTTTTCCTTTCTACAAAGCCACAGAAGTCAGGCTGCTTGAGTCACAGCACCAGCTGTGGTGCCTAACAGCAGGAGTTACATGAGTTACATCTCCTCTACTGGAGGTCCTCTACTGGAGGTATGCACATCTTACCAGGGGTGCCAAGCAGGTTTCGGTCCCTCATTAACCTGTAGTCCTCCTCGTTGAGCTCGTTAATGAACTGGTAATAGGCCTCCTCCCTGCTGAGGCGCTCCAGCTGCCGCTGCCTCTCGCCTTCGCCGTGGCTGCGCTCTCCTGAAGGCGCCTGCTCGTGGCCATTTCCTGCACGGTGTCGGGAGCGATCCATAATGATAATGCCAAGCTGTCCTGGACACAACCAGATTACGCTGCTCAGGAATTACAGGAAGAATTTACCTAATTTGTAGTAAAACGTTCCCAGCACTTTCAAATAAGTTAGTTTATTAATAGCTAAAGATGATTAACGCGAACCAAGCTACATGTTATTTGCCAAGACAACAGATTATTATTCAAATATATAAATATATAAAAACTCCTAGCTTGCTGAAAAATAGTTGCAAGCCCCTCTCCCTCACTGAAAGGTCATACTGGTGGGTATTGCAACTTTAAAATAAAAACGCAATGACAGATTTATTTTTTTTTTAGCTAAATAACGATATTCTAGAAAGTTAAAGAACTTAACATAAATTTTATGTCCTTTCTCTCAAGTAAAATACAACAGCAGTGGGGAATATTTTAAAAGCTGAAGTACAGTTAAAAACATGGTTTTCTCATTATTGGACTGCAACTACCCAGTGTAGACTTGTGACAACCCCAACAAAAGACTACATTAGTGTTTTCATCAGTAATAACCCTCACATAGGATACAGCCTACAGATTTATTTTAGCTGGAACAACTCTTCTGGCATTCCTACATTATTTTTATATTTTCCTTCCATTCTCTAATCCAATGATTACCTAGCAAAGGGATATCCATCTCTAGAATACAGGTGTAAAAGGGATGAGCTGTACTTTTGCCAAAGTTCTTCATCACTTACCAAATACTGAACCAGTGGGAGCACACTGTTAGAAGGTAAGAAAACCTTCCAGTGTCAAAGAGGCACCATGTCCATTGATTTCTGTGTCATTATCACCTCCCTCTGCTTAGGACAGATCCGGGGCCAATCAGCCCTCAGACCACTCCTTAACTTTCCTATTTTCTAAAGGGAACCTGTTCTTCCACTCTATTTGAAAGACGATGAAGTGTCCCTTCAATTGAGCTTCCTGTTTAACAAAAGGCACCGGTAACACCTGCTGAGGCAAACATCTGACAAAAGAGATCACTTCACTCAAGA
Organism: Thryothorus ludovicianus; assembly: GCA_013397245.1. Lineage (NCBI taxonomy): Eukaryota > Metazoa > Chordata > Aves > Passeriformes > Certhiidae > Thryothorus > Thryothorus ludovicianus. The sequence continues at coordinate 154,620 of VZTB01009277.1, forward strand.
GATAATCAGGCTAAAAAGCCCCAACCACACAGCACCATGCTGCTTTGCATCTGGGTAAATGCCTTTCTTTTTTGTTTGTTTGCTTTTTGTCAATTCACACACACAGAAAAGTCACTTCGAGTTTAGATGGGGGGGAACACAGAAAACAGCATTCTAAGCACAGTCCTGATAAAAAATTAGTCTTCACAGGACAGGTGATGAGACAACAAACAGACCAAACCAACTATTAGAAATACATTAAAAAAAAAAAAAATCTTTATCAATACGCAAACAGATACAAAAACATCAGAAAATATATTTGCCAACAGCAGAAGCTGGCATACATTTAATATACCTTTCTTACGTCTTTTGTGGGATCCACTCTGATGTATCCTTGGTTTCATTATTTCCACACCTCATGTTACTTCCCCCCCACCAACCTCTGCCCCAGGTAACCACTTCTAAACATACTTCTTCCAAATCAACCATCTTCCTCCTGTGTCCAATAGGATGTACTTAAGATCTTCTCTCCCAGCTCTATCTCATTCAACTTAAAAGAAATTAAATCTGAGTATCTTCCCTTCAAGACATTTTCCCTTCCCATAATATTTTTTTCTTTTTAATCAATGTTGCCCTGTTGGCTCAGTTTCACAAGCTGTAGATAACTGCTGACTTCGATTTCCCACAAGGGCTATGTTCAAATCAGGTCACTTCTCATATCACACTTCTAAACACAAATTTCTCATCCAGTTCTTCTCTTACTACCCCCCTGGTTTCCTCACAACAAAGGCAGTTCCCACCCAACCTCCCAGCCAGCACTATCATGACTATTACCACGAAAATCCCCAATCCAGACTGCACTGAAAACGGAAGTGCCTTTGTCCCAGGTGACTTAAAACTTGACACAGGTGCAGCAGGTAGAGGGAAGAGCACTGATAAAATTAATTCAGTTTCACGTCAGGTTATTATTTGGACAAATGCCTTAAAACAACGTGTGGCTGCTTGCCCGACAAGGAGCATTCTAAGTTAACTGACTTCCCAGGTACATCACTGTACTGCTGCACAGAAAAAATGCAAAATATATTCTTAAGAAGTCCAACACATGTAATCCCCCTCAATCTAAATTTAAAGTGTTATTCAAAAGAGAGGTTTTTGAGTTTTCAGTTATCCACAGAAAATCTGGAAATCTCTTTGATTTTGTGGGTAGTTAAGGAAAAAATAAATACTCTTTTGTTGACAACTGTATGGTAGGATGATTAGTCACACTCCTTGAATGACTCACTTAGAAACAGTAAGAAGTGTGAAGTGCTCGGTCGTCCCATCTGTTTAACTCCACGGATGACAGCTACTATCCCTATTTATCAAACGCCATCAAAACTAAATACTTTGGCACCTAAAACGTTTTAGACTTGTGAAAGTTGAAGGGTATTAACTGCATCAAAAATGAGGTACATTGCACTAAAATATTTCGGAGTATTGAAAAGTTGAAGGGTATTAACTACTAAGATGCAAAAAACTGAAATCAAAATCCAGTTATGACTCGGATTACTCTTCCTTTGCTAAGAGATAGGGGTCGCATGCCAACAGCTTACATTTTACAGCATTTTCAGCTTAAGACTTACTCGTTTAGATCTTCATTCATTATTGCTCTGGCCTATACTTTAAGGTTTACGACTACTTTTCAAAATATACCTTATGCTTTTAGGTTTCAGCCTGTCTCCCTGAAGTACTACCCCCGGTTTAGTTAGGTACTCATTTTCTGAAAGACTACCACCTGATGGCAAGGCGACTACGGAGTTTGGCTGAGAAAGCCTCCCCGAGCCAGAGGGCTATTTAGCATTTCTGTCACACCGCAGCCTCCAGGCAGGATGATCTCACTGACTTCGGGGAAAAAAAAAAAATTTAAAAAAAATAACACAAACAAAAAACAAACCCAGAAACCCCCACGCACGAAGCCTGAGGAAGGAGGGGAAGGAGAGAAAAAGGGAGAGTCAGCAGGTAATGAAAACACAACCCCTGGGACACCCAGAGCGACCCAAGCCGAGGGCCTGAGAGCGGCCGCCCGCCCCCGCCCCAGGCCCAGGCCGGCAGCAGAGCCCAGCGTCGAGCCAGGTCCCTCCTGGGCAGGGCTGGGGACGGGCCGTGACCCTGGGCCGCGGAGCCGCGAGGGCCTTGGGCACACGGCGAGCCCTCCGGGGACACGGCAAACCCTGCGGGCACACGGCGACCCCTCGGGCCCGGTCCTGCCCCGCCCCCGCCTGTTGCCGGGGAGACGGGAGCGCCGTGACTGACGGGGCTGCCGCCCAATGCCCCGGCCGGCCCGCGGCCGCCGGCCAATGGCGGCAGCGCCTGACACCCATACTCTCCCGCCCCGCTCCCCCCAGGGCTGCCGGCCCGGCCCCGACACCGAGCGGCCCGGCCC
>VZTB01009277.1:158458-255353 GCA_013397245.1 Thryothorus ludovicianus
TATATATATATATGATTGTTTTTTAAATCTTTTCCTCTTACTAATTACTTTTACTAATCATTGTTCCACAGTCAAACACAACATCTTCTCTGGTATCAAACTCACATACAGACTGTTCATCCAGAAGGAAGTTGTGATTTAGATGGGTGAATAAAAGCATCTTTCCATACCACAACCTTACACTGAATTAANCCGCCTGTTGCCGGGGAGACGGGAGCGCCGTGACTGACGGGGCTGCCGCCCAATGCCCCGGCCGGCCCGCGGCCGCCGGCCAATGGCGGCAGCGCCTGACACCCATACTCTCCCGCCCCGCTCCCCCCAGGGCTGCCGGCCCGGCCCCGACACCGAGCGGCCCGGCCCNNNGCCCCGTCCCGTCCCGTGGCTCCGGGCGGCAGCGGGAGCCGCTCCCGCCGGGACACCGACCCTGCCGTGCGAGCGGGGCGCGCTCCAGCTCCAATAGCCGTCCGGGTGCCGGCTCCAGCACCGATTGCGGTCCGGGCGGCTGCCGGCGCCGCCGGCGCAGGTTCCGTGCGCGAGAGAGAGAGGGCGGCCCGCGCCGCCAGCCCCGCCCCTCGTGCGCAGGCGCGTTTGGCGCCGTGCAATAAATTACGTAAGGAATAAGATGGATTACAGAGTCGCTTTCCCCAATGCTCCCTCCTTCCCGCGGTTTTAAATGGGATGCTTTTCCTTCTTCCGTGACTGTGCCTCCCTTCTTTCTTTTTTGTTCACGTTTCCTTCTGCAGGAATCTCCCACTGAACTTTTTCTAAAGCGTCCGAAAAACAATTGCTCGGTGCCGTCGCCGGTCTCAAGCCGCGGTTTTAGTAATTTCCATTTGCGGAGCCCTGGGCAGAGGTTCTCCCACGCGAAATGCGGAACCTGTCACAGAATTTTTGCTGGTTCTAGTTTGGGGACACGCTGAGGGCACCCCCAGAACCGCGGTCCCGAGTTTCTTGCGCGGATTTGCCCCAACACATCCTGCACTGAACTCTCTGAATCGGCAAAATGAGGGGATTTCGCCAGGACGGTGCCCTTATGTGAAACCTCTGCCTCGTCCCTCTCCTGTCCAGACTGCTCTTGTGTGCGAACTGGCTTGCGGAAATAAACAAGAGGTTGGGTATTTTTTGTGCAACAGGGCTCGATACAAAGAACACCCTCGGTAATGAACGAGGTGCTAGGAAGGGCTCAGGGCCGCTGTCCAGGAAGATACTTCCACAACACCCCCAGGATTTCTTTATTCTGCCTAAGGAAAAGAGTTCGCACAAGTGTTAAGTCTAGGTTTGGTGGTAGTTTACATTCCTGTTCTGCCATTAGGTGGTTTCCACGAGACAAACTGGAGGCTGGGACAAATTCGTAACACCGAGGCCAGATCAGGAACTACTCTTTGTTCACTGCATGCAGAAAATGGTAACCTTTTAGTTTTTCATGTGCCTTGCCACTTTAGAAATAATTAGTATTCTATTATGATTCGCCTTGCCTGAAGCAATTAAAATGTGTCCTTCCTGAAGATCAATTTTACTTTCATAATAAAAGTCAGAGTATATATATATATATATATGTATGTGTATATATACATATATGTATATATATATATAAGATTGTTTTTTAAATCTTTTCCTCTTACTAATTACTTTTACTAATCATTGTTCCACAGTCAAACACAACATCTTCTCTGGTATCAAACTCACATACAGACTGTTCATCCAGAAGGAAGTTGTGATTTAGATGGGTGAATAAAAGCATCTTTCCATACCACAACCTTACACTGAATTAATTTTCCACTGACCTGTTCTCCAATGCAGAATTTGGTGCCCATGGCCTGTTCACAGTCATGTTTCATAAAGCCACACTAAGTACTAAGTAAAGTACTTGTTCATTTTATGTTGTGTTGTTAATACAAAATGACAAGAGTAGATCTTTCTTAGAGTATTATTGCGCTGTAGCAACGCTGTCCACAGTAAAACGCTCTTTGAAGCTATAATAAAAATAGCCTGTGGAGGGCAGCAAACCTCAAGCAATTACTAAGGTTTGTAAAAGAATTTGAGAACTTGGATTTAATTTGATTGTTCTGTCTTTTAGGTTCTTTGAAAGTAGCTCTATTCTATTATAATTTACTGTTTGATATAAGTAAACACGACCTCATAATTGGTCTTTTTAAACTGGATCTTTGCATGTCCAGGTAACACCAAAGTGCTGACATGAAGTTGATTTGCTTAAGAACCTGGATGGGCTGAAGGAATGGGAAGTCAGCAACCTCATGAAGTTCAACGAGGACAAATGCAGTCCTGCCTCTAGGAGTGACCAGCCCCCTGGGACAGTCCTGAGTGGGGGCTTTACTGACTGTGTCTGCTGGAAATGTTGGAGCATCTTGGTGGCAGTGCTTAAAAAGGATCAAGATCCAGCAGCCGTTACCGTGGGGAAGAGAAGGCTGGGAAAGGATCTTATCAATGTATATAGTGTGTCAAAAGGATGGGCCTTTTTGGTGGTGCTGAGCAACAGGACAAAGGGCAATGGGCAGAAACTGATGCACAGGACATTCTACCTGAACACAAGGAAGAACTTTACTGTGCCGATGACTGAGCACTGGGACAGGCTGCTGAGAGAGGTTGTGGAGTCTCCTTCCCTGGAGATATTCAAAAAGTTATCTGGACACAATTCTAGTTAAGGTGCTCCAGGGGACCCTGCTTGAGCTGGCAGGTTGGACCAGATGGCCACTGTGGTTCATTTCAACCTGACCCATTATGCGGTCCTGTGAACACAGAAAATTGATTATCAGGATGTGACTGGGCTCTTGTTTGCCTGCACGTGGAATTCGATGCCCAGTTTGAGGATCTCCAGTAGAACAATCCTGATATAGAAAATTCCTGATGAATTGGAGTGAGTTCTGCTGAGAGCACTGAGATGGTCATGGGGCTTCAGCACTCGCCATGTGAGAGGGGCTGTGGGCCCTAGGACTTCTTGAAGCTGGAATAATGGGCAGTCTGAAAATACTGACAAGGAACTTACTGGAAAGACAGAGGCAGGATTTGTATTGAGAGAAGGACAGAAAATATCACTGGAGGATAGTTAGGTCCAGAGAGGCTATGGAATCTCCCTCCAAATAGGCTGGAGTGAAAAAACCCCTTGAGAAACCTGAAATTAAGAGTAGTCCTGCTCTGAGCAGGATATTGTTCTAAATATCATCCAGAGGTCCCTTCCAACCTGAATATTTCTATGATTATATGAAATAATATGAAGTAATATTTAATTTCAGGGTTTATTTCTCCTCAGGCAGGGCTCTTTTCAGTAACAAAGGTAACCATGAGTTCATAGTGTGAATTTTCAAGGTTTGTAAAGGCAGAATCAGAGAATCACTTAGTTTGGAAAAGTCTTTTAAAATCCAGTCTGAACCATTAACCCAACACTACGAAGTACACCACTAAACCATGTCCCCAAGTGCCATATCTGCATGTCTTTTAAATACCTCCAGGGATGGTGACAACAGAATCTCTGTCAGGAGCATAACATAGGCTGATTGTTACCGTAGGTGGTCCCAAGTCTGGCAAACAGATGTTTCACTGAATGCAAGCACAACTCTCCTGTACAGCACCTGGATCCAAAGGACTGATGTGTGTTGTGAGTAACTTGCATTCCAGCCAGAATCTTGGATCCTTTGTTAAATCAAGTTGATCAATTTTATAGTAAAATATAGTTGAATGGAAAAAAAAAAAAAGCCCAACACATTGCTTTACATAGGAAACCGTTTGCAGAATCAGCACTTTAATTATCTGCATTAAGTAAACTGTTTTTAAGTCCTGCCAGTATTCAGCTCACTAATCTGCATGCGAAAACTACAAGATTTCTGATAAATACTCGGACTGTGCAAGTATGAGAGTCATACAGAAAAGGAAAAAGTACCACCACAGTATTGTCTTGCCTTCAGCTTTCCCTGGACTAAAGAAAAAATGTAAGATACATAGCACTTAGCAGGACTGCACTTTTTCAGTCAATACCAAGCTGGGAACACCTCAGTCACATCGCTAAAGGCTGTCTCAATGGGGATATGGAAAACTTTTAGCAAGTTTCATGAAAAGTTTTCTGAAAAGCAAAATTATGTTTAAATTCAGCAAATTAATAAGTGGAATGAGCACTCTAATGGCATGGGGATGTGATTAAGTGTTGTAGGTTATCTACTTATAAAATACAAAGATGAGAAAGCAAATATATTTAAGTTTACTTTTCTATATTTTTATTCTATTTTTGAAGACTGCAAAACAAAGTGCAAGTGGCTTGTTGTACATTTTCCCAGCTGTAAGCTTTGTTTCACAAACTCTGACTCTAGCACCAACACCATGGCCACAAGCACACAAACACACACTCCTCCCAAAACCAGCTTTGCTTTCGGTGTTAATGCTCCCATATCCCAAGTGTCAGCATTTACTTATTGCCACAATCCAGCCTGTTCCCAGACAACCCAGGCTTTCACCTGAAAGATAATTCCCTGAAATACATTCAGAAATGTTTAATGGTGTCAACCTTCCTTGACTACTGCCCTCTCCAGTCACAGCTCTCTTTAATAATTTTCTCCAACCATTGCACTTTACCAGTGCTAACATGGTAGCAGTGGCTTTCCTGCTGAGAACTCAGATACCCTTCACAGGTGTGGTGATGCCAAACAAAAAAATGTCAAAAGCGTGTGTGTTCCGGACATTTTAGAAATTACACAAACTCAGGACAGAAGAATATGATAAAGCAAACCATGAATGTTAGAAGAAAAAGAGAATGAGGTAAGCTCCAAAAATCCAAATTCAGCATGTATTGAGCATATAATTTTAAGCTGAGTCCTGAGAGAGCATGAGAGAAGGGAATGAAAAACAGGCAGTAAGAGATAAGAAATCCTATCAATTGAAAGGGCCACTGTGGGGATGGAGACCTGAGAGTCAAGAATACCAGAATACCTGGTTTTGTCTGTCTTTTGAAGAATGGACCCCAAAATTAAACTTTTCCTTGAAATTATATTACACTGTAACAGATTTTAAAATAAAGCACAGAAAGTATGCAACTTTCCATGAAACAGAGTTAAAAGTTGACCTTGAAATGTCAATATTTATTTCTCATTATAAAAAGAGCCAAAGTGTGCTTTCTGTTCCAATCTCTCTTGAGCTGGGGACCATATAGGTCTGAATAGGTAAAATCAAACATTGGTTTCAATACAAGTACCTGAAGTGGAAACAGAGTGAAGATGCAACAGATTTACATCTACACTTGTTCTGGAAGGCATACAATTCAAATGGTATGTAAAACTAAGGAAAGAAATATTCAAGGAAACTTGTAAATATTCTTATAAAAGGACCAACTATCTGGGAAAGAAGGTATCTTGATTGTGGTTTTGACTTCTCAGAGTTTGTCAAAGAACATCCAAATGATTTATGCAAATGTGAAATATAGAACAGGTCATCAGAAAATTAATCTGGATTGTCTTTTCTTGTTTCCCTTCATGATTTCTTTCCTTTCTAAGCAGACATTGTCTTCTACACCCTGCAATGTTTCAGCTCAGGGTGGACTAATCCAAACTATTAATTACCATGCAATAATTGGATCTATGTGGAGGAGTTTGGATGTTCATTGCCTCCACAAAAAAGTGATTAATAACACGAATAAGAGTACAAAGTTACAGAAGTGTGGTTATTGCTACCTCCCCTGCGGATAGGACTGAGGGTAGTGAGCAGGCCAGAGGTACTGTACGTGGTGGGTTTGGCCATGCAACCTTTGTCCCTTACTGTCCCTGGAAGTCTCCAAAGCCAAGCGTCCTTGAAAGTAGAGATGGGGCTGAGATGGATGAACTTTGTGAGGTCGATGGCATCTTCCCGACTGATCTCTGCTAGGCTGCCCTGACCTGTTTCTGTTTGGTTAGTGTAGTGAGGTGCTGGGCAATGTTCTTGAAAACTTTAGTTGAGTTGTTGGGCAAATGAAGTGTAATTTTGCTGCTTCTCTCGATTGCACTTATTTTTTGTAACACATGCCTAATTACTTTATTCAACATACATAATATCCATAACATACTGAAAGTCCAACCGTGGGCATCTGACATGAGTCTGATAGAGTGATGCTTGCTTGGGAAGCAGGCACAACCCTATCCCAAATTTTCAGGGTTCAGTACTAACATGTAAATGAAAATTGAGATTTGTAATTGGAAATGGAGATGATTTCAGACCATTCCAGAATATGTTGTTTCTTCTTTCAGGAGCCCCCACATTGTATGATGTCTCTAAGTTAGGGGATTTGAGTGCCCACTTATTTCCTCAATGTGCTGCATTCTTGACATGAAACGTGACGCGTGTGTGCATGACTATTAAACATGCCAAAAGCTGGGCTGTAAGTAGGAAGGTAGCTGTAGCTTTAGTTTAGTTCCAAGCTGCCTGTTCTATAAAATTACCATCTGACTTTGTGTTGAGTGGGTAACTGGCTCTGTCAGCCAAGGGGAGGAATCAGGATATGCCCAGTTACTGGTCACATACAAGAGCCTGGCTAAACATACCAGGTTTTGTATTATATCCTGCCTGATCTCAGCAGTCACACAGACAAGGCTTGTCAGCACTGTCACATCCATCAGTGTCTTGAGTGCTGTGAGCAGCCTGGCACACCGCAATATAAGGAAGACATTAAGCTATTACAAAGTGTCCAAAGCAAGGCAAGGAGCAGCTTGAGGTCCCTTGGTCTGTTCAGCCTGGAGGAGACTGAGGGCAGAGCTCACTGCTGTCTGCAGCTTCCTTGTGAGGGAAAGAGGGACAGGCAGTGATCTCTGCTCTGTGGTGAGCAGTGACAGGACCCGAGGGAATGACCTGAAGCTGCAACAGGGGCTTTAGGTTGGCTATTAGGAAAAGATTCTTCCCCCAGAGGGTGTCTGGGCATTGGAACAGGCTCCGCAGGGCAGTGGTCACAGCACCAGCCTGACAGAGTGCGAGAAGCATTTGGACAACACTCTCAGGCCCATGGTGTGACTCTTGGGGATGGTCCTGTGCAGGGCCAGGAGCGGGACTCGATGAACCTTATGGATCCCTTCCAACTCAAAATATTCTGCGATTCTCTGATTTCATCCGTGTTCACAGTTGTGGACTTGTCTTAATTACAACAATGCTAAGAGATGCTCAAGAACAGCAGGAACCAACCGCGTCTGCCCTCGGCAGTCTGGCTGGATCCGGGGACCGGAACATTCACCACAGCCAAGGCCTCGGGTGCTGATGGCGAGCCCCGTGCCCCTGTGCCCTGCCCAGGAACTACAGCTCCCGGCATGCCGCGCGGCCCGGCCTCCCTCCCTCGCCTGTACTACACCTCCCGGCGTGCGGCTGCGCCCGCAAGGCACGCCGGGACGGCCCCTTCCACGTGGTGCGCTGCCCGCGGCCGGGGAGGTGCCCGCGGTTTGCGACGTCCGTTTGCGGCAGCGCGCGCGGGCGCGGCCCCGAGAGCCCGCCCGGGGACCGGCGGCGGTGCCGCTCCTGTCGCGGGGCCAAGGCAGGCGGGGAAGGAGGGAGCGCCGCGGCTTGGGGCTCGGAGGGAAGGGAGCAGCCCCGCCGCTGGATGTTCCGCGGGGNGTCGCGGCGGGCGCCCAAGATGGACTATGACTTCAAGGTGAAGCTGACCGGGGAGCGCGAGCGGGTGGAGGACCTCTTCGAGTACGAGGGCTGCAAGGTGGGCAGGGGCACCTACGGGCACGTCTACAAAGCCAAGCGCAAGGACGGGTGAGTGAGCGAGCGAGCGAGCGGCTCCCCGCGGGACGCCCGGCGAGCCCCGCGTTCGCCCGGCCGGCCGGCGCCTGCTTCCCCCCGGGTCTCTGCCAGCGTCCCCAGCCCTCTGCGCTGTGCCGGAGTCGTGTTTCGCTACGGCTGGGCTCGGACAAACAAATTCTGTGCCCGAGGAAAACCGTTCCCTTAATGGATTCTGCTTATGAGCAAATTAGTGGGCGCTTATACTGTTCAGCCTGGCCATCGGCTTCATAGAACGGGGGGTTTTTTGTTGTTGTTTGGTGTGGTTTTTTAACAATGCCCTTTTTTTTATATGATTTATTACTTGTAGTCACCATTTTGGGTCGTCTTGCTCACTGCTTCGGAAGCCAAAGTCTGCTCGTGCTTTTGGGGCTTTAGAATGCTTTAAACCACCTTTTGTGTGTGACCGGTTCTTGGTATAGACCTGGGTAAATGAATTTCTTGGCGTAAACATTTTAAAGAATGACTTAATGAAACTGTCATTTAGGTTTCTCTCGTCCGTGACATGGCATCACTTGCTGAACAGCGGAACAATAGGAAGTAAGGGAGCAGGAGAAACGGGAGATGCACGGGTTGTTCCTGTAGCAGGTCCTAAATTTTGAATTGCATCTAGTCTTTCTCTTAAAGTCTCGTCGCTGTGGTGCTCTGTATGCTGTCATTCAAAGAAGGTGCATTTTTTAAAGCCTGGCTGTTATTTTTTGTGTTGAATAAATAAACTTTTAAAGCAGACAGTGGTTAGTCGTGGCCAAAATACGATCTGGTTGTGTTTACATAAGCTTTTGATTCTAGAAGGAAATGCTCTGGCTATTACCTCGGGAACAGTTGCAATGAAAATGGTTGCACCTCGTCTCTGTCTTAAACGTGCTGATATTAATTGCAGCACAGCACAGCTACTCCAGCCTGAATTTGGTTCGATCGTAGGAGTCGGATAACTACTTTTTTGCACAACTTTTATATTTGAACCCTTCCAACTGTTCATAGGAAAAATTCTTATCTTGCCCGAATTCTTTCTATTCTGGGAGGGCAAGAGGGAAAAACAACAGTTGTGTGATAAGCTGTTGCCTCAAGTCTCCTTATACACAGGTACCAACGCTGCTGGCGTAGCCAGCCCCGGTTTCCGTGCCCATACAGACATTTGTAATGTGAAAAATAAGCGGAGGTACTGAAAGATACGGCTGCATTTTCAATTTTTATGGCAGGCAGCTTTGCAGCTGTTCAGCATGTTGGACTGCAGCAACGTGTAGGGAATTCAGCATGTCATACTGCTGAAGCATTTTTGGTGAAATCGTCCGTCTGCTTGATGTTTTTTGGGAGAGAGTGTTTAAAAATGCTGGTGGTAGTGCTGTTTTGAGGAATTTCAGTGGAAAAAAAAGGAATTGTTTGCTTTAAAAATGGATAGTTGCTCAAAGTGGTTTTATAGTAGGATGTATATGTTTTTAAATCTTCACTATTGTTGCTGAGTAGGAAAATCAAGGTATGATATTTGATTGAAGTTTGGGGGGGAAAAATGTACATTGGCTCCTTTTTTCTTTGCTTTGTTGTTCATTTAGTGCCTTGTTTCCCATTCCTTTCTGTAATACTTCCCAATTCAGAAAACTTTTTCTTTTAAATATCCTGTGTAATTGGCCTTGGATGGTCACTAAAATACGTAAGATAGAAGCATCCATAGATGCTTTTGTAGCTTGTAATATATTTGTACATACGTGATCTTAAAATACAAGGGTGGAATAAGGATTGAAGGTTTCATTTGCATCCCTTTTTCCAGAAGGAATCAGTTGAATCAAATAATAACATTTAGTAATAACATTTAGTGTTCCTGAAACTGTGCTAATAGATGGATGGATGTTACGTCTTGTGCTGGGGAATACCTGCAACAGAATTTAGTATTTGTATATTAGTACAAAATATACTAATGTATATTAGTACATGCAGATATTCAAAAAATATTCTTGCATTGTGTTAGTGTCCCCCAAATGGTAAGTAGTGATGGATCAATCTTATTTTAGTTATTTCTACTACCTATACAGCTCAAACCTTCTTTTTTATATTTCCCTTGAGCTTGTAAATGTTCTTTAAACTTTATTACATGATTCTAATTCTTAATTTAAATAATAGCACAAATCTTCTAAGATATGCATGGTAATTTTTAGAGTACTTTAGAGGGTGGGCTACGGGACTACAAATATTTTCTTAACAATATTGGTTCAGCTTTTTCTGTAACGACATCTACAGATAACTGAGGTAGAACGATCACAAAAAAACCTAAATTTTGGTAATTCAGTTTGTGCAAATGTATCTTAAGGCCCTTGATGATAAAACCCAGTTCAAGAATACTAGGATCAGTGTCTGTAGTACAACTGCAGTCTTCACCTCCCTTTTTTTTTTTTTTTTTTTTAAATTTTACTGTGTTACAGATTTTGCAGCTCTCTCTGAGGTGCAGTAAGGCAATTGAAAACTAGATAGCAACTGTGTATCCTAGTCCTAGGAAGTTAATAGTATCACTGGAACTACAGGGAATGTTTTGGAGGACAGTCTTCAGGAATCTTGGAGTGAGAATCCTTCTAGTGAAGGAGAGATGTCCTGTAGTCTGTGTGCTGGTGACCAGATGGGGATGTAATCAGGGCTTCTTTCATGCCTTGCTCCAAGAAAAAAGCCAGTCCAGCCCTGCAGTGCCCTTTGCCACAAGGTGAGGCTTGGGGTCTCTACTGGTCCCTCTCAGAAGATCACCAGGTACAGCTCCATGGAGGTTTCTTGTGTATTAGCTGCCAAAATTGACCCAACTGAATACCAAATCAGCTGAGTGGCAATGTCAGGCATAATAATTGATCTGTCTGGTGCACTGCCTGCAGCAAAATGGTATTCTGAAATTTTTATTTTAATCTCTTTTATTTTAAGTTTGTGGTCTGTCTATGTGGTTGAATCTTCCTGGCTTTTTATTGAATAGTGATGGTTTTTTCATCAGTGCAGTACCTGCTGTGGGCTCTAAAACCTGCTTAGAACAAAGTCTGTGAATTTATGGGGTTTATTTTTAAAGCAGAGAGGTGTAAGCATTTGGCCCTAATGGCATGCACTGGGAAGGGAACACAGGTATGGTGTGTTGAGCATCATCCTTTATCTTCAGATAAAGGAGCTGTTGCTCATCTCTAGTGTTTGTAGGACAATTTACTTTTATTTTTTCTTTGATCCAGAAAATGTCAGTTATTTCCTGCATAAAGGTTGCTTTATGTACCATTTGGGTGCTCCCTCAGGACCACTGCTTAACCCAGCTATTAAACCTACCTATTTGACTTACGCTGGGCTTGGAAAAGATGCCAGCAATTTTTGTTTGGTGAACCGATGTGCAGATCTGCTGTTTTTTACTTTTTTTCTCTGCAGCTCACTGGGAGCTGAGTGCCAGTAACCTGCAGCCTGAGGTGGCAGGATGCTGGGGTCTCTTGTGCAAGCCTGGCTGCCCAGCTTGTGCAGCACAGGAAGTACACCCTGTCCTGGGACTGGCACCGTGTGCTGAGCACATGGTAATGTCAAAGCAGTGTGCCCAGGTTTACTGGGATTGCTTTGCTCTCCTCTCCCTTTTTATGATACAGCTACAGTCAGAAATCTGAGAGACAAGCCTATCCTGTGCATCAAGGCTGACTGTTTCAGTGGCAATTTGGAATGTTTCCAAATAGTCATTTTTCCTGTTTATCGGATGTGGTCTGGAGGAGAATAAGAAACTATTGAATGTCCCTGTTAGGCAGTATCTAACTTTTTAATTACAATGGCAAAACAGTTATATAATTGAGGGTCTTGAACTGTAGAAATGTCCCCTGGTGCTTTATCGAAAGCTTTCCTAATCTCTTGGAAGGAGACTTGAGTGGTGAGACTCAAGGTGGGAAGCCAACACACTAAACAGACTGGTGCTCTCCTAGTTTTGTCAGGAACTGTGACAAGTGAAGTTGGTCCCAAACACAAGTGAAATTGGAATTTTTTTGTTTTTGTAATTTCAGCTCTTATGGTTCTGTGTTGGAATTACTGCTGTAGGTGGAGGAACAGATTGTTTAATTTGAACCTACTGACACATTGTAATTGGCATTATGAAAATACATCTTGCATGCTTCAAGCAGTTAACTTTTTTTTCCCCCCTTGTGGGTTTGTATAAGTTATCAAAGAAGCAGAATGGTGGAAATCTAGTAGATATTCTGTGAGTTAATGTATTGCATAACCTCTAATATGATACATCATAGTTTCTACCTACCAATTAAAAAGGTATTGTAAGAATTTTGATTGTCAGAAACTCTTGTATAAAAAGAAACTGAAGGGATGACGAGTATTTATCTTGGAAAACAGAGATAGATGGATAAAATAATGAATGGATTGAGAAATGTGCAAGATTCTTGTGCTATTCTTGTTTCACAGCATTTGAAGATGGATGACCTGGAATGTTTTTTGAAAACATTAAGAAAATATTTTAATACAGTGTAGATAAACTGCATAACCTATTGTCCAAGGGAAAACATAAGAGCATAGTGTCCTGTGATGTTGTCAAAACGAGTAATTTTTCACTGTTGTAACATGTTGCGAGTGTTGTAACTGTAGAAGTTAAGATGCTCTCTTAGAGATCTGACCAAGCTCTGTAATGCATGCAAAAGAGCCTGATTTTGTTCACTTCAGGAATTCTGAGTTTTGATGGGGTTTGTTTTGTTTTGCTTTGTTTTGTTTTTAACACTAAACCACTTTCTGGCCCTTCATGAGGTAGTTAGCAGTTTATTTCCAGTTTGTCTGTGTTTGTGGGTGTGTGTTGATTGAGTTACATCAGATAAATGACTTACTTTGTCAATATCAAACTGATATTTAGTGAGAGATACATAGAGTTTGAGAGTGCCACAAGTAGAGGTAATGAGTCAAAATTTTATTTGATGAGAAGTGAAACAGCAGGGCTGGACTTAGATCTTCTTGATTGGTTCTGTATGGGGCCTTTACAGGACTTATATTATGAACATCATGTTATTAGTTTCCACCATAAGTTTCCAGACAACTCTTGTCTTCTCTCAGTGGTGACTTTGTTATTGCTGTTTTTGTTATGAATGTTTGTGTGTTGATTTTAACTGTTTTGACCCAAAGCAGTTGGTGGAGATTGCAGGCAGGTGGTGAGAGCCGCAGAGCTGGCATGCAAGCCTTCAGCTTCTGACTCCTGCCAACAATGGTGTGGAATTTCTAAATGCCACAAACTTTATTTATGTATGTAATATGTGGTATTATCTTCTTAAAATATATGCCCTCAGTCTCTTTTGGATCCCTCACCGTAGTAGTTACAAAGTTCCTCATTAAACTGTATCTGCATAATGAGTTAGGCATGCCATATTGCATAAAGTCTTGTGCTCTTACATTTTTCTGGTCAACCACTCTTTTAACTGTCTTCTGTGTTCTTCCTTCCCTTCTCACCCGGTTACATGGCTCCAGGCTTTATAGGTTTTTAAGGTCATGTGATTGAGAGAGTCCTGCTGTGGCCTTTGGACCTTTTTTGGTGTGATCTTTTGTTATCTTGTCACAGATGTCTTGATTTATTTTCATACCCTGCAGCAAAGGTGAGTTAGTGTTTTGTTCCTACCTGAAGCCTATGACACGTACAGAAAAGAGGCTCTGGAAGTAGTGTTACAAAACAACAAAAAGACATGCCGAAGGTCTCTGTGTAGTTTGATTCTGGACTTATAAATTACATTAATATTTGTAAATAGTGGGGGCATGGACTGCTGTATGCAATTTCCCATTAGAGAACAGGGGATATAATTTTTCAGGGTGCTGATTATACAGGAGGTGCATGTTGTCAGAGAACGCTGCATTTGACCAAATGACAGTGAGGTAGTATGTTCGCTCTAGATCTTGGGTATTCTTTGATATTTCTGTTTTAAAAGTATTTTCAAAGGCCTTGTTTTTTGGTTGTTGAAAATAACCAAGCACAAAACAGCTCGATGTCGTTTATTACCATTGGAATCTGAATTTGCAGACTACTTAGCAGAAACTGAAAAATTTCTTGATTTTTAAAAGTAGATAGTCTGGCTGAAATTTGGAAACTACAGACAAAACTTAATGAAGACAGAGCAGCTTGGATTTGTGTATGGCAAGGCAGTACTCCAGCAGTGTGCAGCAACAACCAACATGCCAATATGCATCTCACAAAACCTTCAAATTATAGATATGTCCATTTTGTCATTAACGGGTGATTGTTGTGCCATTGTGTCAAGCTGATTGTAAAAATATGACTCTTTATTAAACTTTACTGACATATAAGCCATTCACTGGTGCACCTGAAATAGCCAGTTAATACGGTGGTGCTTCTGTCTTTCACCAGAACGCTATTCCATGGGCAAGTAGCAGGACAGCAAAAAGCAGGACATGAATTGCAAAGGTCTGGGTAGCAGCAGCTTCTAACAAAATACTGGTTTGTTTCAGTTACTTTTTCATTCCTCTATCAACTTTCTTTGGAACAGAATTCTTTCTACAATGATCCTTATCCGTGTGGGGGTGGCTGTGTGTAGATTAACTGAGGATGTGAGGCAGTGCACAGGCTGCTGGTGTGGACTGTGGCTTCTCACCTCTGCTGTGGTTAATACTGTCAAGCTGAAGGGTAGAATGGGTTCCAGAAGGGTGTAGTTGCCTTTCATTTTCTTTTATTTAGATTTAAACGTAAAATTTGTTTAGTGAGAATAGGAAAGTGAGGTCATGAGTGTTGGTCCTAACAACTGGCAATCAGTGTTCTTTTGTTTGTTTTTTTAGCAGAAATCATGGGCTCCAACTCCAAAAGGAGATACTTCATGCATCTCACAGAATCTCCTTTGTTTTGTGCTGGTCAAGAGTGCTGTCTTTGGTCTATGCCATTTGCCTGGTGTGTTGGTTTTTTTGTCTTACAGTAAAATGTTTGCCATGTCTTGATTTTTACCATACAACCCGTTTTTGAAGGTTGCCTCTGGCTCTTAATTCCAGAGAATAAGCCTTTCATTCTGAAGTGTGGTATTAATCTGAGTTTTTCTACAAGAGTCTATAATAGGAGTGATAGGTAGATTTCTCTGGTTTCCTTTCAGGTATGCCTTGGAAGCAGCAAAAATGTGATAATTGCTGCAGTGGTGCTGTTACAGAGTACTGCTGGTTAGGCGTGGGTGGAAGTGAGCATCGTCAGTAATAGCATGGTCTGGTAGTGTCTTCTTGGGAAGTATAAAAAAATCATTAAAAGTTAAAAAAAAATTAATGGCATTGGTTACAGATAGACAGTTGAAGTTTCCAAAATAGTTCTTTTCCTTCTAAACTTCTACATGCATGAGAAAACTCCCTATTTATGATAAGCTCATTTTGGTTAATATATGTGTTTGTTTGGTACGCTGAAAAAATTGTGAAGGAAGAGGAGATGAACCTGGAGCTAAACTACTCTTTGGGAAAAGGGGAAAGAAGAGGTTGTGGGGAGGCTCTGCAGGATTCAGGTGCTCAGAGCGTGGGCATTGTGTCTCTTCATGGGAGAGCATCTTCTTGTACAGCTAGTGGACTGTGGCAGTGTTGTGTTAACAAATGGTCTGAAGACAGGAAGAAAAATGGGGCTGCAACTTTCCTGGGTCTGATCAGTGACCATTGTGGAGTAGGATTGGATTTCTGTCTCAGAGGATGAGTAGGATGGGAAAGGTGGGTCAGAGTCATGGGGTCTCCTGGCCCAGGATGACAAATATTGCAGCTCTGGTTTCCAGTACTGAGTTTTTAGAATCTGAATAGAAATTACAGGAAAACTCCTAGACTTGACCTAGAAGGGGCCCCTTACATTTGATGTCTGAAATCAGAAATAAAATGGTAGAATTAAGGAAGGATCTAATTTTGTAATTTTGTGCATTTGAAGAAAGGTACTTTGGAAACAAAAGTTCAGGTGGATAAGCAAGTGGTTAGTACTCAGTGGGCAGGTAATTGGCAGTGCAGTAGCAGTTCTTCAGTCAGCAGGTTGAAAGAAGATTTTGAGCAAGTGTTTCCTCCTATGTGACTTTTTTTTCAGGATTTTTAACAAAAAAAAAAAAAAGACAGGAATGGCATCTCGCTTGCATTGAGGGATGAGTGTGGTGAGGTTTTAACACCTTCCATGCTTCTGCAGGATGTTTTGCAGATTCTAAAAGGATAATCTGTAGCAGATGACTATCCAGATGTTTTTCCTAACATTTTTGCTGATTTTATGCAAAGCTGTTTTAGTCTTTGCATATGGTAATTGTTTTGTGGAAAATACAGCTTTCAGATACTTCTCCAAAACCATCAGGACATCTCTTAACCATAAGAAAAAAATACTAGTTTTATAGCTACACATACTGATAACCTCTGTATTTCTAAAACCCCAAAGAATTCTGTGTCTGTTCAGGGTCCCTCCATTAAGATATGTGAGATTATAGCTGCTTTTGAAAGAGTGGGAAACTGATGACAGCCTTGCTCTCCTAAATTCACACAAGCTCTGCTAGTTCTGGCTGCAGCTTTTGTGTTGCACAGTAGAAACGTGATGGCATTTATGAAACCTGATTTATTTGTTCTCCTCCCCAAGGGTGTTTGCTTTATTGTGGAATTATCCACCGTCTAAATGCAAGTTCAGATTGGAAGTATACTTGCAGCTAGGGTTGCTTCCTAGGGTGGGGTAAGTAATCTGTTGTACAGGGGTGATAATCTGCATTTCTTCTGTCAGTCTGCTGCCATGAAAATCTTAGATTTGTTCAACTCAAATTATTTGAGGTTAAAATATTTTGTTTTCTGGACGTTTGTTGGGGGAAGAGGACCCGCCAGATGTTAAATATTTGAAATAAAACAAGAGGGCCTGTGCAGAAGGGAAGCATTCATAAATCTCATTTTGAGTGTGAGTAAGAATATTATGTTTTTTCACTATGTAACTGTCTTTCTTTTATGCTTGTTTAAGATACTAGCAAAACCAGCAGTTTTGTAATACTATAAAATACTCAGTTCTGGATTGTGACTTTGTGTAGATGATGATAATCACTTCATCCTTTGCTCTTAATTTAAGTCTTGGAATTGTTCTTTAAGGTTCAAAACAGCTAAAATGTACCCAAGCTTGTTCAAGCGAAGTAACGAAGCTGAGGCAGATGCATCAAGATACTTCACTGCTGATAAAAGGCTTGCTTTTCTTTCTGGTAGCCATCTACTGTAAAGCAGTCTTGACTTCAGAGTAGAGAGGCCTGTGTTGTGAGAGTGGATGGGAATAAAGTTCAGTTTCAGGCTTCATCCCACCAGTGCTGTACGTCTCATGCTCCTCTCCCCCCACCATCCCCTGTCTTTTCTTTGTGAGCTTGGCAAGTAATGCTGCGTGTTACTGCATCGTGTGGGTTGATAACCATTCAGGAGGGTTTTGTGTTCTGGCTGGCTAGCCTGCTGTTCTCTCTTGTCTCTTCCAAGGCTCAACAAATGGTTTCTGAGACCTTGTCAAGCCCCATAATAGCACATTTGGGATTACAGCCTTAGCTTTATTCATAGTTACAATTTTTTGTTGGGCTACTTGTGAATGAATTGCTATTCTGTGTATTGAGACTTCCTATTTCAGAGATGGCTGCTTGGATTTGGAAATCACTAGATGATCTTTTAAGATCCCTTCCAACCCAAACTGTTCCATGATTTTATGAATAGATTGAATCTTACACAGAAGCATATGAAGTTCTTAGTAGCTTATATAGGAAAGGTGCTGGATAGACAATTTAATATTCAGCTGTTTTGTGGTTTTTTTTTTTAATGGATATATCTACTGATGTTGCCCTACTGCATGTTTTTTTTTTTTTGGCATATCCTAGTGAAAGACTGCCTTAATCATAGGAATATTTGGATGCCAAAGAGTGCTTGTAAAATTATATGTGATACTCAAGCAAAAAGATACTGCTGTTCAGAAAACAGTTTCTGTTCAACAGCGTCTTAACAACCTTGAGTGTTAAGTGGTAGTATGGCAAAGCATATTGTGCAGTCAGTTTAGAATTTGCAGGAAAAGAACTGTATAAGCCATGATTAAAGCTGCAGATACTTTTTAAAGGACAAAATGTTCGAGAGAACATAATGATTTTCTCAACTACAGATGCTAGCCTAAACATCAAAAATCAAAATTATCCTTGAAAAAAAATGCACGTTTTGTGAACAGGCAAGAACACAACTAAAGGTCACTGAAACAATCTGCCTGTTTTTCTGGGAAAGCTCTGCTGTGTGCTTGTAACACCTTGCATACAAGATGTTGACATTTGAATAAAGGACACTTGAGAGTTGCTCTAAAAATGAAGACTCAATTCATTACTGTCTGTGTGAAAAATAAGTGCAGCTGAGAACTTGAAATACAAAAGGATCTGAATTGCAGAAAATTCTTGATTCTACTTTGTGTTTCTGGCCAAGATACATTTTCTGCCTTACCCTGTGTAAGTGGGGAGCCCTAACCGCAGATGTACTTCCAATTACGGTTTTCATTCACATAACTGGATAATCCCACAATGACGCCTTGGAAAGTCAGGTTTCATCAACTTTGTTTTCTCACAGAACTGTTGCGCAAGGTATGGAGCTTAATCAAAGCAACTGGAGCAAGCTTAACCTGGGCGAGCTTGAAGACAGCAAGGCAGCAAACTTGTCCCTGACTGTAATTTGAATCTTATCTAACTTTTTGGACTTACTGAGCTTTCAAAATCTCTCATTTCTTTTTGGGTGAACATCAATCCTATTTAAGCAGGATTGAACAAAACAACCCCACGCAAGTAAATGTACTAACAGTGCCATTCACTGTTACATTAGTTCCATTTTATGAAAGCCCAACTGGAAGCTTGTGTGACTCTGCCAGATGAGTGTCAGATACCAAAAGAGTTTAAAAAAAGACCAGCTATTGCAACACTGAAAGCTCTGTGGGTAGAATGTAAAGGCGGGGGAACATTGTCATTAAGACTGCATTTACATCTGCCTGACTTGTTTGCCTGTGCTGTGTTGGATCAGCGAGGCTACAAAGCAGAGAATACAGCAATGAGGCTTGTTAGCATCATTTAATTTAGGTGGATGCCTTTGGTCAGGGAGGAGTGCCAAGACAGAACTTCATGATAGTGAGTAGTTACTTAGGGAAACAGATAGAGGGGGAATCAACTTGGGACCTGGCCTCCAGTATAGTGAAAGAGTAGATTCAAACCAGTGTTACTGAGGGCTGTCTGTGACAAATATGGTTTGTTCTTTGCTTCTGGCAGATGCCAAATCTATACAGGGTTAAAAAAAGCCTGCTTGAAGTCCCACTTCAGTTAAAAAAGAAAATATGAGGGGTGGTGATGGGAGGAGATAGCCTCTCAAAAGAGAGCCAAGAGGGTGAAATGTTTCAAGCTGCCTGGGAACGGTTTTTGAAACTTTTCTGGACTCTCAGGGAGTGAGGATGAGTAGGTACTCTAAACCCATCAATTAAAAAAATGTGACATGCTGAAATAGTAGAATAAAGGAAGCCCTTGGGAGTAAGGGTATGCTATTTGAAAAATTGAGTCTTCTTTGAAGGATGGATAAAGAAATAGGAGCTGAGTGAATGTAGATGTTATGAAAAATCCTAAAGGATTGGCAGTGAGGACAGTGATTGAGGGATCTGTCTCAGACTTAGGTGTTCATGAAGTAAAGAGCAGTCAGTTGTCAAAGTGAGATATCTTTGCACTTTGGAATGAGCAAATTTCTAACCAGAAAGTGTGACCCTGTGCTTTAAATTGTCCCAGTTATGAAAGACTGGAAAGGAAGGGGCAGTGGTGAGATCAGTTTTTAAAAGGACTTTCTGGAAGAGTGGAAACTACTAATTGGTAGGGTGAACCAAAAGCAGAGACAGCGGACCCATGATAGATGCTAAGATGAAAACAGTCTTACACATTCAGCACTTCATAAGTCTATTAAAATCCATCAGTGGAGTTAATATAGACAGTGCAGTTGATGTAATCTTAACTATATTTCCAAAAGACATTCTGTTAAGTTTCCTACCAGAGACTAAGACTGAATTTAGAGATGATCCTTCTGCGGATGGAGAAGTTAGAGATGTGAAATAATGGTGGGGGGTCATTAGTGGTATCTCTGAGGAATCTGCTGCTCAGAGGTTTTGTTTAGAAATCACTTGTCCTAAAGAATTGGAGAGAAGGTTTGCTGTTGAGTGTTACTTGGGATAGTGAAGGCAAGGACTGATCGTGAGGGCTTTACCCTGAGTATCGCATCCTTCCAGATAACACATTGTAGTTGATGTGGAGCTATTTGTTCAGGAAAACGGTCCTTTCTTTAGATACAGACAAGTTTATTGTTTAAGAAAGCAGTTGTGGAGTTTATAGTGACACTTCAGTGAAAGTGCCAGTTCAGTGTAAGTAATTGCTAAAAAGAGATAATCTCAGAACTTAATAGCAATGGAGTGGAGCATAATGCACAGTGCCATTGTTGCTGTAGGTGTTATTTTCACTATTGTGGGTGCTCCTGATTCCTTCATCACAGAACCAACAACAATACTCAGGAATGTGGAGCAGTGTCTGTGTGAAAACTTCAGTCATTCCCATGGACAAGGACTCTTCTGTCTGTGAGAGCAAGGAACAGGCAAAGTCTGAGATCTTGAGTGTCCTTGAGAAGATACGAAACAATTCGGTGTCTGGATACATTTCTGAAAGAGAATGCCATTAAGGGCAAATAAATTAGCAAATATAATCCGTGGATATGTAGCACCTGCAGTATTAAGTTTGTGACTATTAGGCAAAGTTGCTGCTTTAAAGACTTCTGGAAGTTTTTTTAAAGCAACAAATATGTTGTTTCTTCCATGTAAACCATATAATGTCATAGATTTGACTATTGAAGAAAAATGGACCAAAAATAGAAGTTACCCAATAAAATTATGGTTTTCTTGAGTGTATGTACTCCTGTGCTTTACACGAGTTTGTTTTTGATACTTTGAGATGCTGTACACTCTTTATGCAGCTTCTGGTTTCTGAAGTGGTACAAATCTTGAGGTGATTTAAGAGCAATCTGAGAAGAGAAGGAAAGTGCAGATGAATTACAGCAATCTTTTCCTTTAGAGATAATTCGTGTAGGCACTTGTTTCCTATAAAAGTACTGGTAAGACTGCCATGACCTTTAATAAAGCACTACCGAGCTCTGAGTCTGGAGCAGGGGTTTACTGCCCATCAGCTCATCTCATAGGAATGATCTTCATAACTGTGTGGGTTTAAAATCTAGGTTTTAGGCTGACTGTCAAATTACAGTTTTGTGTATTAAGGGAGGAAAAGATAGTCAAATCCCAGGGATTCTCTCCTCTGGAAATTGTGCTGGAGCTAATTGCAGGGCTAGGGGCAAGATTGCTTTTTTTTTGGTGGTTCTTTTTTTGCTTTTTTTTTTCCTGTTTTTTGGATTATGGAACAGCCATACTTCCTGCAGTTTTACCACCACTAGATAGCAAGGTGTGAAGTGAGTGGTATCTTGCTTTTTCTCCTCCATCTCCCATCTCTCTCCTCTACTCATCCCTTTGCTGTCTTCTGCTCTTACCACAGACTTTGGTAGTGCTGGGTTTGATATTCCTCGTACCCTGCTGTAAACTGACAGAATTAGTTAACTCATGTTAACTTACTTAATATTAGTTAACTTCTTTTTTAGAAGTAGATAGCTCTTAGGAAAATGCAGGAGGTGAATCATGTCATGGAGTGTGGCACAGATCAGAGCTGGCATAAAGGGAGGGGATTTTTTGTCTGGGAGCGGCAAGGCAGAGAGAGACAAGACTTTCCTTTTGACAGCAGCAAATTTTTAGATCAGAAGAACCACATGTACAGTGCATCATTGAATTTACTTGCTTACTTTGAACTTCCTGCCAAACTACATGTTGTGGCAAAAGTTGTTAATTAAAAAAAAAAAATTAATCTAAGAACAAAAGGAAAAAAGTGAATCAGTAATTGCCATTCACCACATCAGCTGTCTCAGAATCCCTTGTGTTTATTGGCTTGCTGTTGATGGTTTTTCCTCCTGCTTTGGAAATTACTTTTTCTTTACCTACTAAAAGCTCTGATTATTGGAGGATTTATTTTGAAGTAGAAAGTATTCTCAGCATGAGCCTTGCTATCTGATAAAAATAATGATGCTGTTCTGGCCGAGCGATCTTGGCATGTCCTCCTAAGTATTTTGGAAATGGAAAAAATATTGATGCCTTAGCTAGACCTTTAATATATTCAGTTCTGTTAATGCATTTTCTCCTGGACTAATTTCTTTGTGTTAGCATTGTGGTGGGTAATATGGGCTTTATTTTTCACATGACATCTTGTAAAATTAGATCCGAGTCCATAAAACCAGCTCCAGTGAAAAACGGCACCTTATATGCTTCTATCCTTTTGTAAAGCTTTTGCTTTTTGCTTTTTTTTTTTAAAGCACACAGTGTCTAGAAATTGCATATTAAAATCTTAACAAGACTCAGTCATTCTGAAGCACTATTTGTCTTTTGGGATAAGCAATGGAGGGGGCAGCAGGCAGCTAATAGCAACAATGGAGAACATAAACTGTTCTTTTTTCCCTGCTTTTGCATATGCTGTCTTTTGCCTCTGCTTTTTCTGTGCATCATGTACATATCTTGAAAAGGGAAAAAACCCAACCCTTACCATGCAAATTTATTGAAATGTTGCCTTAGAGAGAAGTCTGATTTTTTTCTTCTGCTAGATTGTTTAATGTTTACATTTTTAATATGATCTTCCTGCTAGACCTTAAGTTAAATTTTTAATTCAGCTAGAACTTATTGACAAACCTGTGAGATATTCATTGCCTAGCATTAAGGCATATATTTTTGTTACATCTCAAAAAAAAAAAATCGAGACAACAGCAGAATAATTAAAATGAAATATGAAGTTTCTGTCAATTTTCTGTCAATTGAGTTTTGCAATGTGCAAGCTTTGCAGAGGTGCTGTATTGTTTGGAGGCTCCATTCAGCTTTAGTGGATTCTAGACAGCTGATCATATTTTATTTTTTTTTTGGTTGGTTTTTAGTTTGGTTTGTTTTTTTGTTTTTAAAATGCTTCCATACATTTTTATTCATATTTTTTCGTGTATCTCACGTTTGAAGTTGAAGTAGTAAATAACATTTATTTCTATAGAAATATGGAAGCAGTCTGAAATCTCTTTAGGGAGTGAGCACTGTTGAGAGTGTGTGACACTGAAATGAAGCTGGCTTTTGTATTAGAATGGGTGGAAGATGCTGCTTTTAGTGGTAAGGACAAAAATATGTAAGAAGCCACACTATGTTACGAACTGAATTTATTCTCATCTACAGATTAACTAGTACCAGCTGCACTTCTCTTCCTGGAAAGAGATATTCCTTTATTCTCATGTTCTCTTTGCAGGTAACTTTATAGAGGAGAGAAGAGTTGTGAACTACTCTTTTTAGCTGAAATGCTTAAAAAATAGTTCAAATTCACAGATTTTCTGTCTGGGTTGTATTATTCATAATCCTTTCTCATATATTAATACATAAGAGGCTTTCATGACAAAATCTGGGATTTTATCTCATTTTTGGCAGATTTCTTCCTTGAAAGGAACAAGCTACAATTTATGATGGGATAAACTTTAAGCTGGTTGTAAATACATTTAAATACTCCGGGCTTGAATAAATCTGAACTTTTAAAAATAGTCATGCTTTGGTTGTGTAGCACAGTTTATCAGGAGAAGATAATGTTAGCCTATTTCCTATAAGTTTAACGCATGTTAATTGAACTACTGCATTTCTCAAAAGGTTTTTAAGTTCAGTCAAATGAAGAAGCAGTAATTTGAGCGAATGCTTGTCTTTGATTTGGTTTGGTCCAATTTATTTTAGCCAGTTTTACTGATATGTACTCACAAGACAAAACCCATGAGCGACTTTTGTAAAAATTAAGTACTTGTCGAATAATCAACTTTAAAATAATAATTTTTGGAAAATTGTATTCATAATATACATAGAGCATCAGTAGAAGTAAAACAACTTTCAAGTCCTCCTTAAACCTCTATAAGAGAAGAACATAATTTTAGTTTACATGTTTCCATATTTTGAAAACTATGTGGCTTTCTATGGTGAATTTTTCCAGTCATCATAATTACTTCTGCAGGAGATGCTGCACTTAGCTGCAGCCTTCTGGCAAATATGGATATACTGCATCCAGCTGATGTGGAGAAAGGTACTGGGTAGAAGGTAATCTGACTTCATCTTAAATGTGGACAGGAACTGCTGTACTTCTGCTATACCTGCTTTTCATTTTTAAATAACTCTGGTGTTCATCTGAGCGCTCAACAGGCCACTTCAACATACTAATGGGGCAGCAAGTGTAGCAGAGAAAAATCTGTGAATACCCTTCTGAGTGAGCTCAGAACAAGCCCTGAACAAGCTCATCTCCATCAGAAAATGAGTGACTGGGTTTTAGCACAAAAGACAGGAGTGTGTGTGGATGAAGATGGGGCTGTTTCAGCAAAAACAGGTTGACTCAAAGCAAGCCATTGTGCAAAACGTCTTAGTATTTTTCAGTTCTTTTTGTCAACATAATTTTGATATATGAAAACCAGAAGGTTTTGTAAAAAAGAAATTACAGGAAGTTATCATTGCATCATTGTTAGCTCAGATATTTTTGAGAGCGTGATTTATAAGATTTTGTTCTTTATTTTAGGATTACCTGAGGGTACAGGGTCAGTGATGAGACTTACTGTGTGTTCTAATTAGGTCAACAGAAGGTTTGACCTAAATGTGTTTCTGGGAAGTCAGATGCTTATAGTGTGACTTCTCAGCTGTTGTACCCAGTAGCTGGTATCCATTTTTTCCTATATAATTTATTTTTCTGCTGACGCACATAATTTTTACCATTTGACTGTTACCCTCTATCCTCCCAGAACTGTTCTATCTCATTCTGCAGAATTATACCTGCTCAGCATTGTACATTGAAATGTATGCAGTGGTAACTGCTGGGTTCCATACATTTAAATGTTTTTACAATTTGAAACTTTTCTCATTCTCAGCTGTTGTGACAATAACCCATAGTGAATTTAAATTTTACTGCATTTTCAGTTATAAAGGCAGTTTTATGTGCTTGTTGAGGATTAACCCCAGCAGCTCAGCCCCATGCAGCTGCTTGCTGTCCAGGCTCTCTCATTTGGCTCTGCATGTGTGATGAGATCATGTCCCAAGCTTTGCTAAGATCAGGGTAGCATCCAGTGCTTTTCCACTGTCTGTAGAGCTGTTCCTCTCGTTGTATGGGGCACTCAGGTTGATGAGACACAACTTATCCTTGGAAAATCCTTGCTAGTTATTCCCAGTCATTTATTTTCCTTTATGGGCCTGAAAATAGCTTCCAAAGAGGGTTTGCTGCATAACCTTTTCATGGACTGAGATAGGCTGGTTGGCCTATAATATCACTGAACCTTTTCAGCCTTCTCAGAGAGAGTCCCAATATTTGCCCTTTTCCAATTATCAGGAATCTGCCAGTGTGCACCGTGGCCTTTTACAGATGACAGAGTGGCTTTGCAATAACATTTACCAGTGCCCTTAAGCACCCTTGAACGCAGCCCACCTGGTCACGTGGACTTGAGTGTGTCCAATTTGTTGTCATCCCTAGTTTGGTTTTCCTCTGTGTTCACCAGGACCATGCCACTAGTGTTGGGAATGTGTAGTTGTGGGAGTGTGCTATGATGTGAGAACTGATGTCAAGAAGGCACTTAGGACACAAGAGGCTCAGGTTCTTTGCCCCTTGGTCCTTCAGCACACTGGGTTGGTAGTTAATAGGTACAAAATGCAAAACAAATACAACTCCTGGTGTTAATAACTTATTCTGGCAAGATTATTTGGTGCCACAAATGGGGTGTTGGAAGTGGAAACAGGTAATTCTATTCTCGCAAGTCATCATTTGAATGGGTGCCACGTCTGCCCTCATCTTGCTGCACTTTCTAGAAAATTATGTGTTCTTATGGTTTGTATTTAAATGTTTGCTGTGGTTATATCATGGACATTTACTATAAAAGTATTACGTCTTTTCTTTTCAAAAACTGCATTTGTACATTTATACGCTTCCCAAGAACTGAATTACTACTTCCTGTGGACTTCATTGGACGTTTTGTACGACTGGGGTGATTTTCATTTATTTAAAAACAAAACTAAAAATTACCACTGCTGTGACTTGGGAGAAGAGGCAGAGAATGATGCCACAAAATTAAAATGCCTAGTCTCCTAAATGTTGTGCTTTGCTGTTGTGTTTCATTTTCACAATTTAACATGTAGAAGTAAAAAGTAAAAAAAAACCCTACACATATTTTGTTAGTAGGCTTATCTTTCATTATGAGTTTTTTTATTTTTTAGGGAACAAGAGGCATAAGCAGTTAAGAGATTCCTTGGAGTTTTCTGTAGTAGAGATACTGCATTTATAGTTCCCTTTGGTAGTTGAACACTTTAGTGCCTATTTCCCTCAGCTGTTTAAATGCAGTCAGATTTTACATCTCCTTCTTTATAGACAAAACTAATCCTACATTATGACCAGTTAATTTTGATTTTGATATTTTTAAATGTAGTGTAAATTTAGAATGATCATCACTGATTTAAAGATTTAGGTACTTTACTCTGCTATATTTATTACTCAGATGAATTTTGAACTGTTCTGATGATCCGAATAAAGGGTGTATTGTAGCGTTGTGTCAATACATTTCTACAAAATTTTTGGTATGTGAGATAAAGTGACTATTTTTTAAAATCTGCCTTTTATGTAATAGGCCTCCTTTCTTTTACTTGTGTACAGATTTTTTTAGGATTTTTTCCCCCAGAGGCCAAATAATTCTGAGGATGCCATTGCACTTCCAAAATCAGTAGAATATAAATAACTTCAGTGTTTAGAAGCAGCATTATAATCAAAACTCGAAACTCTTAAAGATGGCAATTTTTTGGTCCAGTTTATCCAAGCTGTAAGAGCAACACCTTTTATACTTTTTTATGGTAATGTAGTAGGTGTTGTCATTAAAATCCGCTGGAAGTGGTGTTGTGGGTAAGCATTTTTTTTCAAGTTTATGCCTCTGATATTAGTGTTGTCTCAATGAGGATTTTCCACAAGGTTATGTTGTTTGCTCACGACTACAATAAGCACTGCTGTTGTCAGCAGTGTACAAAGTGAGTTTTCTTATTCTTGCTGTTCTCATGCCCCATGTTACTACTGGGGAGCACCACAGAGTTGAAGATACTAGCCTACTTAAGTGCAGGAAAGTAAGAACAGATTACTATGAAAATAGGTTTGCAGATTGACCAGCTTTTCTAAGCCTACTGGTAGGTGGAAGAGCTGCTGAAGTTACTTAATGTTTAATTCTAGGCAGCAGGGAAAGAGAACAGATTTTCCCAACATGAGCTCTCTGTTAGAAGGAAGAAATTTAGTTGAATTGAGTCTTACCATGCCTTTAAAATGCAGCCTGCTAAGTAGCCCATTTTGTTACTCACAATTGGCTGTGGAAGATGTTTATAAATAGTATTTTTTCCCTTTTTTTTTTCTTACTGCTTTTTTTCCTGTTTTGTCTTTGAATATCTATTTATCTTCAAACATCTCTTTACTTTCAGAGAAGGAAATTGTCCATGTCCAAAGTCATGGAGAAGCCTTGGGCTGCACTATGATTCTAAACAGCATATTGACAAAATATTTTCTTAAATTTTGTCAAATAAACTTGGTCATTGTGTTTGGCACTCCTGCAAACTCTTACCACTCCCTTTAAAAAGTATTTCCCCAATTCCCATGGCACCTAAAGAATTATGGTAGGTTTTACAATGAAAATATCACTTGGCTTAAAGGCAAAAGTAGGATATTCCTGCTCCTATAAATGGAAAAGCTGGTACTTGTAGAGTAGAGGGATAGCCATGGTGTTTTAGTAGCCTCAGCGTGAAAAATGTTAGGAGTGGGTTAGGAATTGGTTTATTACTTTGTATCTCTGCTGTGCCAGCACAATTCAGAGAATTTAAGTCTTAGAAGCCTTTAGTAATTTTATTCCTCATTCTGGAGTGGAGTGTAGCACGGTGCTAAAAGATGTGCTTTATCCCTCAACTTAATTTATTTTCCTTCTTTTTGCCATGGTTATATTTCTTCTAGACTACTTGGGTTGGCTGAGGACCCAGCAGAGGCCACTTGGTCTGGGTTCTCACATGCAGCACCTGGGCAGAGCAAAGCAAGGGAACAGTTCATTCCCCACAACCCTGGGT
Organism: Thryothorus ludovicianus; assembly: GCA_013397245.1. NCBI lineage: Eukaryota > Metazoa > Chordata > Aves > Passeriformes > Certhiidae > Thryothorus > Thryothorus ludovicianus. Next base: position 186,360 of record VZTB01009277.1, read on the forward strand.
CATTGTAAGAGCAGAGCAAGGTTGGGCTTTGAAGCTCTGGATTTCAGCTATTAAAATGGCTTGTGATGTGAGAAGATTAATTTTCAGAGACTTCATCCATTGTTTTCAGGAGACCAAGTACTGTGTTCTTTAAGCCACTCTGTTGAATTTCAGCATTAAAGCCCTGATTGTGAAAGGGTTAGCATACATAGCTGAAAGAGTGTTCTTCCAGTTTTGTTCTAGGAAACAGCTGAGGATATTTTTCCCTAAAAATTTCCGAAGAAGGTCTGCCATCTGGTATGTAAAATTTTAGTCCAGATTTAATTTGGCAAAAGTTTGACCAATTAAAAATAGTTGTACCATCTTAAATGTATGGCATGCTTCATTGTAGACAGTGCTACCAGAAGTGCTTGTAATACCACCAGATTTATGGTAGTACCTCATGCTAATACTGACTTGTCCTTCAAATACCTTGAAATCTAAGCAGATAAGCAACAAGGCACTGAGAAGAACCTTCAGCTTGACCCATTTTGCTCCCTCTTCTATCTGTAGTAATACATGGAACAGTGGCAGGTGTGTGGTAGTGCTTCTCTTAAAACAGAGATCTCTCCAGACACCTCAAAACTAGATGAGCAGGTAGGGCAATGAGAATAGCCTATAGTCCAATTTGTTCTGCTTCATATTTCTATTGAGTAACAGCTGGATAGCCAACCATTGCTAAGGCAGATAGAGGGTTAAACAATTTTTAGCTGAGAAAATGTCCCTCTTTCTATCAGTAGCACTGGAAATCTCTGTGCTGTAAAGCAGCTTGGGGTTATGTTCAGAAGCTCATGGAGTGGTCCATACCTTCCTTATCTACAGTGGGTTGGTGTTCATTTGATCTTAAAATTAAATTACCAAAGATCATCAAAAGATCAAATTGTGGTATTTGATCTTAAATCTGTTTATGCTTTTGATCCCTGTAATATTCCTACATCGTGAGTTGCACAGTTGAGTTATGTGCTTAGTATCATAATGATTTCTTGGTTTGGGGCTTCATGCAACTTATTTTCATCTGAGTTGTGTAGAAGTGTGTGCTCTGAGGGATTGTGTAACACCTATTTTGGCCATGTAAGAATTTGTACTCAGCATTGTCTCTTTCTCTGCCAGGCTGGCAAGTTTTAGGGTTTTATTATGTGGAAACTTCTTAATGCCTTCTATTGTTGCTTTCTCTGTTATTTTTCTCCTTTTTTTGTGTCAAATGCTGTATATTTTTGTGTCTTTTATCTCACTGCATCCATGTAATTGACCCCTTACTGAAGTCTTCTCTTGTCCACTTGCTGTTTGTTCTCTTTCTTCATGATCTGGGTTTAGAGTTTGTCCTTTAACTTCCCACTTTTTTCTCTCTTCCCTAGATGATGATGAACAGGGAGGTGTGTGTTTTGGGGAGGAGTAAAGCAATTCAAAGTTTTACAAATTGTGAGAGCTGGAAGAAACAAGTGCATTTGTTCCCAATCCTTAACTACAGCTTAGTTTTATTTGCCTTGAGGATGGTTGAATTTTAGTGGTTTTTTTTTTTGGGTAGCTCTTCACAGCTGTGAAAGCTGGATTCATTAAAAATGAATAAGGCTTCTTATGCAACCTAGAGGTTTGAGGCTATACAAGTGCTCCAAATATTGAAGGCAATATTCTTAAGTGTCATGCCCCCCAGGAGTACTGTGGATGCCTGCCCACAAGTGGGAAGGACAGGCCCTCCATCTCTTAAAAGTTTTGAGTCTTTGAGCATGAGAATGAGCAAGAATTCAGTGTTTTCTTTTGCTGTATGTGCTTCTCTTCCTGATTTTACTTTTGGTGGCTGGAGTTACTAATAGGCTTGCATTTTAAATAAGTGACTCTAAGGTACATACTGATTGCAGTACAGGGAGGTCATGGTATTGTTTTAAAGTGTTTTCTGAATGTTTGAAGCTGAGCAAACTTTTCATAGACTCATAAAATTGTTTGGATTGGGAGGAGTCTTTGGGGTCATCCAGTTCTACCTCCCCTGTAGAGACACCTTCTGCTGGAATTCACTTCTGGATTCTTTAGATTGCTGTAACATCTGGTGGAGTTTTTTTATTAATCTTGGCAGTTTCATTGCCTTGGTAGGAACAAAATTTTAAGGTGCAGTTTGGTACCTAGGGGAAAGAAAAGATGTTTTAATGTGACATTCGTTCTGAGCTGCTCAATAATTCCTTAAAATATGGGTGAGACTGTATTCTAGAGTAATATGTTTATGTGAGATAAAGCCCTAGCTAGGCTTATTTCTAGTATGTGTTAATTGTTTGCTTTGTTTTCTTTTTTGGAAGAGAAGGAAGAAATTAAAGAAGTGTTAATTATTGCCTTTAGAAGAGAAAGCTTTTAAATAATCTCGATCTAATGGGAGCAGACTTATATTTTCTTCAAATCAAGGTGTTGTGGTTAGCTTACAGTTTAGGTGGATATCTAGGTATTTAACCAGTAAGGAATGAAAAGAAAATAAGATACACAATTTCTATTAGTTAGAAACTGATCTCTGAAGGATACTGAAGAGCTCACTTTGAATTCATGGTGCAATTACAAAACAAACTAACAAACTGAACTTCTTTTCTCTTCACAGGAAAGATGATAAAGATTACGCTTTAAAACAGATAGAAGGTACTGGCATTTCCATGTCTGCATGCAGAGAAATAGCAGTAAGTAACAGTTCTTTTTACTAGCAAACAAACTTAATCAAAGTATTAATTTGCATGCATGCTGGGTTTTGTCTCAATCATGTTATTCTACTATGAATGCTATATTTATATAATAGGGGTTTAAAGTAAGTACAAATGTCATGGAAGACTTTATGTATCTGTTTTTTGCTGTCTAAAATTAATAGTGTTTTTAAGTTGCAATTTACTGTCTACCTCAGGGAGATTATATTTAAATGCAGCAGTTTAAAAACATGATTGGCATTAGTGACTTAAATTACCCATTTGGTCTGACTTTTAGTATTATACTTTAGTTCTTTTCCTAAAGAAATTACTTCTTGTTTGCCTACAATGAGCAAAACATTTTAACTTCTATTTAAGTGAAGATTTCAAACTAAACAGACTGTTGTTGCCTTGGAGGCTGTAATGCAGCCATGAATGCTATTCCAACATTTTTATTTAGTTCTTCAGGTTTATATTTGTATATTCCATGTTGTTAAAAACTGGTGAATAATGTCGTCGGGCTATAGTTTGTGAGAAGCTTGCAAAGAAAAGTGGAAAAACTGGTATTATGATGCTTACTTTGTATGTTCTTATGTTTTATTGCTGCTTGCGTTCATTGTTCTTTAAATGTTTCAAATGAAATTACTTACTAAAAGGAAATGCATGTGACTTAAGGGTGTGTGTGGGAAGGGAATAGTTTTTCAGTCCATATTCCTCAAGAGTGTAAAACTTCACCCTAGATTTCATTTTCATTGACTGAAGTGAGTACTAGGATTTCCCACTTAGTCAAATTCCAGTTGGGTTAGTGATATCAAAAACATTAGTCCTTGAACTGAGGTGAAAAAGAAGCACAAAGAGTATTCTTTAGGAGATGCTCTTTTTGTCCAATGGTGGAAGCTGAGCCCTCTGTTATTGTAGACATTCACTCTGAACTAAAGGAGCTAAAAACAGGGTCTTAAATTTTGTCACTTTCAGCCACTTGGACACAAGTTTTCCAAATACTCAGGCTGAATGCTTTTAGGGAACATCAGCTACTGTTTCAGAGGGATGTGGGATAAGTTGTTGGCTTTCTGCAGTGGTTTACCTAAAAAGATTTGAAGAGTTTGTTCTGCTTGAACTTGGCAGGAGACACCTGTCTTGTATTGGTGTCTCTGCTCTGTGTACGACCCTAACTCAGTTTCTCTGCAATATGAGAATCATTAACTTGGCTGACAGGAAGGAAGGATTTGGTCTCATTCCTCTTGGGCAGCAAGGTCCCAAGTATTGATGGAAAAGGAGTGAGCAGCAGGGGTGCTTTCTCCATGCTCTGAGCTGCTGCATGTGCCTTTGGAAGAGAAGAGCAGTACAGCTCAGGGCCCACGTGGTACAGGGCTGGTGAGGGAAGGAGGGAACATAGTGCAAGGACCAAAGATGCCAAGACAGCAGGTATTGAGAGCAAAGGGGGCGTGGAGCCCAAAAGCAGGCATAGGGATAGAAAGAGAAACCTGAAGCAGTATTTTTTGGGCCATAGTTGACTTTGATTATGCTTTCAGGCTTGCGACTTCTAATACTGTGGTTGAATTTTCCTGCAGTTGAATTAATAATTCACCACGGACTTCTGGGTTTGAATTTGTTTCTTGTCATTCTTTTGATGTTGCTGTTTGAAGTGAACAGGAGAATTTTGTTCCCCAGAATGGTGTTGTTTATTTTAATTCTGTTAAATAGATTTTTTCTACCCTTCTATCAATTAATACTGTAAAAGGAGGAAAATGAACCTCTTATGGAAATGAATCATATTGATGATAATAATCATACTGTTTATATTGATGATGTGAGTATATGTAACATAGGTGAAAATGCTACTGAGTTAACTAGCAGTGTTGTACCCTGCGATCTGTAAATAAAACTTATAAAATTACTTGTTGTTGTACTTAAAAAGTCAAGACTGCATGCCAGACTTTGTTACAGTGTGTTCTGGACTACTCAAATTATTGCATTTGAAGAGTGTGATGGTGTTAGAGGAGCTATGATGATTTGGTTTGCATATGAGTTGTATCCATTTCGGTTTCTCTGGAGAGCTTGTGTGTTCTACTCTGTGACAATCTGGGAAGAACGTAGTTTGATATAAATCCCAGGGAAACTCTGTTTTTACAGCTCTGCCATGGATATTGTCTTATGATGACTGAGTTTTGGAGTATCGAGTAACTTCTATATTTAAAAATGCTCATCACTTACTCTTTTAAGACATCTGTTTGATGCAGACACCTGAGTTGGAGAACAGTGTAAGAAAAATAAAGTTACTATTGAGATTCATCAGTTACAGGGAAAGGTTTGAACTAGGTTAGAGGCCTGATTTCATGTGGCTGGATCAGTTATGGAGTGAGCTCAATCTATAACTCAGTTTAAATAAGTGGTTTGTTTGAGGTTTTTTTTTCTTCAATCATTTGAACTTTGATTTTCTTCAACTATTTACTTGGTGGTGTTTACAGTTGTTGTGCTAATTGAATCAATATGCTTGATATCAAGCTAGTTGAAAAGTTGTATTTTTCCTTATCTTTGCCCCATTCATCCATCATGGTAATCATTTGTGAATCCTTCCTCTTGCAGAACCATAACTGCATGTTTGGCTGCTCATATCTTTTTCTCTGCAGATCTGTTCACTGCCTGCTATGCTGCGTATCTGTTTTGTGATCTGCAATTGCACTTCTGAGGGTTTAAGCAGACACTAAAAACTGCATGTTCAGCATGCCAGGAGTTGAATTTGTTGAAGAGTTCAATTTGTGGTAGATGGGAGAGCAGAGAGATAGAATGGTGAGAAGATTTGTATAAAAATATGCAGAACGTACAAGCCCAAATAATTGATTCCTCGTCTTCTGATTTAATCACGTGGAAGAAAGTCATTAAAGTTTATCCACCTGGAATAGTGCAGCAAATGCTATTTCACAGTTCGCAAAGCAGGAGAATTTTTCAAGGCTGTAGGAAGCTGAAGTAGTTAACCAGGCTTTAAACAGAGCTTCAGGATTTTGGCTTGGACAGTATCCTCTACAGAAGTCCTAGGTTTTGAAGCAACCAAGTGACTTGCTGACATGTTTTGTGTTGATTAGCATTTTTCATTCAGTTTTAGCAGATTTGCAAGTACTTTGCTTGCGTATGCTTCCTTTAGCTAGTTGGAGTATTTTTTGGTTTTTTGTTTTGTTTCGTTGAGGGAACTGTGAGGATTTTGGGAATATTTTTTTTTGTTTTCCTTTTTGCCAGTTTTTCTTGTAATTTGTTTATTAGTGCCTGGTTAGGTCAACAGAAATATCCAATTAATTTTGTCTTGGCTCTGAGGAGGAGGTGCTGGGTGTTGTAGCGACGCTGTCAGTGATGGAAATGGTGAATGTGACAATGCAGATCTGGGGTGTGGACAGTGCTGTGCTCTGGCTGTCTCCTGTCTGTGTTGTGTCCTTTAAACACCATGTCTAGTTTGCGTGAGTTAAAACAGCCTTGGGGCTGCTAGGGATGGAACAGAAAACTACAGAACAATAAACAGCTGGCTTCTCTGGTTGTTTTCACTCTTTAGGTCTGCCTTGGAGGCATTCATAGGATTTTATGTTTCCTGTTGTAACAGGTGCAGGCTGTTATCACAAAAGGTGGTGTCCTCTGTGTTGGATCTAGTGATAGTTGCGACTGTGGGACCTTCATCTTCGCCAAAGGGCAAAAGGGCAGTTTTGTTGGTTTTGTGGCGTGAGCAAGCAGAGTTGAACTATCCTTTGGATGTGATGTTATTTAACAGAACTCCTGTGAAAGGGAGAGCCTCTGCAGCAGGCCTGCTCATCTCTGTATCTGCACTGTCCCCATGGCTCTCACCTGGGCAGAGGTAGAGACAGGCACGGCAGCAGGCCTGGCCCCTGGCAGGTAAGAAGGGAGCTGCTCTTGGTCAGTGGTCTTGCCTGACTTGACCTGGGTGGAGGAGACTCCTTTCAGAGAGTGATTTGTCCTTCTCATACACTGGGCCTTCTGTGCTCTGGGTGACAATAGTGTCTCCCCATGTGATTGTCAGCTCTCTCTTCCCTCTGCCAATGGAAGAGATGGAAGAAGTGTGTAAGGGCTCTTTCATAACCAGTCTGAGGATGACTGTGATCTCTGCAGCCTGCAGCAGCCAGAGGGATCCCATGAGGCAGAAGCCAAAACTGGGTGCCACCAGGATTTACCCTCTTCAGCACCTTCCCCTGGTAAGGAACACATAACTCTCCCAAGTGAGCTTGCCTGAAGAGATCCTGAACCAGCTGTGTGGCAATGAACAATAGTTGGGTGTAGGTTCCTCAGGTTATGGGGACTGTCCTGTTCCTTCCATGTTCACAGTGAAAGCAGTTTCCTACAAGAAAGACCAAACCCAGAAATCATTTAGATGAGTACGTGTCTTCCTCATGTCAGAGGGCATCTTAGGGTTTCTTGGCAATCTTTGCATGTAGTCAAAGGTGGCAGAGTACTGAGGAAGACAGATGTTTGATTTGACTCTTTTTGGCATGTTTAATGATTCTTAGATGCTTTAGTTTGATACTAACATGGTGTGTAAAATACCAGTTGTGACTGAGTACTTTACCAAGCTACGTTACTGATCCAAAAACAGAACTCTTGAGAGATTTTGTGTAAAGGGAGTGTAGCACTGTTTTTAAGTTCTGTGACAGTGGGATAAAGGTACTGACTAAATGTTGTGTTTAGAATCCTTAGGAATTATAATGTTTTCTGTGAACAGCAGAATTTGTTCAAGCTTGGCATCCAGTATCTGTCTCATCTGGGTTCTTCATCTACTTCCTTACTTTCAGAGAACATTTAGTAACACCTCTTTTAATACTTGACGTGTGTTTGGAATTAGAAGGTGCTAATAAATACTGACTTACATGTGATATCACATAAGACTCACTTATTTTAGAAACTATGGAAGGTAAAAAGAAATATGTGGGTTTTTTCCTCTTGACATTTTGTATTGTCAAGCTTCTTTTTTGCACATTTAGGACTTTAAAAAAATCAAAAGAATAAGATATACAACTTAGTGAAATTGTTGCTTTGTCTAGAGAACTGGAGCTTCAAAAATGTGTCGTCAGCTTCATAATAAATTCTTAGAGTGAGCAGTATTATAACTTCGCTACAATGCCTTTGTAAGCTTTTATTTGAATGCTTCTGAAAGGAAAAGAGCATGTACTTTCAGCAGGTATTCTGTTCTTTTCCATACTGTGGAATGTCTGACTCATGAGAATATAAAACTAAAATTGTATTTACATTGAAGCAAACAGATCTTGAATCTGATGCATAGCAGCTAAGCCAGCCTGGGATTTCAGCCGTTGTATAATAAAATTTGCAAGTTAGTTTATATAACAAGTTTATAAAGTACTTGAGTTGAGCTCCACTGTTTCATTGGAAACTTTTTACAAATGTTTGTGGCTTAGAATTGGGTGACATTTCTGGAGTCATCATATTCTACTCCTGCTCTTGCAGACAAGCAAAGGGTACTTAAAAAAATTTAGCAAGCTACATGTTCAACTTGTAAGGAAAAGAGATCTCTGAAGGCAGTTTCTGAGTCTCATTCTAGTAATGAGTCTATGAACATTATTCAGCCTTTAAGCCAAAATTAATCATGACTAATTTGTACCCATTTGTACTTATCATAATATTGTCAGTTAGTTAAAATAGCTCTTCTCTTCTGCTCTCATTTTAAAGAGAGAGGTAGAGACTGTTTCTTATCTGCTTTGGTTTTGGCAGGCTATAAGCATTTTTACTTGGCTTGCTGGTTTTCTTTGAGCAGTAGGCTTTCCCTTCCTCTAGGTGTAGGCTTGGGCTTTCTTTGCCCTGTTGCAGGTGAAATTAATCTTCCCTGAATGGGCCAGAATTATGCATAGTGTTTTAGATAATGTCTTATTGCTGCCTATACTCATCTGTTGTAGCAGTAATTCCACTGGCACCTTACTTGTTACAGGATGAGAAAAATTGTCATTCTTTTTCCAGTCTGACAGTTGGCTTTCTGCATTATCTGCAATCTGCTTTGTGTTCCATGGCCCTGCTTGCCCATTTTTCCATTGCAAGGCCATGGCATGACTGTTAATGTATGATATTTTTGGATCCCTTGGTAAAACTGATGTGGGCCATTTTGAAGCATGAGATGATGTTTAGAGTTGGATTTTATGCCACGTAATGAAATAGTGACTTTTGTTTGAATGGGTGTTTGGTTGATACTGCCAATAGCTTTTTGTGTAGCCAGTTTTCTGACTGTCCTAGGGCTTGGGAGGAGTGCTGCACGGCACTTCAAGGAAAAGAGTCAGAGCAAGAAGCTGCTTTTGCTAAAATAGCTGATATCCTGACATAGGGAAACTCCTTCTGGGCCAGGTTACCTGACAAATTGCTCTAACAATGTGCTCCATTATAGGATTTTGGAGTCATTTAGGTTTGGCAAGACTTGTGTCAAGTCCAACCATTAACCTGGCACTGCCAAGTCCAGCACTAAACCATGTCCCTCAACAACACATCTGCATGTCTTTTAAATGCCTCCAGGGATGGCAACACAACCACTTTCCTGGCCACCCTGTTCCAGTCCTTGACAAGCATTTTGGTGAAATAGTTTTTCCTGATAACTGATCTTAACCTCCTCTGCATAACTGGAATTGTAGAAGTAAGCATGGTAGTAATTGCAAGGCTACATTTTGCAGGTTAACGTTCCCTGTGGACCACAAAGGTTAGCAAACATCAAGAGCAGGGGTGAAATGGCATTTGCAGCAGAGCTAGAAATCCTCACTGATATGGGGAGTGCTGTGTCTTGGAGAGTGTGAGAAATGCTGTAGTCGTGGAGGGCTTTACGGGAAATGTGGGAATATCACCGGAGGAAGCAGGTCATGTCCATAAAAAGTTGTGCTGACTTCAGCTCATATTTTCTGCGAAAGATAATTGTTGTTAATACAAGAAAAGATTGGCCTTAGTCATGCTGCAGTTTTCCTGGTTCCCTTGCTGCTGTTGATTATTTAACATCCTGTTTTACTTCACTTTCTCCTTGTACCTGAAGCAGTTGAACAATTTTGTGCATCATTGGGATACTTTGATTTACTGTCCCTCACCTGCCCCGTGGCTGTGTGGAATGAATATTTCTACATTTCAAGAGGCAGATGGAAGGAACTTAGTGTGAGCCCAGGACCTGCACCCAGAGATGCTGTTTCTCTTGCTGGATCTTGAACTATATGAAAACAAGGGCAAGACCAGCCAGGGACAAACATGGGCTTCTAGAACAGATGTATTGACATCTTTGTCATTTGCTGATTTCTATTTCTTTGAAGGTCTCTTGGGTCTCCCTTCTTTATAAAGGGGTACCCAGACTAATTAATGTAAGAGAAACTTTTCTGGTTGAAGAAATTGAATCATCATGTGATACGCAAATGAAAAGGAAGGCAATTTACTGGGAGCCAAACATAATTTTTTCTGCTTTCTCTTTGTGTTCCACAGAAAGGAGCTAGGATAGACAGAAGCAGTTAGATAACAAAGTCATTAGGCCAAAAAACAGCCTTTGTCATTAGCAGGCATCACCTCATACTGATGCACAGAGCATGTTTCTTGAAGTCGACCTTGTCTGAACTGTCTTTGTTTGAACTCTGTCAGCTGCTGGACACAAGTCAAGTCATCTGGTAGGAAAGGCATGTGGTTTATGGACTAGAGAGGCCTGGTTTGTGGAGACTGAGGTTGCTGAAAATGCTCTTTACAGCCCATGTGATGTGTTATCATCTGCATGAGCTCTTTCAGATACTTCAGACAGTGTTTGTGTTGTCACTGTGAGTGTTTCATCTTTTCCAAGACAGTGACTCAGGAATCATCTGTCCCACTGCAGCAATCATTTCTGTATTCTGATAGTTTTGCTGATGTATGTTAGCCATCCTATTCACTGGGTTGCTTGTGGCTGTCTGGCTTTGACTGAACCCATCAGGTTTTTTAAGCAAACTGCAACAATGTGGATTTAACAGCTATTCAACACAAAATGCAAAGGCAGAAGCCAGCAAGAATGATAAACTGAGTACACAGGTGCACGAACAGGTGCTGTCAATGACAGTAACAAAGGCCGAAACTCCTAATGCAGTGGTGATGGGCTGCAAAAGGAGCTTCTTAGGTATGTTCTTGAAGTGTCAGCTGGGACTGATGAGAAGGAAAAGTTGCTATGGAATTTTTAGGAGGATAGTGGGTGCTTGAAGTATTTGAGAGGATTGCTGGGATGTTTAGAGGAAAAATAAAAGGCAGGAAGGGGAATGATCAAGGTGGAGTGGGGAGGAAAAAAGCAAGGAGTGCTGTCAATTTCAAAGTCTGCAAGGACTGACTACCTTAGAACAAACAAGGGAGAATTCTATCTATGTTGCCTCACTGCACAGACAGGGAATCCTTCTGCTGCATTACTTAAAAGTTTCTCATACTTGTGTCTAGCTTTGGTGATAGGTTTTTCTGTCTCCAGGTTTTCATCTCCAAGCTGAATCACATTTCATGTGAAGAGGTTGGATTTTTTTAGGTAGGTGATAGCCGCTACCTCGGGAATAAGGAGTAGGAGAGACTTAAAACGGGATCAGAAAGGACGAGAGGGAACATTACATTATCTTTTAGAGCTCTGACCAGTCTGTGCATCTTTCATCAAGGAATAGTTTGTTGTATCTGGTACCAATGTGTGCATTAGGTCACAGGAAATACAGTATGGACATATAGTTGCTGAATTGTCATGTAATCTTCTGGTACAGTTAATTAAAACGTTTAGCATAAATTTAATATGTGAATTTATACTGATTAAAGAAAAATTACTTTGCTATAAGAACTGGCACAGTGTACTCTTAAACCCTGCAACATCATTCACCCTTGAGAGGCTGGTCTTTGATTCTGTGCTGTGCCTGTCTGGCATGCAGTTAATCTTCTCCACATTAGCCTGTATGGTAGAGTGCACTGAGTTTGTGACTAAAGCAGTGTTGATAAGGCAGCAGTGCTTTGGCTGTTGCTTACAGTGTTCAGGATTTGTTTCCCATTCCTGCCCCTCCTCCCTTTGGAGGGATAGCCTTTGCTTGGAGACTGGCTGGGCACCAGTCTTCTTGTGGGAAGTTGTACATGGTTGCCTTTGCATTGCTTCTGGTTTTTTTTTGTGGGTGTGGTGTTTAATTCCTCTTTCTTTCACATACTAAACTATCTTACCTCACTCAGATTTTTCTTGCATATTTGTTCTTCCATTTGTGTCTGACTCAGAGAGGTGAGCAAGTGGCTCTGTGGGGTTTAGCTTCTGGCTGGGGTTAAATTACCACAGGCAGTCCCCACCTGTAACTGATAAAAAAGTGCAAATAAGCATTTCTTGGTTTTTCCCATACTGATCTTGTTCTTTCTAGGAATTACAGGCATTTAAAGAATTCCATACTTCTTGTGGATCCTGCCTTAAAGTGCCTCGATATAGTGCTTTTACAAATCCTAGAGTTTTACCATGCTGAAGCTGACAGCCTTCTCCTTTGATTTCTGCTTTGTCTCCTCTACACTATCTCCCTGTTTGATCTTATACTAGAGGTAAAATCTCTGGGCTGTTGGTCCCTTTTTTCTAAGAAATGCCACACTGAAGAGTGGTCAGTAAGTCATAATGCAAGTCTGTCTCAAATGAAAAAGGAAACAAGCTCACATATATACACTTCCATTTTACTATCTCAGTAGCAGCTAAAATTTTAGTACTTATGACGAAGGTATAAACGGAAAGGAATTAATTTTTTTTTCCTCTGTTATGTAGAGGAAAAGTTTTATTTTATTAAAAATAAATTGTCTCAGAAGTAAATTCTGTATTCAAAGAGTAGTTTAATTTTCTGTTGGTATTTTTTTAAAAAAGAAATGCCCTAAATGTTTCTTTTAATAAAAAATGTCATCATATTTGGCACACTGATCCGGCAGGAATTTGACTAGTCTTGGGTAGTCACACTTAACTACAGTTTGCTTAGATAAAGCTTTTTTTTTCTTTTTTAGCAGTTGAATGAGTACAGTATGATTGTAACATGACCGGTAGAGCTCAAATAGACTGATGCTGTCTGCACTCAGTTGTGCTGTGTCTCTTCTCTGCCTTCCTTTTGATGGGGTTCAGACTATAGTCTCTGAAGCAGCTGAGCTGGTTTAATGGCTCAGTGCTGCTGAAAGAAGTTCCAGGTGTGTCCCTTTGCTGGGGCTGTCTCTGCTGTTAGTACCCTCATTTGTTTCAGCTCAGAGCTCTGTACCAGGTTACCTTTCACCGGCCTTTGTGCACCCAGGATAGTTTTCTCTTGAACTGGGTGCTGTTTTGGGGTGACTTCTGTCAATGTACTAACTGGTGTAATCTGTGTTGTGGCAAGAAGCTGTCCCTGTTTCTGTGGAGAGTGGTGACCTTGCAGGTCAGCAGAGTCCACCTTCCAAACCACATCTTGGTTTAGCTGGCTGCATTGACAGGCTCTACATCAGCCATGGGAACCCCAAATGGGGAACAGGGAACCCCAAATGGGACTGTTAAAGATTGCAGCCTATGTGAAAGGGCAACTGGCTGTTTGCAGAGTCATCTTGAGCCTGGAAAATAATGAAGTTTACGCAGAGTTGATCTTCTAAAAAATGAGTAGGAAGTGAATTCCCTGATGGGGTTATGACCTGCTTTCAGCTTTGGTTTGAAACTAATGACTGGTTCTTTCATGAAAAAAATAAGTGGTTTTCTATGACTTGCAGATTGCAGCTTTTGTTGTCTGTGTTCTAAGTATCCCAGCTCTGGATGTATGGATGTAACTGTTGTGGACTTTCTCTTTTGCAGTTGCTGCGGGAGCTCAAGCATCCAAATGTCATTTCTCTGCAAAAAGTGTTCCTTTCTCATGCTGACAGGAAAGTGTGGCTTCTCTTTGACTACGCTGAGCATGACCTCTGGGTAAGGTGAATTGTTTGTAGGTACCAGGCTTAGAGTTTTAGTTGCAGCAAAGGGACATGGTCAGGGGAGGCACATCATTTTTAAACACAGGGTAGCTGCTTACTCTGTGTTTGTTGGAAACATTTTCAGTACTGAAGGAAAAGCAATGGAAAATGTTAAGTGAACACACCACACAGTTAACTGTGATCTCTTTAAGAAGCTAAAAAACTGCAAAAGGTCTGCAGAAATCAGCTCTCAGTAGCTAGATGTCTACTTAAGTAAATGTAGATATAAACCCCTATTACAGGTAAAGTAAGATGCAGGAAAATGTGTTGATTATGCAGGTGAATTCCCTTTGAAAAATGACAAGCTTATTTTCTGAATAAGGCAGTTCAGAGTTTTAGTTGCATTGATTGGCGTACGTGAAATGAGAGCAATGACACTTTAATTCATACATTTCAACAGGAAAAAGTTTTCTTAACTCATCAGCAGAAATTCCATGTATTTGGGAGGAAGGGTATTTATTCCCACTTGCAAGATATAGCTTTAAAATATAAACCTGTTGGAGGCAAAGTAAATTTGTTCTAAGATGCATGCTGTATTCTTCTGTTAACTCAGTATTTGTAAGCTTAATATCCATTTGGAATACTTAAAAAAATAAAAAGTAGCATGGTAAAAAATTAAAAATACCATTCTGCCTTGACTTCCCTAAAAAAAGGTGTGTGTGTGTGTTCCTCAAATTAATGCTGACATACATTTGGAGCATTGCTTACAATGCTGCAAATGATAACCTCAAAAGATGCTAAGATTGGTATCAAAGGGTGCAACAGAAAGCATTTGTAATGAGGTGGAAATTTTTATGAATGGGTGCATGTGAGAATTGCAGAGTATGAATCATGAGTTAGTTTTTTGTCAGCATGTCATAAGCACAAACCCAAGTAAAACTAATTTCTTTTGAAAATTGTCTTCCTTATAGTTTGGAATTATTCAGTAGCATTTACCTAAAAACTAGCATGTTTTCTTTTTGCTAAGCTAAATGAAAGATATATTCTTACAGTTAAATGTCTTGGAAGTTCTGATACTTGGTATTGAGATTTTGTGACCAAAATAAAATTAGAGGCAAAAAGAGATAGCAATCAGCTGAAATATTGAGACATTCTTAAGGCTGATAAACAGAAACAACAGTATTTTGAGGAAATGGATTACAGTTGGTTTGTTTTGTTTGTATTTTAATATGATGGAAAAATAAGAGCACTTTTTTTTTCAGTACTTCTCCATATTTATGATATGCTAAGCTAGAGAGGTCTAGGAATGTTTGAGGGTTTTTTGTTTCAAAATGTGCTACAAGGCTTCATAGTTGTTAGGGGTATTATTATTATGACCTGTCCTTTTTTGTATTTATACATTTCTGTTTTACTTTATTCTTAACCTAAATCACCAAAGAAGTCTTTCTGTTAATAAAACACTGGTTTGTATGTGAGTAACTTAGGAATGACCCTCAATTTTGACCTTCATGCTTACATTCATATACCTCTATGAACTCCAGAATTCCCCAGCTGCACCAGCTCCTGGTTGTTCACTGTACCTGGATGTGAGAGAGACTTGGTTGCAGTGACTGGGCTGGCTCTGTGCCCCAGAGAGCTGGCTGTGCATCAATTACTGCAGCACTGTGTGTATTTAGCACAGCAGGTTTTAAGTAAGGCCGGGAAAGGGCTAGATAATGCAAAGTGTATTAGAGCAGGAACAAAAGAAGTCTAGCACAACCATCTATTTTTCTGCCTGTCACTGAATAGTCACTTCTCTCTGTCCACTGTATGGAAATAACATTTGTTTTGGGGCTGGTGGAAGTGAGAGGTGAGAGGAGGTGAAACTTGTGACTCAGGGTGAGGGATGCTTGTGCATGTGGTGCTTGGCTGACAATGCAGGGACTGTCACCTTTTCATCAGTGCTTCTTTGCTTTGTGCATCTCCGTTTTTGCCATTGTCAGGGCAGAAATGTGCCTGTTTCTCTCAGGAAATTCAAGCTTGCTGCCTGGAGCAAAGGAGGGCAGGCTGTATGGAGCTGGGCTGCAGCAGAAGAGGAAAGCTAGCTTCCCAAAGGGTGTTAGATAGTTGGGTTAGCTAATTGGCACCTGGAATATGAGGGGTCATGAACGTAGAAGAGCACATGATAGAAGTTCGGTGCCAGGTTTTGGTAGAGAAGATCTGGGCTGTTTTGATAATCACACAAGTGTGAGCCATTCCAGAAAAAGACTGTGAATACGTTAAGAAGTTTGTTCAAGAAATTACCTCTGTGTTTGAAGGAGGCAAGCATGGAAATGGTTACCATGGCTATGGCACACCTTCCTGTTGAACTTAGTGACACCTGGGACTCAAGTGCTAAGACAACACATCCTTTTGGGCTCCTCCTTGGTGCCAGACATCACTGCTTGTGTCTAAACTTAGAATTGTCAAAGGTTCTTTTTGTGTGTCTGACTTCATGGCTGACTTTCAGATGGACGGATTTGTAGATTTGCTCTGTCAACAGCTTCTATTCTGAGAGTACTGTGCTATAAGGGTATATCAAATGAAGGAATAAATCTGGGCTTCAGATTTAAATGTAAAAAATTCCTAATACAGTCTGCAAAAATTTCTACTTGGCATTAGGTCTTGAATATTACAGTCATTATTACTGTAGGAGAAAACTTAGAAGTAAAGTAATGTAGGAGGTAATAGACTTGTAATTCTGTGATTTGATGTACAGGATATCAGCCTGTCTTAACAAAAAGATTCCCCAAACAAAAATACCTCTAAAACCTGAAAGATCAGTGATCAGCAAGGAAATGTTCTTTGATGGTCATATTGGTTTTGAATTCCTCATACTCTGCAGGGCTTAGCTGCCTCCTGGGGTTAAACCACAGCAAAAAACAATTCAATTTTTGAGATATTGCTTTGAGACAGTGATCACTTTACCTAGTACAGTATTAATTTTTTTAATACTTAAGGCACATGTTTCTGTTTTGGAAAACAAATCATGAAAGGTTGAAGGAACCCTAAGAAGTCTATTTAAGGAGTTGATGGCAATCTTTTTGTGTAAACATTGCACTTCTTTTCATTTCATTTCTTTTTTCCCCTTTGCAGCATATAATCAAGTTTCACAGGGCTTCTAAAGCAAACAAGAAACCAGTTCAGTTACCTCGGGGAATGGTGAAGTCGCTGTTATATCAGATCCTAGATGGTATTCACTACCTGCATGCTAACTGGGTGTTACACAGGGATTTGGTAAGTGGATCCGCAATGGGTTTTAGCACTGGGATGATGATTGAGAGCAAGGGTTGTTCTTTTTTTAATGAAAAACCACTGGGAAACAGAAACCTTGGTGCTAAGAGCATGTACTAATAAATATTTTTATACTGCAGTCAGACGGCCTTGATTAGTAGAGTGAATTTTAAAAGCTGGCTGTGATCTGATATACTTATGAGAGCAAGTGTATCAGATGGCTGGTTTTGTTTTTTGATTTTCTAAATAAACTATTTTAAATGGGTTCATTTAAAGAACAGGCACATTGAGGTACAGAAAATGCCTCTAGTAGTATCACTGCAGACAAGATAACTAAATGCAGCTTTGTTGTAGGTGGGGGAGAATGATTGGCTGTAAGAACTGCTGAAATTTTTTTTTCTCTGAAATTACCAGTTTAATGTAGGAAAGTGACTTTTGAAAGCAGTTATTTTCTCCTAATGTTTATAATCTAGTAGCAATATAGCCACACCATCTTTAGATGATTTCTGCAAGTAAACTATTGTTTATCCAAACTACAACATAAGGAAACCTTTTTAACCTGAGTTAATGTCTTTAACTAGCAAATTCTTTTCAACTGGTGAATCCCACCAATTATTATATATTTGCCTTCAAAATATGCCCACAGCTAACTGGTCTTTTTTGTCTGTTGTCTTGATATTGGGTAGTTCCTCTGATCCACTTGTCTGTAGCTCTTAATCTTTGATAGCATTATTGTTTTCAATTTGCTTCTAAGTGTACCAACTATATATGATACTCTCATGCACAAATGAAATTTCAGTAATTAGAAGTATCATTAGTTTGACCTTTCATTCTTATGAGTCAGTATTACCAGCGATATTCTGTGTTTGGTGAAATTAGTCTGCCTTCCTTACTACTCCTTCAGAGTAACTTTTTGTCTTTGAAATAGCTTTAATAGTGTTCCTGGAAATGTGGTCAAGGACTCGTTTTTTGACATCTGTTTTCATGCTTAATAAATGCTTTTAAAGAATGCCAGTTTCTCCATTTAAACTGATAAAAAAGGTATAGCTTTGATAAAGAGATATTCAGAACTGAAATAGAAGGAAACTGCTTTACTGCAGTGATTGTGTGAATGGTTTTAATTGCTCCTGGTTTTAGAAATGGAACAAAAGTGTCAGCACTGAGGGGGAAAAAAAGATTCCGGTGTCTTTGTCATGACTCATGAAGTAGCAGAGCAAAACATAATATGGAAATACATAGTGCATGTTACTACTTAGACAGCTTTATTATATTTTTAAGAGGCATACAGGAAGCAAATGATTTGTCATCAAGAATCTAAATTTTTCTGATGTTTTACTTTCTATAGTTTTGGAAAATTTATGAACTTAAAATAATGCTTAAAAGAAAACCATGCATGTTAACTGGATGGCTCAGGTGATTGGTAATTTATTACAGAGCCTTTCACATCTAGGGCTGTAGCTTAAATACAGTTTAATGGCAACTGCAAAAAAAACTGCTGCCATCTTATTTTCTGTTAAATGAGTTGGTGGTCTCAGTCCAGCAGGAAGTTTCCTTCCAGCGCAAAATCCACCATCACAATTGACTATCTTTTGATAATCTGAGGAAGAGACCAAAAGCTTGAGGCAGAGACTGAGAGGTCTTCCCAGCGGAACCATGCCAAGCTGTGTTGGTGAGAATCCTGTAAGAGCTGTACAGGGGCTGCCTGTGCCACCTTGTCCATGGAAACCGTCGGCCTTGTTATTTTCAAATTGTCCAGTTTGAGCCAAATTCAGAAGGCATGTTTCATGCAGAGCAAAAGACCTACCAATGATTTCTTTCTTTTATCAGGGTCTGGAAATAGCAGAAGGGATTCTACCTAGTGTTTTGCCTTGTAAAGAAAGGGGCCTGTTGGTTAAGCTTGAGAATTGGGACTTCACTAACATTCTGATTCAAAGCAGCATAACTGGCATTAATGCTTAGATGTGATTTTCTGTTCCAGGATACCTGTAACATTATTCTTCAGGAATATCAGTGTTAAATCATCAATTTTAACTCCAGATTGGATGACTGGACAGATTTACTATGTTTTTCCTACCGTGCCTTTAAATGATAGGTATCGCTGTCGTTTCTAGATGTTTTATGTTTTCCTGGTTTTAGATACACCCACAGAGCTGCTTAACATGCTTGCTTTCATGACATATACTATAAGAGTGATGGTGCTTAGGGCTGGTAAGAAGCTAAAGAATGTAGTACTTGGCAAAAAAATCTGTTATTCTCTCATAGGACAAGGAATTTTTTAATAGGTATGAATTATCTGTATAATTACTTTCTATCTAAGTGAAGTTTTCTTGGTTTGGATTGGTTTTCTGTTGGGGTTTTTTTGTTGTTTGTTTGTTTGTTTTTTGTTTTTTTTTTTTAAAGTCTTAGTTGAGTTAACTTTTAGGTAGGTTATTTTCTGGAGGTTTTTTGAGATTTTGACTTCTCCAACCAGAAACAAAATACAGCATAAACCAGCTCTTTCCTTGCTAGCATCTACAAGCCAGGCAGTAAAATGTAGCAGCTATCAAAATCACACGAACTTAGACTGAAATTTGTCTTCACAGTGTTGAAATCAAGAAATCTCAGCTTGTGTAAGGTTTGTATGAAGTGACTGTATTCTGTATAAAAGAGTAAAATCTGTTGGAAGACAATAATTGTCTCTTCTGGGATTTGTAGTCATGGTGTGCCTTTTACAAAGGAAATGTGTACAAATCTTTGCAGTAACTCAAATCCTTGACTCTGTTTTTTTCACTGGGTACATGAAAGCCAATTCACCATTTCCATCAGAGCAGGGAGATGTTGATTGTATTTACCTTTGAATACTGCCTTGAATACTACTACACTTGAGTAGTTAGCTTTTCCATAAGTCTTTGAAACATACCACTAAAATTTTTCAACAAATAAATGACAGCCCTTTTAAAACTTCTTATTTGACTTGCATATTCTTCAGCTTTTTTAAATTTCATGGCTGAGAGCAATTGAAAGCAGATTGTTTATTCATGCTCTGACTGTAGCAGGAAGGAAATAAGAACACTTCATATAATTACCACAAAGTGCATCAATTATAGTTTTAATAATATTTTGAATTCAGTTATCAAGCATGCTTGAAACATACTGCATTTTGCTGACTTATTTTGTGAGTATTTTTTTCCACTTTATAATATGCAGCTATTGTGCTTCTTCCTTTACTCAAAGTTCTTATTCCACACTAAAAATAAGCAGAAGATTGGCCATAGATCTGTTTTCATCAATATACAACCTCAACAGTAAGGGAAAAGACAGCATGCACTTCGCAGCATGCTTGGAAGGTTTTTTCCAGTCATGGGCTCAAAATAGAGGTCATTTTGCATGGTGCAATAACTTTTAAGCCACGCCTGTTAGCATTTTACAGTGCCTCTCTGTTTAATTTTTTTGGTAATAGTCCTGTCTGCACAGTCAGGACTGAGTCTCAGGTAAGAGATGAGCACCCCTCCACAGCTTCTGTGTGATGACAGTAAGTAAGATTAGTCTGCAATTTACAATAATGGAATTGGCACC
Source organism: Thryothorus ludovicianus (assembly GCA_013397245.1). Lineage (NCBI taxonomy): Eukaryota > Metazoa > Chordata > Aves > Passeriformes > Certhiidae > Thryothorus > Thryothorus ludovicianus. The sequence goes on from VZTB01009277.1 coordinate 206,693, forward strand.
TAAACTATTTAAAATACTCCCGTCATGCAGCAGTACTTAAAAGCATACCACCACCACCCCAAAAAAACCCAACAAAAAAACCTAGAGGAATTCTCACATGTCTCGTAGTACTGCAGCTGGGACGCTAGTATAAAATTATTTTTGTTCCTAAATCTTAAGACTACTTTCCCTGGCCTGTTCCTGTGTATGGTATGAGTGGGTGTTGAACAGATGAATTGCCACTTGGCAAGTGAGGTATGGAAGGGGGAACAGAGTGCTGGGCTTTTGCTTCCCATTCTTCTCCTCCTGTCTCTTGCCAAAGGAATTAACAGTCTCCTAGCCTTTGTCAATAACATCCGTGTCCTAGTTAGCCTGGGATTGTGCCCCTGTGTTTGGGGACATTAGCAGATTGGCACTAGTGCAGTCTGGGAAAGGCAAACTGGTGTGCAACTCAGCCTAAGGGCTGCTGTGGGACAAGCACTGGGTTTTAATAGGCTTTGAGGCAGTCAGGCTTTAGTAGAGTTGGCACGTAGCTTTCTGAGGTTGGAACTCTCTGCTACCAGGTTTCAGATTAGTGAGAACATTAAAGATGTTCTTTTAACAGTGAATGAGGAAAAGCCACTGCCAGAGTCTTTTTTTTGCGGTCAGGATCTTAGTGACTTTCTAGGCTCTGTAAAGTGAATCACTTAATTGTGTGCTTTAGACAAAGTTAAATATATGGAACTTTTAACCTTGGCAATTTACCATTTTCCTCATTAGAACTCTAGAATCCAAGGATGTCTCCCTGTCAATATTTAATGATTACTTCAGAACTACAGGAATGCTCTTCTGTCTTCCTAGTAAGCTTCCAAAAGCTGTGGTCATTTGGAGGAGTGGACTTAAATCCTTGAAAAGAAGAAAGTAATAATAGTGCATATTACTAGAAATAAGTTTGAGGCTTTAAAAAGTAAGGTGATTTTCTACTCTTAAGTAGATCAACAAGTAATAGGTGTTATTTCCCAAAAGGTATTATAATGACTTGCTGATAGTTTGCTTTCAGAGGAGAAAAAAACCCCAGCAATCCAAACCAAATCACTCTTCTGGTTGTCAGTTGTTATATTTCCCAAGTTTTTTGTTTCCAAGGTGTTTTTCATTAGGTGTGTACTTTTATGAGATAACAAAAGAACAGTGTGTCTGGCAGAACTTTATTTTCTTACATGTGCTTCTAATCATATGCTTTCATGTGAGTTATACTGTACTATAGTTCTAAATATTCCATAGTTGAAATAATATTATCTTGTGTTGCTTAATTTTTCTGTTTACAGGGAGCATGACTACTCCCTTGCATTCCTTTCTGAGCACTGCCTTAATATATTAGATTACACTTTCAAACCAGTAAGTAATGAAAATGTAGAAGTGATCAAAACAGACTGCAAAATTTTAGTATTTGGTGCTCATGCCAGTAATTTAAAAAAAAATAGAGAGAAGCAACCCAAAAAAGCCTGAAAAAATAGCCTGTTGGGTTAAACTTTTGACTTTTGTCTGTCAGTTTTGTACAAATGCAGATTTAAAGGTAGAAATGGAGCATATTGTTGCAGTGCTGCCAGCCTTTTAGTTGGAAAAATAGTGAGAGATCTTTGAGTTCATCATAGAGAAGCCTGTAGAGATATATCAAGTCATGTACTTCATATTCATATATGCAAATAATTGTGAGACCACTCTCTTTGAAAGGTCATAGCCATCAGAGGAAGTTCCTGAGGGGAAGAAAGCAAATGTCAATCCAGTCTTCTAGGAGGGTCTGGGAAATTACATTCCCAATCACTCTCACCTTGATCGCTGGAAAGGTGATGGATCACATCCTCCTGGAAGCCATTTTCAAACATTTGGAAGTTATCAAGGTGATTGAGAGTAGTCAGCATGGATTTTTATGATTGTGCTTGGCCGACCTGAAAGCCTTCAATGACTGCCTTGAAGGATGGGCTAACAGTGGTGGGTGTTGCTCACTTCAGTAAGGCTTTCAGCTCTGCATCCCATCCATCCTTGTAGACAAGCTGATGGAGTACACCCCTGGAAGTGCACAGTGAAGGGCGACGAAAAGTGGATGAGTTGGAGGGCTCAAAGGGTTGGGACCAGTGCCACAAAGTTAAGCTGGACACCAGTCACTGGTGGAGTGTCCCAAGGGCTGATTCTGAGTTCAGTGCTGTTCCACATCATCATTAATAACCTGAACATTGAGGTGGAGCACATCCTCAACACGCTGGCAGATGATTTCCAGCGCTGCCTTCCAGCCTCAGCCATTCTATGAATGTGTTGTGTCTTCACCATTTGATTTATCTTGAAAAATTCAATTACTGCTCTTTGAAAGTCTAAAATCCAGCTCATGGCACATCAAGAGAAGAGATGCCAGGTGCAAGGGGTGTGCTAAGTGGGAGCAGGTGTAAGATGAATATGAAATATCAAATAGCTCCCAAGGAATAAGGAATAGTGTGAAGAAAGCAGTGAAATACCAAATCTTTGAAGTGCAGCAGGGCATTTTTGCAATGTATCTTGGCTGCAGTATGATGAGAGGTATAACATGGTGCCATTTTCTTTTCCTGAGGAAAAAGGTGATGTATTCCCCAAAACCTCTTTGGAAGCTGTGTGGTCAAAAAATGAAACATATACTTCTACTGGATCATCAGTTGTTACAGACTTTGGTGTGAAACATTTGTGTATGGCAGTATCTCTGGAATTATATATCTAAGCCTTAAGCTATTAGGGCTATATTTTTTTGTTCTTTGCTGAAGGTGCTAAGTACTGAAATCAAATTGAAAATATAAATAAAAATAAAATATTCAGTCTGTTCTTCCAGTTGTGTTTGGGCCTTCATTGCAGGACTTCCTGGTGATTTAGTAAATCAGTCTTTCAAGATAGTGGAAAAAAAAGATTTTGTTTTAATCTATGGACTGTGTCCCTTGAAGCAGTTTTAAATGTGAATATAATCTTTTCATAGCTTTTTACATGTTGATCATCTTTAACCTTAGGACTTATAGGAAAATGCAAGCCATTTAACAAGTTTTAAGTAAGGGTTGTGAAAGAATAGTACAGACTCCGAGATTGATGTAGTATGTGAGGTCAACAGATAATACTTGACAATTTTTATCCAAGCAACCAGTGTTTAGGAAAAATGCTAAATTAGTCTTCAAAATTATTTGATAATCTTTTCTCACACAATGCTGTTAGATTACAATTTATAAAAAGATGGAGTGCTGAATAGGGGAACATTTGATGGGTATTTTTCTGATTGCAAGTGAAAAGCTCATTTATTTACTTGATTTTAAGTGAAAGCGGAGGTGCGAGGAAAGGTCAGAAATCTCTATTCCAGGTACAGGCTTTTCAAATCTGCCTCTCTTAGACTACTGCTTTTATTCAAAGCCCCATTTGCTTGATTATCAAGTCCAATCCTATCTGTAATTTTTTGTAGCCTTTCATTATCTTCAGCAGGTGTTTCCAAAAGCTCTGACTGTATCATTGTGTCTGGGGTACTGACTTACGTTTTGTCTGGTGGAACCTAAATTTAATTTTTCTCATTTTTAGCTCAGTACTTCATTTCCATAAATAATTCTCGCAATAATTCATCTTGTGCAGTGATAAAACCCAAGTCTCACAACCTTCATGTTTAAAACTGGCAGTAATACTGACAACAGGTTTTTTTCTTCATTATTGAGTATATCTTGTTTTGAAACTAGAGTAAATATAATCTTTGTCCAAAGTTTAAAGGGGAAGGTCAAGGTGGAACAATCTATGTATTATAAGAGGGGCTTTGGTCATTTATCAAGTCAATAATAGGACCAAACTTAGACACAAGTACTCGGACAATGTTACTGCCTAGAGGAAGTGCAGGTCAAGTTTCTCAATTTGGCGTTCTGGAATCACTGTAGACTTCTACATGACAGAAGTACAAGGTGCAGAAAATAAATGGAAAAAGTAAGACTGCTTATTAACTGCCACCAGATGTGTTAGGGACAGTCAAGTACAACACAGGTGAGGATTTGTAGGCATGAAATTGCATTGCATGATTATTGATGTTTTAGTGAGATATTTTTACCTTATGTACTTCAGAACTGTCAGACACAAGAAGTAATGGAAGCAGACTATTTTTTTTTCCTGGCATTTCTACGTCATTGTAGATGGAATAATTTTAACCAGCAGTCTTGGACCAGTTAACAGGCAGTGAAAACTGTTGCAAAAGGGAAATTCTAAATTTGAATCCTTTTGCTTATTTATCTGGAGCCCTCCAGGAAGTAATTACATGTTTCAGAACTGATCTTTATAACCATTTGCATCTTTACCTTACAGGGTATGAAATCAATTCAGGCCTTTTTTGTGCCTTTATGAAGTTTGTCCTTGTCTGGTGGAATATACATTTAATTACAGCAACAGAAATACATGTGTCTTCATGCTGCATATTGGCTTCTAAGCTGGAAACAAAGTGGTGCTTTAGAATTGTAGATATGCAAAATGATAGCATGGCTTCTATGGAAAAAGTAGTTAAGAAAATGCAAGTTGTATTGCATGTTTTACAATAAAAAAAAATTACGTTGGTCTGTTGATACTGTGTGGTTGCTTGAGGAGACATGGGCATGCCGATTCTTAGTTTCCTCAAGTGACTTTTGTATCTGTTGGCAAATTTTAGGTACATTTGGTAAAAAGATATGGTATCAAAACAGACTTGTTTCTTTCAAATGTCATGAAAAGCAAATGTTGCATAGAGGGCATGTGTTCTGGGAGAAATGTATTGATAGTTGAACCAGGGACAAATGCTGAAATGCTTCTTTTGCTTTTTTCAAACTTGGAAATATTTTTATTTTTTAAAATTCTAGGTCTTTTAAGTAAATTGATAACTGAAGTAGGATGGTGTAATTTAAGTAATATATTGAGGAATATAATTTGCAGATGATTACTTAGATCTATCTGCATATATATGACACATTGGGGGATGAAAGTACATCAGCTGCTGGGCAGACTGTATTAGATTTCTTTCATATCTGTAGCTATAAATGTGTTCTTTTCTAACTAGCCTGTTTTTTCATGTGCTGGCTTTCCAAGAAGGCCAGATACCAGATTCTGGTGCAGGAAAGAGTAATGTAAGTAATCCTTCACTGTTTGGAGGCCAACTCAGTCATCTCACTAGTTACACTAAACTGACTGCAGGAACTCTCATATCTATTATGTGTAAATACAAATAGAGGTGAGAATTCTGCAGAGGTGAGGCATGCTAGAAACTTCAGATCTAATTCCTGGCATAAAGGTGGTGAAATTCACTACCCAGATGGAAAAAATATTAGCATAACTTGTGGTTCTGACTCTAAAAGAAGTATAGAGGACCAAAAGCTCTTTGATCACAAATGTACTTTTAAAGTAAGTTTAGTCAATAAAAACCCTTCTGTAGGATTTAGTAAAAACCCTAGGGTATGATTTTAGAAACACCTAAATGCATTTTGAATTTTAGTTGTGTTGGATTTTTTTTTTTTTACTGCTAAGTACCTTGTTAACGTTGTGGAAAAGTTATCACACCGTAAAATGCTGTGAAAGGTAGGAATATGGATTGTTCAAAATACAGAAAATAGCTGTAATAAGAGTTTGCACTGCAGTCTGCTGTACAAGAAAATGCTTTATTCTGTATGAATGATCTATCTTCATGATGTAGAAGAAAAGATGGTAAGAAAACATCTTTGAGTGACTCAAATCTGAGGAGTTTTAAAGTAACATTATGAATAGGACACACTTATCCCATGTAAAAGCTTGGTCTTTATGAACTCACAACTTATCTGTCTTACTGTGAATATGAGTGACACAAAAGGAGATACTTGGGGTGTGATTTGAAATACTGTATTTGTTCTGTTCCCCAAAGTGCCCTTACAGATAAACACAAGCAAAGCCCATGCAGACACTGGAAAGTGCATGGTAGTAAATTACATAGGTTTTTCACCTTTGGTATTTTTAATTAATCCAGAACAGAGAGGAGTTGTTTATAGTCCATACGTATAAGGTGATATGGAAGTAATTAAGGTATTATTTAAATTAAAAACAACAACAAAATAGGGCTTTTAGAGAAAATGGCAAGGGTTAACACAGTTGCATATAAACCAAAGAGTAAATAAGACAATTTTCTGCCTTTGTGTGAAAGTTCTGCGATGTGTGAGATTACAGTACTACTGAATGTCTGTCACTGTTGGAAACTGCTCCAGCAAAATTACTGAGCAAAAATGCTACTCAGGGTTTTTATTACACATTTAAAATCCTTACTTGTGAGACAGAGCTTTGAATTTAAAAGGGAGATGGAATTATACCTACAAACCAGTTTCAGAGCATGCTCTCTTGCATTTGATCCTGCTCTGATGTGTCCACAGCATCCAGAGTCATCCTAACCTATAGACAGGGTAATCACTGCTGTAGCAAAACCCACGGGAAATATTTTTCTTCAGGACTGTTCATTTTAATGTATTCAGTTTGTTACTACACTTTTGAATGATGTGTTAATGATATTCGACATGGTGGGTTTTCCTGCTATCATAATATTTTTTGCCTGTGATATCCACCTTTTCTTGCTTTGAGGCTTAGTACAGAAAGTCACGCCCTGCTGCTTGTGCTGACATTTCTAGAGAGTGGAAGAGTTGGCCTGAAAAGAGTAATTAATTTTATTTTTTTTTTCAGCTTGAATTCAGTTCCAGTGAAAGTGAGAAAAGTCTGTGCATTAGGCAGTGTGCAAGCCTTTAATAAGTTACATTGCCCCAAGTTGGCAGTAATTGAGTAACAGCAGTGAAAGAAAATTTCTGGAGTGTGTTCAGAGCCTCAAAATGTAGTAGTGAGACTAACAGCTTTCATCAGGCTGAAACAGAGATAAAATGTGGCTGATGGTAACTAGCAGAAGGCCCCCTTGGCATAGATACAGTATCCCTCTATTTTCTATCCTATCCAAATACTTCCTATACTTTTAAAATTTTTGGCCATGTGTGCTTTGATAATTTAGGGGTTTGTTTTTGTTTTGCTGTTTCTGGTAATTTTAATGGCTCCTAGTTTTAAAGAGAATTTTATTTAGATGCTCAGTTTATTTATTTTAAAGAGCTCCGGGATGTTCCTTAAAAGAGGGTAATGAACAGAAGGTATTACCTTAAAATAGGTTTTTTTAATTTTCCAGTGCTTTTTACAATTCGTGTGTTCTAGAATCAAAAAGAATATTTTAATATTTAGATATAATATATGTTGTGGAGCCGTTGTTTTCACTTGTGTTTCTGGTGGTCTTTTGATTATAATATATTTTGAAGCCCCAATCAGTTGCAAAAGAAAATGCACATCTTTGAATTCAAGGAAGGCAATTAACTTCAGAAAAGTGCTGGTAACTATCATTTGAATAAGATTATATTGTCACTGCTATTGTGCTACAGTACTGTTTAGTATTGAGGTAATCAGTTTTGTTCATAGTGGAAAGAAAATGGAATTATTTTGGAATGAGAATGAAATTATTTTCTCTAACTGTAAACTGATCCAAAAAGACAGTTCCAGTCCCTAAGAATGCAGTAAGAGAGCATACCACCTTGATACTAAGGAAATATTTTGATGTAGTTTATGACTGCTAGAAGATCAAGTTTGTTAGAAGTTTGTTAGATCAACAAGTTTGTTGTGTTGGAAGAAGGATAAACATTGAGTCTTTCGTGAGTCATAGACCTTGAGACAGGGTGTGAATTTTGCAAGCCAGACTGAAGGTTAGTAGGCTTTGCTGCACAGCTTTTCTTGTCAGAGGACTTAACTGAGAAATGATAAACCACATCAGTTTATTACAATTTCTACCACTGTGCTACAAAAGTGCTCTTCTGAGCAGGCTGCAATTTACTGAGCCCTTGCAGTTGTCTTTGAAAAAAAAATTTTTTTTTTTCTACGCAAGACATTTTTAACTTCCTTGTGTTTCATGCTTCACAGGCACTTGCTCACATGCAGCTGAAGAAGTTCATTTATGGTTTTATGTGTTTGTGAAGTTGTGTTTTTAAATCTATATTGTTTCATATAGATTATAATTCCCATATTGTTTAGTATGATACTTTGAAGTCTAAAATACAAAGTAGTAGTTCACTATAAATCGTAACAGAATAATTATTGAGGTCATAGTTGCAAAAGCAAAATAATTTAGGGATAAAAGCTCTTTGCTTAGTATTGTTCTTTTAAAGTTAAAATGCTCTTTTTTTAGAATTGAAAAGCAGTATTATGGTCTTATAAATGATCATGGCTCATCACAGGTAGAAATGGATGGTGTGGCCAGTTCTGTAAGCTGGTGGCACAGCCAGTAATGATGCACAAATAGCAGCAGTTAACAAATATCACTGGTGTGACTCACCCCATCATTGTGAATCTCTACTGTATCATGTTTTAGGAGCCAAACTCTTAAGTGTTGGATTTTCCAAATGAAAATTAATTAGGATTATAGTAAAACCTTATTAAAAAGGACGTGTAAGGAATACAAGTCTGTTTACCAGTATAAATAGAAATGCTGCAAAAAGTTAGCAACGTGGATGGGGAGGAGATAGCACCCACATTTTAGTACCATAATAGGTAATACAAAGGAGTTTAGATTACTCACTGATACCTGTGTTTAAAATCAGTCTTTGAAAACTGGTGATTTCAGGAACAGACTAGTAGCAAAATGTTTGTGGAATAATAGGTCTTACAGACCTGGTTTGATGCTAAAAGTACTAAATATCAAAAATCGCAGTGGTTGAGCTGTCTAAAAATGCCCAGTTCTTTCCTCCCTGCTTTGGTGAGTAAAGCTTAGTGGAAGGGGGACCTAACACCAAAATACTTTTCCAGGAGCATGAGACAATGTCCTAGGATCTCCAGATATCTAGTATACAAACATGGAATAAATAATCATCTCCTGCTGCTATCAGTAACTTCCTCTGAGCAGCAGGAATGATGTAATTTTGTTTTTGTCACATCTTATCACAACACAGACCAGCATAATTTTCATTTTGTTTGCATTTTTGCCTTCAAAACAGCAATTCAGATAAGTTCTGAAGTCTAGTTTCCCCTCTGTGAAAGAACACAAACATTTTCAGTGTATGTTAAGAAGTACTGTATGACTGCAGTGTTCATTCGAAGTAGTAGTCCTGCCAAAAAAATACCAAGAAAATGCATGGCTGGGAACTTTAACGTGAGTCAATGGCCTCATGCAGGGAGGCAAGGTACCATACTGTGGTCATACAAAGTGGAAGGTGCTGTGCAAGGCATGTAAAACAATCCCTCCACCCCTCCACTGCATTTGTAGCCTATGAAGGCTCAGCAGGAGCACTGTGTAATTTGGAACACTTGAGTTCAAAGAAATGGGTGGCCCAAGGCAGAACAGCTAGAGGGCATCAGCAAGAATGATCATAGATCCAGAAAAAAAAAAAATAGCCTACTAGGAAACACAGAGCAGGAGAGAGTTTTTGGTGGTTTTTTTTAATCTAGATGATAGTATTGAAAAAGTATGTTTGTCCCAGGGAGAGTAAGAAGTCCAGGAAGTCCTTGCAGTGAAGGAGTGTTTTCTGTGCCTTCTGCTCATGAAATGGAGAAGAGGCAAGGGGACTAACCTTGTCTGTTGTGTTAGAAGGAAAGGAAAAACACTGCAATGGAAAAGAGTGAAAACGAGAAGATTGCATGGGAATTGTGCAACCTTCATCACCAGAGACTTGAGGATAAGAGTGAACACAAGTGGTGTTGTGTGAGGTCAGGCAGATGGGTGAAGGTGGCTGTCTCAAGTTCTTCACACATCTATGAACCTCTTTGGTTTTTACCTCCCTTGGTTGAAATTAGCCTGCTTTTTAGGATTTCTTTTTGCATTTTGCAAATAATTGTTAAATTAGGAGTCATAAAAATATATCATTGTGGACCTTTATTCTCTTTTCAACAGTAATAGTGATTAAATGCACAAGATTAGGATTAGTCCAGGAATGATAAGGAGTCCTACAAAGCCAAATATAGGACAAGATAAGATTTAGTGCTATGCCATGGTCACAAGGTCATTCTTTCATGAGAATGAACTCTCCTCCTGCTGCTGGGGTGGGATTGGAGGAGAAGGGTGATTTTTCTTGAATTTAGTTCTATGGGATTGCCAGACACTTTTGTTGATCTCTGAAATATTCAGCTGTACATCACGGCATGGCTCTTCACAGTTGGTTTAGGATCATAACAGGTTTCTCATTTGTGTTTGTCTGGCATATACAGATTATTTTACTGAATGGCAAAAGCAATTATGCCTTTATTAGTACAAAAATTAGGAACTTCAAGTTGATAATTTGTATTATAAAAAAATATATAGCTGCTTTAAAGTAGAGTGTTTTCAGAACACAGTATAAGAATTGCTACAAGATTTTGCTTCATTTGCTCTGCCTAAGTGATTTGAATAAGCAGTTTCAACTTCAATTTTCTCTGGATAATTAGAATTAAACTGAAAATTAACAAATTAAGATAATGCTTATTCAAATTTCTCCTTTCTGCTTCTAATGACTACGTATTTTTCTTTGCAAATAAATTTCTAATGTGTAATGAATTGCCCAAAGAGACAAATCTGGGGAGTTGTTAAGGTTTTTTTTCCTCCAGATAATGGACTTGATTAAAAGATACCTAACAATAATTCCTGACACACATATTCACTTTTGTTAGTGGACTTCAGCGTTTTTCAGGGATTCTTCAAAATACATATTATTTAGGTATACCAGTACTGTACTTAGGTATACCCTGTACTGATTTATGGTAAATATATCCACCTGTTGAATTTAAGTTGAATGGTCTTCTTTGGAAAATTCTTTGAACTAAAAAGGTTGTTCCAGTCTATGCATACAATGATTTTAGAAATAGAAGCCTCCAAAATGAGACATCTAATTTAAAATTTTTTTCTTAACTGTGATGTATTTTTACAGTGATGTGACTGCAGAAATATTTTTTGTCTGTAGGAAAAATCTTCTGTTCCAAGCAGAACTCTTTTAGTGAAAGACCTGTGACTTTAGAAAAAAGTGAACTTGACTATTTGAGACCAGCTGAGGGTTCTTTTTTATTTTGAGGCTTTAGAATACTCCTACACAGATCTCTAAATTGTCTCTATTGTTAAATGTGTTCTGTAACTTCTGAAATCTGAGTGTGAATCAAGCTGTTGATACTTGTTTTGCTAACTAGTACTGTCTTACTGTGCTTTCTCATCTCTACCTGCCTTGACCTCAGGGTAGAAAATCTTTGGTGCAGGAATTGTTACTCAGTGCTGTGCTGATTAGTCATCTGGTATAATGCAGTCTTTGTGTGAATAGGGCTTCTTGTCCTTACTAAAACCCAGACAGTAAAATATTTGAAGGTGAAAATATCATGAGGATGTTAAAAGCATTTTTGTAGAGAATTATCAACCTGTGCACTTGCAGGGGGGAAAATGGTACTTTATGTATTATGTCCATGTATTATATATCTGAAAAATTTTAGTGCCTGTATAATGTACTGTTAACTTTAATGAAAACATAATAATTAGACATGTGGCCTAACACTCCATAAATATTGAATCAGGTTTTTTAAAAGATGTGCATTTGTTCTTTGAATCTCACAGCATAGCAATAGAAAGATTTCTTTGGTGAAATGGTATGTTTTTATACCTAGTGGATTGAATTACCATAAAGCTCAGCACTAACTATGAATTTAAAGATGTATGCTGATTGTTTATTTCTAGGACTTTTGTAGAAGCAATCTAAATGGAATGCTTTGATGGCTGTGTGTCCACATTCTGCATTTTTTTTAACGTTGAACCACTACTTACCTGGACTGTATGCCTTTATTAAACAAAAAGAAAAAACAAAGCAAAAAGGGATGGTGGTGGTGTGGGGGACAATTTCTTCTGGAAATCACAGAGCTAATACAGCACAAGCTGGATCTGTTGTTATTGCTGTTGGAAAGACAATGGAATATATCTTGCCTTTTTTGATCACGTTTTTGATAACTCTCTTACCCTGTTCTCAGATATGCAACACCTCAGATTCTTTTTACATATTTCGTCCAAGGATTGTAGAGTTTCAGAACTCCATTTTGCAACCTTTCATAAACAACAATAATATAATTTCTCAAGGAAATTTTTTGCTGGAGTACTGATTTTTTGTACCTTGTTTTTACGCAGTAGGAATTACTTCCAGATTGTGATCGTATTGAGGTTTTCTGCCTCTTTGCATGTGTTTACATTAGAGCCTGGTAGATTCAGGAGGGCTTGAGAATATGCTAGAATGTGTTTAGGAACTCACATGAAGATACTAGGACTTATTATGTTAACTTTTAGGTAGTCTAAACTGTTTTGCTTAGGTACTCTTACCTTCAGATCAATTTTAACTGGAGAAGTAAATCAAGAGCTGTAACTCAGCCTTATTATAATCTTGCAGGTCACAACTGAATAGGAATCCCTGTTTTGTCCAGGATTTACAAAATGAGTGGGTATCTAAATCACTCCATTTGAGAACAAGTCTGGCATACATTATCAGCTTTAGTTGTGAGTTTCTTTACTTTTCCCCCTCCAAATAAGCACTGCAGGCTTCATTTTAAAAACTGTCGTAGGAATTGAGGAGTCCTCTGACTACAGATGCTGAGAATGGATTATGAGAAACAGGACAGCAGAAAATAGAGGATTATGAAGGGAGTTGTTACATTTCTAACTAGCCAAACTCTAGCTTAGTTCTTTAACTTGCTTCCATAGTGAAACAAAACATAGTGAAACAAAAATTACATAAAGGGACTGCTTTCCAGTTTTGCAACTGTGTGAATTGGTAAACTCTTGTAAATAGGAAGAATTTAGATGAGTGTTTTCTTCAATATCAAGTGATATGGTAATGTTTCACCTGTATCTCACTTATGTATTTTTTATGTACAGAGTGTCTGCAAATGTGCCTAATAATCCTGGGCAAAGCTTGCTCTGGAGCTGGCTTCCCATCCCTGTGGCTGGGGTGGTGGGCAGCCGTGGGTCTGCCTCCCACTGCAAGGACCTAGGGCAATTTGGGTTCAAGTCCCAGCAGCTCAGGGGTGTTGAGGACAGACACCAGGGGGTCAGTAGGGAATGTGCTGGAGCACAGCAGTGCTGAGAAGAAACGTGAGGAAAATGCAGTCAGGGAGAGCCTGTGTCTGGGTCCTTGCACAGCCTTACTGTGACAGAGAAACTTGTCATTTTTGTCAAAACAAAGTTGGTTTAAAACTGGCAAAACAAAGCTTAATTAACTTTTCAGAGACTAATGTTTAGGTTTATCGTGGTATATGTATTGTATATTTATTTTTTTTTCCACAGAAACCTGCTAATATTTTAGTTATGGGTGAAGGTCCTGAGCGAGGAAGAGTAAAAATTGGTATGTTTATATCTTTGATAAGTCCCAGTGTAGCATTTAAGATAGAATGTTCTGAAGGTGCAGTTGTACCACCTAAAGTAGTCACTGTAATACCAGTATGTGCCTGGGCACATTGCCTAAATGCTGTTCTCTGAGAGACTGCCTTCATCATATTAGCCCCATGTACCAGTTCTGACAATGAAATGCTGTAGCCTCATCAATAAAAAGTGGAAAATGTCATTGTATTTTGCTTAAGTGGGTGTTTGTGTGGGGTGGGGGATTTTGATGTGGGGCTAAAGATGACAGCTAGCTAGGAGGAAAGGAGGAGAAGGAAATGGGATTTTAAAATTTCCTCCATTTACCTTTAATGCCATGACATCTTGCTGCTGCTTATAAAAATCTAAATAGGGAACTACTCCTTACTACAAACCTTAAATCTTACAATAGAATCAAAGATGGCATTCAACCTACAACATATTCTTGAAAGAGTAGGCAGGTCCATTGGAGATGAACACAAAGGATCTTAAAAGTGCAGAAAACACAGAAATCCATCCAAAATGTTTACTGAGAGCTAATAGATAATGCTAAATGCTTAGCCTGGCATGTACCAGGTCAGAAAGGACCCAACACTTCCACACTGTTGTAACATTTACTAGTGGGAGTTATTATTTGTAGTGAGAGGATGATTTGTAGAAGTTCAATTGTTTTAAACTAAATACATAAATAAAAATTAACAGTAGTCTAACAATAATAAACTGTACCAGGCTTTGCATTATGGCAGTGCTGTAATGGCAGGCTACTAATGCACAGCCTGCTTACATTTGTTATGGTAATGCAGCCCCATTTGGAAGGGTTTTTTAAAGCTAGTTCATCTTTTTCACTTCCCTCTGGCTTTCTTTTATGAGATTACTCTTCTGCATTGTCACTCTGTTCTGTTTCTGTTTTGTTTATCTGAGCTATATTGTTAATCACTGCTATAATGATTCAGGGTAGGATTTTCTGGGAGCATTCGGTGCTGCTCTAGACCTTCCCTTGTCCCTTGGAATTCAGGGAGTGATGGGCAAGGGTTGAATGCTTCTGCAAATCCTACTCTGAAAGTTTTTAATGCCTTTCTAAGGTTTAAGGTTGACAGTAGGGATTGAGATCTGCATAGAAAACAGGTACAGCACGGACAGCAGAAGGGAAGATTTCTTTATAGTACCTTACTCTTCATGGAGGGTTTCTTTCAATACAGAGCATGTAGGTCATCCTCTGGACTCACTTTTGACAGTGGTGGTGATATTTGCTGTACACCAGTACTTGCTAGTAATTGCACATAGACCACCTATTTATTTCTTAATTTATAGTTCTGAATTAATTTGAGAATAACTTAGTAACCAACTAAATTAAGCCAGACTCTGTTAATGGACAGGTGAAAGATTCTGTATTGGGCCACCAGTCCTCTGAGCCATCCATTCCCAGCAGGGAAAGAGGGAGGGGAACCTCGGATTTCTAAGTGTGTTATCAGAATGTAGATATTTTTTTCTTTCTTAAGATTTCCATAGCAGTAAAAGAATGCAGAAGTTACACACATACCAAGGGCTTCCACTTTTCCAGTGTAACTAATTTTTCTAAAAAATACATAACTGGTATTTAACTTTAAATAATTTTTATAGGCTTTTTGTGTCATTTTGGGTCATAAATTCACTTTCTGCTAACAGTTTTTCTTATTATTCATAGTTATTAGTGACTTGATCGATTTTGAGTAATTGATATTTTAATGTAGAAAACTGTAAAATGTTTCTCTTTTTTAAATGCATTAAAGCAATCATAAATAGGAATGCATATGGAAAATAATGAAGGATTATGTAGTTGAATTTTAGAGACCCACATTTACACTGCTGTATTCCCTCAGTGAGCTATAGCATGTAGGTCCTTTTCTCTCAGGGTGGCTACTCATCTCATTTCATTCAAGTCTTTCTCAGCACCTGAATATCCCTGCATGATAGGGTCACTCTCTCTTGGGATTCGGGGGCTGGTGGGTCAGGAAAGCAATTTCATGGGAGAAGCTGCATATTTTAGTCTTTGCCCATTTTTCTTGTATGACTTATATTTAGTCATTCATATAACTTTCTAGGCAGTTGTATACCACAAATTCTAAAAAGCAGTTTTTAATGATGTAATGCCCACAACCAAAATTTTAAAATCATAGCCTGAATGGTTTTCAGTACTGGTATATTGATATTGGAAATGCATCTTGATAGAAAATCAGCAGGGAGGCAGATGCTGTAGGCTTAGTTGCTGTTTTTGTGTGAAGGAAGTCTTGCTATAGGTAGCTTCATGAGGAGGGAGCTTTTGTCATGTGCATGTATGTATTATAAATCATTCTAACCTTTGCAGAATCTGCATTTTGCTCACTTTAAAAATTGCTGCTTTGTGAAAAAAGATCCTGTAATAATGGGAGTATTTTAAGCAGAGAACATCAGGTAAAATGAGTCAGGATTTACCAGTGTCCTGAGGAGGCGATGCACTTCTTCAGAACAATGGTTAATTCTTTGTTGTAAATGACTCATGTTAGTAATGATTTATAATGATATACTTCATAGGTGATGCTATCCAGTAATTTCTACAGAAAGAAAATCTGCTCAGAGTTCATATCTGCTACAGTCCACCTTTGCATTTTATTTAGGAGTGATGGTAGCGCTAACAAGTAAACTCAAATCAGTTTGTTCAAAAAAAAAAAAAGATTGTTAGTTTCCCTCAAATTTTAAAGCATCTCTCTTTGAATTTTGCAGCTGACATGGGCTTTGCCCGATTGTTTAATTCACCTCTGAAGCCTTTAGCAGACTTGGATCCAGTAGTTGTAACCTTCTGGTATCGAGCTCCAGAGTTGCTTCTTGGAGCAAGGCATTATACCAAAGCTATTGGTAAGTAAATCGGTCAAAAACGTACTGTTTTGTTCTTTATGTAAACTGTACCCAAATGTTAAAGCTTTGGTAAGTTGTTCAAAGGACAGTAGCTGAATTAAAGGTACATTACTTGTTTCTTGAGGAAACATTAGTCTTGGACAAATTGTTCAGTTTACAATTTTACAATCTCAGTCTGTACATAGAAATGAAATGTATTGCTGGGTTTTAGCTCCAAATGCCCTGCAATGCAATCTAGGTTTGTGACTTTCACACAGGACTTTCATAAATGCTGTTAGAGGCTATAAAAAATATGGAAGCATCATTGAACTGCTAGTAGAATTCATATTAAGATTGACTGTGAGGCATGGTGCATTAATTTTATTGCAGAGGTTATTACCTAGTATAATAAATATATGAAATAAAGAATGTGCAGAATGGAAAATATAGTGGCTGCCTTGAAGCTAAACTGTAAAATTAAGCTGCATTTTAGCCTCTGTGTCTTTTTCAAAATCAGATGACAGATGGCCAGAGCTTTTGTGGGCTGTAGAACAGGGGGAACAGCCCAGTAGCAAACTGGAGGGAGATTAGATTCACTTTTACAGGATTGATTAGCTTTGCTATGGAAGGGAGAGAGACTGTAGAGAAAAGCACTGGGAAGTTTTTCTCATGCTGCCTGGTTTAAAAGATGTGTTAAAGGCTGGCAACCAATTCTGGGAGGAAATAACTTCCCTAGCAGCTACTCCACTTGGCACAGACACAGAGGTTGTATGTCAGCATACTGTGTTGTCTCCGTAACCTGAAGTCTTCCTCAAACTTCTTTTCTTGTTTCATTTTGTTCTTTAAAGATCATATCTGTGTTTCTGTCAGCAATTCCAATGTTTATGCCTTAAATGTATTCTTGTTTACTTTTCTTTTAATACTGTGTTTCTTTTATAGCTCAGATGCATCTTGTATATGTTCCTTTAAACTGCTTTATTTATTTTATTTGCATGATTCTCTCACTTTGCTGCCATTTCTTTTGATTGCAGCTTGTGAAACTGCATGGGCAGTCATAGCTTTTAGTACATAGTTTTTTCAGTGTAGATAAAAAATGGCTGTGTAAAAACACAGAGTAATGGGGTTATGCTGTCTGCAGTATTTGGCTTTGTCCTTGTTTAAGACCTTGTTCAAGGCTCAGTATAGCACCACTTTGAGTTAAAAGTTGTGTTTATGTATACTAGAAAAAATTGAGAAAACGACTGGGAAAATTCAGGCGATCTGATTATTAGGTAGGAAAGCAACAGTGAAAAGAGAAAGTTGTAGTTTTTTGGTGGGTTTTTTTTTTAATGAATGTTTAAAAAAGTTGTGAGGTGTGTGGGCTTGTAGCAATTTATTTATTTATTACTCTCTTTCAAGGTGTTACAGATAGCATTTGGTTTATACCAAATACTGCCTGTATACTGCTACTGTATATTACCTAAATAGCACTACTTTTCTGCTTGTGCTTTTGGGGTCCTTTACTACTTGGCTGATCAGAAATTGCACATTTCTTTGTCAGGACGGTGTGGCACTGAATGGACAAGATGCTGGTTGGCTTTTCTTTGTGTTCTGGGTGTTGACAGTTACCCCAATAGTTTCCTTCACTTTTATTCTTAACCAAACTAATTTTTTACAATGTTAAGTAGTAACTACACTTTAAAAACCCCACAAAAACTTGTGTGATAGTCTCTCAGCTCCAATATAGTTACTGAATTGGGTACCTCCATTAAAAGAAAAAGTTGACGAAGTATTGCACTTCAACAATAGAAACTTGAAATTTTCAGTACAAGAACTTTATCTCTGATAAGCTAAACACTAACATGCTACCTCATCCAGATGCTTTTGGAAAGATTCATTTGTTGTTTTTTTTTTTATTTCTGTTCTCCTTTTTTAAAGATATTTGGGCCATAGGGTGTATATTTGCAGAGCTGCTAACATCAGAGCCAATATTCCATTGTCGACAAGAAGATATCAAAACTAGTAATCCTTATCACCATGACCAGCTGGACAGAATATTCAATGTAATGGGATTTCCTGCAGGTACATACTGTATTTTTATCACCACTGTTCAAAGAAAGATATCCATATTGCTTTCTTTGCATATGAAGGTGGCAGCTGATCAAAGCAACAGAGCTGCCTAAACACAGTCTTTATTTCATGAGTTATAAATCTAGAATCCAATGGTCAAATTGGATATTTTTCCCTTTTATTAATGATAGCGTTTTCTTTGTGTGTACATGTACCAATGCTTTATTATTTTAAAATATTGTATTTAATGGTGGATTATTAAAAGTGAGAAGGACTATTTCTGCATTTTTTCAGTACTGATTATTGATTTAGAAGGCTACTGATGATTTATGAAACCAAGAAGAAATATATATATTTAGTGAATATTATGTATTTGTTTAACTCATGCCAAACTAAACGTAGCATTTGGAAGTAATGGAGAGTATTGATTTTTTTTTTCCCCCCTTAGTGGTGTAGAAAAAAATTCTTTATTCTAAACTGGAAAAAAGAACTGGTTGTATGAACCAAAACAAATTACAGTGGGACTGTCACTTGTTGCATTTTCCCCTCAGTGTTGGTCATATCTTGTTTTAATGCAGGCTGCCTTGCTTCAGTTAATACTTTGTCTTCTAGTGTTCACATGATTGCTGGAGTCAGAGTAATAGGGGCCTTATTTTTTACTTATTGTTTATCTTTGTCCTCACTGCTTGTGTTCCCTGCTTCGCTATTAATTATGTTTTCTTTCATATTTTTTTTCCTAGACTTGCCTCTTCCTCTCACATGACTTCTGTGGTCTATATGTTTGTGTGGTTCTAGAATTTTGTTAGTAAACATGCTCTTATTTTTGCTTTTGACTTTTTTTTGTGTGTGTACTTCATTACTTCTGTGCAGCTGTATGAGATTCACAGAAATGTTGCCTTTGAATATTGTTTCCTTAGTTTTGCTTCTTCAAGCAATACTGTTCCTTTCTGCTTTTGAACTAGAATTTTACCCTTTTTTACTTTTCTTAGTTCATTTGGGTTTTACATTGGTTCTGTATAGCTTACAAGTAGATCATACTCTTATTTTGGCTTTCTGATTGGTTTTATTAATCCTTTCTAATGGTCTACCTTTGACCTTTAGATTTCTTTGGTTCTTACCAAGAAATGCTTTTTGTTCAATTGCAGCAAATTTTTGCATTTTAATTGACACTTGCCATATCTGAAACAGTTTCTTGTGTCTCTGGGATAGGAAAGAGGAGAATATTTTGTTTAAGTAATAGTTAAATTAGTAAATCAGAGATAATTATTTATTTATTTAATGCTTTTAAACTCTGTGTTCTGCAGTTGTGATCAGACTTAGTAAAGATTTGAATTGAACCACATTAGTTGCCCACAGAGCAATTTTTTCAAGAGTTAGAGCTTAAGATGTTTGGGGCTAGGTGCTGGTAGTGAGTTTTTTGTTTTATTTTAAGATACGTTTTGGCCTTGGTCTGCATTGAGATGAATTCATCTTTAATTTGAGGGTGAAAACTTTACTTTTTCTTAACCTTTTGTTTGCTAACAGTATTTCTTACATTGCAGAAGTACCTCTGGGCATTTTCCTGTAACTAAAAGTGCTGTCAGAACAGAGAATCCCTTAGAAGGAGATAGGGTTTGCTGGAGTCCTGTGTACTCAGGTCCTGAGATCACAGCTATGTCTAAATAAATTAAATTACAGTCCTGAAGGTTTCAAGCACAAGGCTTGTTGTGTTTTTCTTCATCATGGTTTTGTGGGCACTGTAGCTGGCATATTTTTTCAAGTTCTTGAGTTAATCAGCACACAGCTGGAACCTCTTAGGTGTTGGTATGATTTATTGTGAAGAGGTGATGAAGGAATAGGAGCTAGGGAGTACAAAGACATCAAGGTTAGAGAAGCAGAATTTGAAAAAAAATTTAAATTAAGGCTCTGGAGGTACTTGGAAATGCTTTGTTTTACTTGGAGAGAAAAGGAAAAAGTAATTAATACTGCTTTACAGATAAAGATTGGGAAGACATAAAAAAGATGCCAGAACATTCAACCTTAATGAAAGATTTCCGGAGAAACACGTAAGTCTGAGTTGAGCTTTCTTAATAAAGCTTATTTTATATCTCTTTCCTACACGAAGTTTCTTGCAGTTCATCTTGTTTTCTATGTAGATGCCAAAAAGGCATCCAAACAAGGACTGTGAAATTGTTATGACTTAGATTGTGAGAAATGAAAAATGAAGTTCTTTCATAGTGTTGAACTTGGCCTGCTGAGGTGGTGTGGATCAGAAGAGTAGCCAAAGAGGCTGTGAAGGGTGAGGTGGCAGGTGTGAAACAGGTGATGCCAGTAAGACCCCATGCAGCTCTGAAGTTTGCAAAGCACAGCGTGTCAAAGCACAGCTGTTCCCAAATCTGTGGTACTGGCAATGATTTTCTGTAATAGCTGCTTAAAAGGGATCTGGTAACCTCATACCATTTCCAGCAAACAGTGGGTGTGATTGTCGGGTCTGGTGTCGAGGGTGGCTTACAATGACTAAAGAAGAAAATACCCTTCACCTCTACTGTCACATTGCTGCAGGCTAATTCCTGCACTTAAAGTGCCACCCTGTTGCCCGATTTCCATGCTGAGACATTTGGGACTGTACAGTTGCACACATTTCTTACATCTGCCATGCTACTGCAACCATTTAGAAACCTTTGTTTGAGCTTCTCTTCAAAAAAATGTAAATACGTGAATGTTCTTGTAGCAACCTGTAGGTTGCAGGAGAGCATTCACATGAGCTTAGTATTTATCTTCACTGTCATAAGAAATACACAGAATCAAACAGAAGAGTAGTAAAACTGATACCAGCCAGTTTAAATCCAGTTGATAGTTTGCTGTGGGTTAAAAGTGTGCTTTTTGTGTGGGTGTGATATGCTTTTATAAGGATGTGAGGGAAACATGCCTTTCTGCAATTCTGGATTTTAAGCAATCTCTGGCATTAATAAGTTGTGGGTTTTCCCTGCTAATTTGATTTGCAGGGAGACCAAATTGTTCTTATTGATATGTTTTGTGGCTACCAAAAAAACTTTGCATTATCAATGATTCGCATATTACAAATATCACTTCTGTTTCCTTTCCTAGGTATACCAACTGCAGCCTTATCAAATATATGGAAAAACATAAAGTTAAACCAGATAGTAAGGCATTCCACTTGGTAAGTTCCAGTGTGTTTAAAATATATGTTACAGTTGTTTCAAGTAAGAGTTGAGCTGATGTCATGTCCACTGTAACTAACCTTATTTATAAAATTAGGAATAACTGATACTCTACAATCTGAAAATTGCAAAATCACTTTATCTTCTCACATTGATAAAATGATTGTCATTTACTGGATTAGGTTCAGTATCAAGTAATTATTAATTTTTTTTTCTTTAAACTGTATTTAGCCTGTCTAAATAGCAGTCTTGCTGCAAACCTTAGCCATTTTGCTACTTTGCTTAATTTTACTTTTAAAAAAAATTCTTATGCCTGGTTTGTTTGGGGTTTTTTGCATAATCATTTTTAAGCTATTGAAGCTTAATTTTAATTTTTTTTTTTAAGCTATTTAAGCTTAGAGCAGACTTTCAATATGTAAAGGGTGCATGTGTAGACACTTTTTGCAAGGGCAGGCAGTGAGAGGACATGGGGTAGTGGATTTAAGCTGAGAGAGGCTAGAGCTGGATTGTATATTAGGAAATTCTTGCCTGTGAGGGTGGTGAGGCTCTTGGGACAGTTTGCACAGAGAGGTTCTGGATACCCTATCCATAGAAATGTTTTAAGACCAGGTTGGATGTGAGTTGGACCAACCTGGAAGTTGCCCCTGCCCATTGCAGGGAGGTTGGAAGAAAGTGGTTATTAAGGTAACTTCCAGCCCAAACCATGCTATGATATGACATAAGTTTGCATCTTACAGACTTAAATAGAAAATTAACTTTGGATTTCGACATGTAGTTTGGAAAACTTTAATATGTCTTCCTAGTTCACTAATCTTTTGCAGCTCTTTTGTGAATACTTTGTAGAACCCTTAAAACAATTATTTTCTCTTTAGAATGTATAATATTCTTTATGAAGACTCCAGTTAAAATTATGTACTTGCTCAGCCCTGGATGTGCTTATGTTGTTTCAGAAATGACTGAGCCTTTTTTGTCTGTGTTTTAAAGACTATTCAAGTTGCTACAAAAAACTGTACACATGTATTTAGATATAGAGAAGAAGGAATTTAAGAGTGTCTAGTCTCTCTGGCTGGACATCCTCCTTACGTTGATGTTTCCTAATCAGATCAAATGTTTTCAGGCTCAAATGATAAAATAAATAGGTTATTTGGGGGATGGATGGGAGTGAGGGAGGAAAAGGACAAGATTTTTCATCTTGGAGGTGAGAAGAAGAAATTGGAGAAAAGGGAAGATGGAGAGGCCTGGGCATCTGAGGCCATGTGGCTTTTGCTCAGCTGAATCAGGTAATGATTGCAGTTGTACTGTTATGCATCATTTACTGTGAAGTGTCTCTGCTCTCTGAGGTTAAAAGTTGATGAAATACTAGAGATGTTTACATAAGCAAGGAAACCAGTCCTCTCTGAGAGAGGCCCATAAGAAGACTTTGAATGAATTAGCTTCTCTTACAAGCTACGAATGCTCTGTCCAAACCAATCTGAAATTACTCACGTGTTCTCTGTCTTGCAAGATTAGAAATTGTTTTCAATGGAGCAACAAAACTAGACACAAACATGAAAAATAGTTTAAAACATTATCTGCAGCATTTTCTCTTTGCTCTGCTGCAGCACAAGAGAATTGTAACTGTGTGAACATGTTCAAGGTGTTTGTACCAAAAAGCAGTGGTTACATTAACATGCAGAGTCAAGGAGTGATGTCCTTTACCAGACCTCTGCCATTCCCCCATCTCTGGTTGTGTCTGTTAGTGCTGAACAACAGGATCATAGGGGGAGTTGGAAATTGGACCCCAGACTGAACACATTCCTCAATCAGTACCTCACCCGCCTTCACTCAACACAGCTGATGGCAAGAGAGGGAGCTTTGTGTGATTTGGATGCTGTCAGTGTCATGGAAGATAAAAAGCAGTCGGGGCATTTAGTAGTGTAGAGGTATCTGTGTTCCTTTGTACCTCCCATAGCTCTGCATGTGAGAGAAGTACTGTGAAGTTCATCAGCTGTAACAAAATTTTCTCAAAAAACATTTTATTGCTGTCTTCTGTCTGTCAGAACAGTTCTGTGGATCCCATTTAAAAAACCTGAGCTTTCCAGAATAACATCTTAAAATACTGTTCAGGAGCTGCCTAAATTTGAATGTGTCTTAGGTTTCCTCTCTTATTTGAGGCTAAGCTCAACTGCCCATGAATGCCTTGGGCCTCTCCAGCAAAGTCTGAACAAGTTCAGTGAATTTCTTGGTACCAATTCTTCCAGAGGTATTCCAAGATCTTACTCTTTCACAGCTGTTTAGATACAAGTATCTTTTCCTTTTACTCTCTGCATCAGAACAGATTAAAAAGATGCTTATAATCCCCTGTTTTAAAATATGTAAATCCAGAGATTGTTGTCGGTGCCAAAAATAAAAGTTTTGATTTCCCAACTTGAACCAGATTTTTTTCTCCTCTTTACAGACATTTATGTACATGGTCCCTTTTCACAGGCAGAACTGATGTGTTAACTTAAAAAAACTTTGGCTCCTGCTTTTGCAGCTTAGTATTTTTCTACTTCCACATTCTTGATTTTATTTTCCTACTTACTTATGCCCTCGAGGGGCATACTACTTACTTATTACCTCGAGGATGGTAAACAGCTGCTGTTTCTGGTCAATTTAGTGTTTCTTGGTCTTCCATGTGGTTACTTTGGTCCATATGAGCTGTAGTGATTGTCTCATTCATTGAAGGTTCACTTCTGTGTCACATCTGTACAAGTGGGCAGAATGAAAGTTTTGATCCCCTGGGTGGATAATGGTTGCACAATCAATTTGATTTCTTTTTGTATGGCTGAATATGATGAAGACTTGTCAGCATGTGATGGACAGCTCTAGAATCCAATCACCAGAAATTATGCTAGAATTTTGCAGTGCTTTTTATTTGTGTTTTTCAGTGTGTTGGCAGATCTTTGTCATGTTTTGCCTTTACCTTTCTGTCTCTTGGCAATGCTTTTTGACAGAGTAAGAATTAGCTTGTTGAACATGCTGTTCTATAAAAACTTCATGTAGACTCAGAGAGCTGAAATAACTTACTGTGAGTTCTTGTGGATGGTGTGAAAAACAAAACTGGACTGATGGTGATAATTCACAGTTATCACTTTCTTAATCATGCTGTCAGAACTGAAGGCTGAGGAGGGAAATGTGCTTTCTTAACATCAGCTTTTGAAATGTCCAGATTTGTTGTTGCAGTTATGAATTCTCATTTAGTAGCTAGTGAAAGGAGATGGCCAATTCAGACTTAGATCATGACACTGAATCTTTTTTAAAAGGTATGAATAGGAAATACAAATTAATGCTTATGCATTGCCTTTAATTTAATTTAATAAATAAAATTTTTTTAAAAAACAACTACAGGTTAAAAGTGAAACATTTGTTTTAAAGACCATTGTCATTGACAATATGTCATGGTGTAGTTTTGCCTTGGGCACTGTGTTGTATTGGTGAAACATGAAATCTCACTGTTTTCCTGTGTGGTATCTGAAAGTTATCTCACATTGCTTGTCCAGCACAGCTGTATTCCACAGCTTG
This sequence comes from Thryothorus ludovicianus, assembly GCA_013397245.1. Lineage (NCBI taxonomy): Eukaryota > Metazoa > Chordata > Aves > Passeriformes > Certhiidae > Thryothorus > Thryothorus ludovicianus. The sequence goes on from VZTB01009277.1 coordinate 231,635, forward strand.
CTTGAGTGGATGGAGAGAAGTAAATGCATGTACACCAGACTTTTTGAATGAGAAACACATAGTTTAAGAATGCATCACTGCAGCTCAGCACTAAAGAGAAATGAAATAGTTATGGTCTGGTGTTTCTAGTTCACAAGGCCTCACGTGGGATCCTGTGTCCAGAGGAGGGCCATAAGGGTGATCAGAGGTCTGGAGCACCTCTCCTCTGAAGACAGGCTGAGAGAGCAGGGCTTGTTCAGCCTGGAGAAGAGAAGGCTCCCAGGAGACCTCATAGCACCTTTCAGTCTTTGGAAGGAGGTCTCCAAGAAAGGTGGAAAGGAACATTTTTTTGATAGAATGAGAGATAATGACATCATAATCAAAGAAGATAGATTTAGATTGGATATTAAGAAGAAATTCTTTATTCAGAGAGTGATGAGGCACTGGAACAGATTGCACAAAGTTCTGGATGCCCCAGAATCATTGGATGTATTCTGGGTTGGGCTGGACAGGCCTCTGAGCAGCCTGGTCTAGTTAAAGGTGTCCCTACCCATGGCAGGGGGCTGGACTAACTGACCTTAAAAGGGCCCTTCCAACTCAAGTTATTTTGTGATTCAGTTGCTTGAACATTGTGGAAACTTTTTGAATGGTTTTGATAGAATGCTTGTGACTGGAACTGAGTGTCCTGGGGCTTTGCAAGTGAAAATAGGTGTCCTTTGATAGAAAATTAAGTCACTATTCTAACAGGAGAGAAAAATGTGGTTATGCCATTTAGGCTTTTTGATTTCAGACACATTTGTATCGTCTTTCAGGAATACAGTGAAGTTTCTATAAATGGCTTTGGTAATGTAAAGGTGTTTTTCCCTCTTTTTTTTCCTTTATTTTTTTCAGCTTCAGAAATTGCTCACTATGGATCCAATAAAGAGAATTACCTCAGAACAGGCTATGCAGGATCCTTACTTCTTGGAAGATCCTCTTCCCACGTCCGAGTAAGTGGTCAGTTTATTAACCTATCAGTGCATTCAGAGATGCTTTAGAACTGTGCTTTCTCTCTACCCTAAGTATATTTGTGAATATTGAGCTAAATACTGGCTAACAACCAAAGAAAGCTATAACCACTAAAACGCCATTCGTGGTTTTTAAAATTAAGTAGCGTTTTTATTAATCTCTTGCTTTATGGAACTTTGATCCTATTAGTTGCAGCACTAATCTTGTTATTCACTGACAGGTTGATTATGCATGCTGCAGATCTTGGTAGACAACTGCTAAGTGCCTGCAGGTCCACTTCTCTGCCTCAGAATTCCAGATGACAGTCTCTAATTAGTTTACATTTTTGTCTTAGCCTTTGTTGTAAATTCACTGGGTGGGGAAAGTCAACTCTGTGTCTCTATGCTGTCATCCTTAACAACTTAAATCCATTTTCTGTAGACACTCCTATTTTTTGTTTGCACAGGCAGATTTACAAAAGGGAGAAAATTTATGGACAATGAATGATTTCATTAAAAATTAAGCACTTCTTCCAAAAGACTAGCCAGAGAGCATGACTGTACACCCTTTTAGGAAAGCTATTAGTACATCCTGTCTGTGATTCTCTACTCTTATGTAGGGAAGAAGTTATAAAATATGTATACTTATAAGGAATTAATTAAAAATGAAATTATTTCAGTAAAGCCTGCTGGATTATTTATAGCATCTCCTGACCTGTCTATGTGATATAAAGTCATGTGAATGATTGACTGTTGCAGAAACTGCTTTTGGGGTAGTGTTTGGCTTTTTTCTCAAATTTAGGTTGACATTTTAATGTGAATACACAATGAGTATTGCTAACAGGTATACAGAGACTTTATTATAAATACATTCTACTGATTAAGGACAGGTAAATATTAGCTTCCACTAGCAGTAGCAAATCCATGTAGACTGTGAGATATGAATTGACAGGTCAAATTTCTATTACTTTTAAACTTTTTTTCCAGGTGGTTTTGATAGTCAGTGAAGTTTCCAGGAATACTTTTAGTTAGTCCTGAGACTGTGAATTACACAATAACTATAGTGAGATAGCTCTTGGTGCCCTTGCAGATACCTAACAGATGCTGTACCCTTCTAACCAAGAAAAAAAATTATTGGAAGGTTAAGTTAGTCTGTAAGAGTCAAATGAACATTAAAAACAAATGTGAATATGTTTTTACAAAGTTTAGAATATGGTGATAGTCAGACAGGGAATACTTCTCCCTTAGTTAAAGGTATCAAATGATGGCTCAGGCAACTTGAAACTATCATGAGTGAAGTGTGAATCTTACAGGTCTAACCCTTCTGTTCTAATACAGTGATAAATAGACTTTTTTGGGGGACAGTGTTTTTGCAGGTTGTCAAATCCCTTACCCAAAACGAGAATTTTTAACAGAAGAAGAACCAGATGATAAAGGAGACAAAGTAAGTACTAGAAGAACAGTATCATCATGTTTCACTGGCTTTTACACTATTTCCTGATTTCATGTTATTTCATGTACTGCTTTTGAGTTGAAATTTTTCTTTGTGTTTAAACAATTGAGAAGAACCAGCAGCAGCAGCAGGGCAATAACCATACTAATGGAACTGGTCATCCAGGGAACCAAGACAACAGTCACACACAGGGACCCCCACTGAAAAAAGTGAGAGTTGTTCCTCCTACCACTACCTCAGGTGGACTTATTATGACCTCAGACTATCAGGTATTTTATTTTATTCACATACTGTGTGTTTGCTTTTCATGTTTAGAGCAGTGTTTCTTCAAACTAAAAAAGTAATTTTGTAAATGTTACTGTACTAACTGTTACTTTCTGGCATCTTTTAGAAATTTTTTTTTCAGATTCATTTAGTTGATGATTTGTCGATATCCTGATGCTCTTTCGGTTGGCAGTAAGGAAATTAGGATCAGACATTATTAGAGTTACTAATTATTACCTTCATATTAGGGAATGCTAATGGTTATGGACCAGGAGCCTGTTATACTGTGCTCTGTATCACCCAAAAATGCTATTCCTTGCTTGAACAAGCCTGTAATGGTAGGAGGCAGAGGATATTGCAGTAAAAAAGCTGTGAAATAAAAATCTGAACAAGTGTTTTAGTTGGGTTAACAGATGTGGAAACAGTATTTTGGATGACAAATAAAGACTTGGCATGTTGCTGTCATGATCTCTTTTGAAGATCAAGGGAGATTCTAGGTTTGGTAAGCCAAATATTACAGATTTGAAGACAGCTGAGGTGGTGGCAGTCAATGAGTGAGGAAGATGAGGAGGAGCATTGGGGAAAAACACTTGAGGAAAACATGAAAAGTGTGTTCTGGCCTTCCTGCATTTGAGCTTGTACTCAGACATTAAGAAATCAGAGCCTGGAATGTAAGAAGATCTTTGTCATCCCAGCAAATGGTACCTGAGTTTTTGGGTGAGGCTACTGCTGGACACTGGGAAGAAGAGAGTTAAGGACAGAACCTTCAGTTAATACAAGCTAAGAAATTACAAAGAGGAGCAGGGAAGACTTCAAATGATTCCCAGGAGCAGTTAGAGAACAGCAGACTTTTGCAAGCCCAGGGAATAGGCGATTTCAAGAGGAGGCATGTTGCTGGAAATGCCAGCCTGCAGGAATGAACCATTGCAGACTGGTTCACATGGAATGCACAGTACAGGCGGCCAGCTGGCAGACAGTCTTGGATGAAATCAAAAGATGGGGAAGTTGGAAACTACTGGCAATGTTTTCAGTTAATTTAAAGATTAATATCTAAATGTGAGACCCTGCTAATGGAAACCCACTCAGCTGGGCTTATAGTCTGTAGCAGAATGTAGGGAGAGTTAAAAACTGAAGTCAGTAAAGCTGCTGCTGTCAGATTGCCTCTCAGTTTGATACTGTCAACCCCTTTGAAATCTTGCATTTCAGAGTTTGTTCCTGAGAGTACCAAATAGCCTCAGAAGCTGCCTAGGGGCATTACCTTCATTCTTAGCTAAATCTGTGTACTCTCAGCATTGGCCAAAACTTGAAAGTACTAAAAAAATGTAAAATAAGATCATTTTCAGGAGCTTTCGTGTGAGACCCTTCATATAATCCCCAAGTGCCTTTGCTCAGTTTATCCCTGGACATCAATAACATCAGTTTGCAAGTCATTCTCCTTGAACAATATACATTTTTGGAGCTGTTTGAGCTGTGGTGAGCCTTAACTATAGTTCTGCAGGGTGGGGTGCCTATAAGTGTAAATGTCATCTTTCTTTGAGTAGGATTATCCATCGCAGGCACTCTTACAGGAGTTTCATCCCTTTCAATCTGGCAAGCTGCAGTCAACTGATGTTTTGGCCTTTTAATTGGCTCTTTCTTCCACTTCTTAAAAACATGCACACAGAACAGAAGGCAAATGCAGCTGTAACTTTCTTAATCTTGCCCTCGGGTGGAGTCACACATCTAAGGAGGTTGATTCAGAGGTTGTGTGTACTGTGTCAGGGAGCCCCATTTACATGCTCTATTTACATGCCCTTCACCTCATTTTGCTGCTGCATTGTGGCATTTTGAACAAACTTCAGCTCCCAGTTCTGTGAGCCAGAACTGAGGTTTGCTGGCTGACTTAGGTTGCTCGGCCAGAGTTGGCATTGGTTTGTCTTCAGTTCATGCTCATCAACATTTTTGTGCTTGAAGGTGTCCATCCTGGGATTGCAGCTGGGGCCAGCCCTTGTTGGCAAACATAATTTCAGGATGCTTTTCCCTTAAGATAATGTTAACTGCTGCTTTTCTGCCTCAGGAGCTCTTACTGCTAACTTGACTACTCCTAACCAATCTTTCTGCTGTTTTCCTAGGAAGGAAAATAACCTGGTTTTCAAAAAAATATATCTTTTCCCCCCTCGCCTTGCAAAGAGGCAATCAGTAGATTTGTTCTGATTAAGGTGTCTGGGAAACATGATAATTGAAGAGAGGAGACCTAAACTTGCTAACACTAGAACAAAAGCAGTTAAGAGTTTCCAACTGATGGTTTCAGGTCTCCCTGAAAAAAATTGCTTACATTTTTTGCTTCTGATCCAGCAACTTGAGGAGAGGAAAAACAAACATTACAATACAGCCCTCTGTTTTAATCAAACACCTGTTCCTTTGTTCTTCATTTGATTTGCTCAAATTCCCCATATAAAGCTTGTGAAGAAGGATTGCCATCTCCTGGGCAAGGCACACTAAGACAGTTTCTGCATTCACTCAGAAGTCAAATTACTCTCTGCAGGGCACATTGACCTCGTATCCTTTTCTGCCATGCATAAAAATAGTAGACACATGGCACACAGACTTTCTTGCCTCCTTGTTTAAATCTGTAATGTGACACTCCCAAAGGCAATGTGATTAAACAGGCTGGAGCAATTCCACTACTCTGAGCTTTTGCTTGTGATAACCCTGTGGGTGCTTAATGGTATTTAGAAAGGATTGGATATTTACTTTTGTTCTTAAACAAAAGCCATTTGTTGCTCTGGGTGTCATGAAAGAATCTGATTTTTCATTGCCTCTATCCTAGAATAAGAACTGTTTTAGAAGACAGGAAGTGTTTTACAGCTGAAATGAGTGGTCAGTTTTAAATGATTAAACTTGTGGTGGTTTCCTACATACAGGAGCCACACATGGGTAAAACCAACGTTCAAGACTTTTGCTCTTTGAAGTACATCCTGTATTTGTAACATGGAGAAGGGTGACCCAGAGCTCTAACCCTTGTGATGATGGAGTGACTTAGTCCTTCTCTCAAGGCTGAAGGCAAATGTCACAAAGTTCAGTCACTGCTAATGGTGAGGTTCAGCAGTGCTGGTTTGTTCACAGTGCTGACCCAGCCATTTCTCCCCCTTTTCTCTAGAGGTGTTAGCTCAGTCCTGTGAGTGTGTGTTAACAGTATGCCTTTTTTATTTCTGCCATCATCTCAGCATCCTGGGTATAGCTTCTGTTCTAAATGCTGTACAACTAGAAAAAAAAGGGGTTTTGTTTTTTATTTTGTGACTTAATATTTTGCTTTGTCTGAGTGTTGATTCACCACAGTTTTTTTTCTATTCAGATCTCAGTAGCAATACCTTAGTGCTGGAATAGTTACTTTATAGAGATTTCCAGACCTCTTCCAGAAGCAGCTTTTCCTAAAAAACCTCATACATCCTGTGATACCAAGAATTCAGAAGCTATACAGTTTCTAAATGCTGCAAAGTTTGTGAGGGCATGTAAACCTAAATGTGAATGTAAACCAGCACAGTAATGTACTGAAATTGTGTTAATGAAATGTTAAATGCTATTAAGTGATCAGATACTTATATTGCAATCTCATAGGCAGTCCTTCTTTCCTTTTTAACACATGATCAGTAAATAATAACTTTTAGGTTAAAATTGAAGTAGGCAGTTGCTGGTTTGCTGAGAGCGACTTGTAATGATGAATGCCCCACTCAAGCAATTGTGGGAGTGCTGGTTGAAAGGGGCCTCTGGAGACCATCTAGTCTCCCACTTGGAGCAGGGGCTGTTGCTAGTTCTCATTCGCTCAGGTTAGCATGGCTTTGTTAAGCTGAGTCTTAAAAACTTTCATAGAGAGAGAGACCTCACAGACTCTATGGGCAGGTCCTTCCAGTGCTGTACTGGCCCCTTAGTGGTCCCTCCTCCAATGTCCCACCTGAACCTCCCAAGCCACAATCTAAGGACATTTTTGCCTGAAATATCTGATTCCACTAAGGAACATGACACTGTTGTCTTTAAACTGTCCTTCAAGTATTTTAAGGCTTCTGATAGATGATGCCTTTGCCCAGTCACAGTGCTCAGCCTGTACTCCTAGGTCACACAGGAGGGTGGCAATCATATCCTCTATGTGTGAAGATCTCCAGAATAAGGCAGAGTGGCTCATCAGCAGTAGGATGCCTCACCTGGACCTCCACCCCAGCCTACCTTCCTGGTGGGAGAAGGGAGCAAGTGGAAACCACTGCCATGAGTGGTGGTAGCCCAGGTGCACAGTAGCCATCTGGAGGGTTGGCTGTGATGGGATTCCCATTAGGGTGGAGAGTAGAAAGCTGGCAGCTGTCACTTTCTAACCTAGTATTGCTGATGTCTGTTACCCGCTGTAATCAGAGTAAGTGAAACAAAGCCTGGAAGTGCAGCTGCTTTGAAACTGTGTGTGCTGGGTGCCCCTTGAGGAAACGAGTGAGTAGGTTGAACTGTCCCGCCATGTCCGTGTTACGAAGGGCCGTGTGTCTGTGCTTCCCCTCCGCAGCGTTCCAACCCCCATGCTGCCTACCCCAACCCCGGACCAAGCACATCGCAGCCACAGAGCAGCATGGGATACTCAGCTACCTCCCAGCAGCCGCCGCAGTACTCGCACCAGACGCACCGGTACTGAGCGGGCGCTGCAGGAGCCAGGGCCCGCCCGGGGCCACGGAATGTACTGTACAACCACACCTCCCACTGTCCCACCGCCACCTCCCACCCCTGCCAGGGGCGCGGGGGGCTCCCGCCTGCAGCCTGCGGTGGGGGTTAGACTCGGAAAGAAAGCGCTAGCACGGTTTGTGTTGTGGATATGCTACTTCTGTAGTTGACTTGACATGGTTCAGACTGACCGATGCATTTTTTTCAGTGACAGTCTGTAGCAGGTGAAGCTGTGAAATGTGCTAGGGGCAAGCGTTTTTGTTGTCGTATGTGGTGAATTCTCTTGATGTAACAACTCCATCTGACCAATAGTACACGACATCTTTGAACAGGTACTTGAAGCATACAGTATATGTTACCATGGCAAAAAAGCAAACTAACCGTAACTCTCAGACAGTTTTGATAGGTGTTTATTTTTAGTGACTTTTGTGGGTTGGTTCATTTTCCACCTAGATCAATGTTTTATGACCGACACGATTGCTACGATGAGATTTTTTTAAGAACATGAAAGCGTTTGCATTTTTTCCCAGCAATTACAAATGTCCCAAAGATTTATTTCCAACATAAGTTTCTGTTTTTGTTTTGAAATCTATGACTTGACTGGGTATTAAAGCTGCTATTTGATAGTAAAATAAGTATGTTGTCATTGATATAAACATGTTTGGTTCAGCAAACAAACTAAAATGATTGTCATAGACAGTGTTTTATTTTTTTCCTGTTGGTGTTAATGATTTGTGAGCATGCTTTGGGATTAAAAAAGCATGAATGATATTTCCTAAAAAGGTGCGGCATCCATTCAGATATTTTGTCATGATTTTTGAGAACCAGCTTGGTGTAGTGGATTTTAAATTTTGTTCAGTTAATTTTAATTTTTTTTTAATGTTCGCACGTTGTTTAGGGGTGCCATTCCTACTGCAGAGGAACAAAGTGTTAGGAGAGCCTTAGAATTTATGAGGAAAAACTTACATACAATGTACTGTATCAAACTATTTTACATGAATGACACAAGTATTCTGAGTAAAGAAAAAAAAATCAAACATTGTTAAAACAAGGTGTTATGTAATAAATTTATTTTTCATAAATCTGCATATGACCTTTGCCTGTGTTCCTTTTTATCATTGAAAATCCCCTGCTCTCCCATCACACATCTGTATCAGGTTGTGTCCTGAGAAAAAACAACAGGATCCAACAGGAATTTGTCTTGCAAGGCAGGCTTCCATTAACTGGTGAGAATGATAATTTTTCTTTTGAACAGCAGAAAAATAAAGGCATTACTCTTTGTTCTGTACACATAGCTGATCAGCTGGAGATACTCTAGAAGTGGGTTTATTTCTAGCAACATTTCCTACATCAGGCAGCTCCTTTTCATCTACAAAATCCAGAGGCGTTCCTGTCTGGATTGAGCTACAGAAACCTCAGAAGAACTTTCTTATTTTGGTAGGTAGTACCACACTATGATTTTGACATAAATATATGCAATGCACGTAGGATATTTTTCTGCAGGTGCTTCATGTAGTGTGAATATCAACTGGTGTGATTCATCCAAATGCACAGATGGGAAGCAAAACAAAAATCAAATCATTAGCCAGTCTGAAAGGCAAACCATGTTTGAGGTGAAGATAAAGCTACCTGACTGGATGGACTACAGGTTCAAGTATTCAGGAGGCTTAAAACTAAAGAAGGAAATCTGAGTGCAGAATTTATGCTGCTTTTATGATACTGTATGATGCCCTTTTAATTTTGATATAAAAGGTGTCAAAATCCGTCTTTCCTTGGTTTCTGGAACAAATAAATATATAGGTGGGAGTAACTCAAGCTTCTTGGTTTGCTTTTCCAGTGAAAGCATTTTCAGTTTTTACTCTTAATTTATATATAGGCTTTAAGCTTGCCCGTTCAGTATGTCCAGACTGTGCACAGGTGCTCAGATGGTGCCAAGAGTAACTTTTTTTTTTTTTTTTGCTGAAGTGCTTTTGGCCCAGATTTTTGTTTCCTATTGATGTATATTCATATTAATGCATAATAGATAATATTATTCATGTAATAAGAGACTTTGATACCACTATATTGTGTTATCAAAAGTAGCAGGCTTCCTTGAATTTCATTTTTGCAAAAGGCAATGCATCCAGTTGACAAAAGGTGATCTTGCCATTAGTTTATGCTTGAATTTAATTTTCTTATTAAGAATGTATTTAAGATAAAGATGCAGCTTATCAAATAATTATAATAAAACTAAATTATATACTGTGTTTAGTTTTGAATAGGCTGCTACTCTCAATTTCATTCACTTGTATTCTCATTTTTAGTAGATGTATTGCAGATTACATCAACAAACAGATTATACAGGGAAGTCAAATACTTATGTCTCAGTCATCTGGTCATTTGTTAGGAGGTACTTGAGGTTTTTTCTCTAGGACTTTGGAAGAAAAAGGTTTTTCAATGCTTGATATAACCTCTGGTACCTTGAAGATGGTATGATTCTGTATTGCAGGTAAGGTCAATCACGTCATATTCATGATAATTTGTAAGGGTTCTTCTGCATCAAATAAGCTTTTTAATACTGGCTTTAGAAATACTGAGGGCAAGGCTCTAAATTACTTTCCTGAACTGTATAAAAATGCATTAATCCTGTTGTTATGCTCTTGACTGGGCTTTTACATGAGAGTTACAGAGAGGGGAAGAGAAGAAAGCACCTTTGAGAAGGATTTAATAGAAGAGTTACAAATTCCTGTGAGGAGATGGCAGCAGCAGCCAACATGCAAGCCGTGCCTCTTTGCTCATGTGGCTCAGCTTTTGTTACTGGATTCAAGAACTTCAAAGCTTCTCCTTACTCACTGACAATTATCTGGACCCATCTGGGTGCATTTAAAATAGCTGGAGTCTGGAAGCCTGTCTTTGTTGCTGTGATTAAGGGACAAATTGTTTTGCTAAAGTAGGCTTGCCTTGAGAATGGGCTACAAGCTTAACTTGATCGTGAGGATAAATATGCTATTGCACCTTAACCTTGCACTCACAGCAAGCCTAGCCTGTGGCAGCTCTGCATTTAACACACCAAATAAAGAACCAGCTGCTTCAAGAAGAAAGAAAGAACTTTTGCACCAATCCCTTTTGAAGAGGGTTTCAGCATTCGTGGTGGGAGAAGCAGGACAGTTCTTCCTAGGAAGAACTAAAAGACTGTTTTGTCCTGTTGTTTCCTCTGTATTTATTTATAAATAGGAAAATGTAATATATTATAAATAGGAGTTGCCCATGGCAGTGCCCAAGCTGTGCCCAGCTGAGGGGTAGGCCAGTGTTCAGGTTTTCTTTCAGCGTTTTTTTTCAGTGGAGGTTTAGGCTGGATATTTTGCCCAGAGGGTGGCTGGACAGTGGAACAAGTTTGCCAGAGAAATGGCCATGGTACCAAGCCTGCCAGAATTCAAGCACTTGGATAATGCTCTCAGTCATGTGCTGTGATTTTTGGAGTTGTCCTGTACAGAGCCAGGAGTTGGACTTCGATGATCCTTCTATCTTAGGATATTCTGATTTCTTTGTTTTGAAGCCACTGCTGGGCAAACCCTCTTCTGGCTTCACTGAAAGGCCAGCCATGGTCTCTGCCTTTCATGTGTGGTGCCTGTTGATCATTTTATGGGCATGGTTAGGCAGTTTGGTTGTCACCAAGTGGGGTAATGGAGCCTGCAAGATCTCATGGGACTTACTGTGTATCAGGAAGAAAAGACACGAGTATTTTTTTGGGGCCAGTGGTGAAGTTGCAGATCTGCCATTTGGGGTGAATATTGTTGCCATGGTTAAGATGAGCCTCATTTCTGCAGAAGGAATGAGTACTGTGGTGCCCCCTACACTGTATTTTATTTCTTCCCCTGAACAGAGCAGCCTTTTTCTGTTGAGTAGGGCAGCCACCCCAGTCTCTTGCTTCAGGCTGAGTGGTGACAGCGCTTCAGGCTGCCAGTTCTGAGACAGTTTAATATACAGCGTCCCTGGAGACCAAGGCAGATGAGCCTAAATCAGTGTAATTTGCTTGTCACAGCTATGGATAAAGAACACTCAGCGAAATTTGTCAGACATCTGAATGATGGGATGTACAAACTGTACTCTAGCAGTAGGATAGAGGGAGAAAAAGGTGCTTATCCTTTGAAAGCAAAACAGAAACAAAGCTGCTGCTGTTGTTTCCACCAGGTCTCTTGTGAAAAGTTCGTCTCCTTGAGGATTTCCGGCAGCCTTTATCTTGGTGGTTGGCTTCAGTGGTGGCAGGAGCTGCCTCCAGAGGACTGTCTGTACTCGAAGGGATCCTGTGCTGGAGAGCTGGGCACTGGCACTGATGTTAATGAAGCCATTGCCCTGGGGTGATGCATGCCAGCTCGAGCCCAGGATGGGAGTCTGGATGAGCTCCATCACTACTCTGAAAGCTCCCGTGTCACAAGATGTTGAAAAGTACTTTTCAGCCTGCCAGGATTAGAGTGCCTTTCTTTGGCTCTCAAGGAGTTTAATCATCCCTGAGTTCACCTATCCCTTCACATTTCTGGTCCTAACTAGGTGTGCCCTGGGCCAGGGGAGATGGTGAAAGGGCTAGTGCAGGAGTGGTGTTTATTTCAGCTGCTCAGCACATCTTGGCCCTTAGCCCTGAGCCCCCAGAACCACCAAGGCCAGCCTTTACAGCATGCGCTTTTGGGAAGTGTTTCCGTTTGCTCAGCCGGGGATGTGGGAAAGCTGCCATATCCTTGGAGCAAGCCTTTGTTCAATGTTTGTGGCAGCTTTGAATTTGTGCACTGTGTCACCCGCAGTGTGTGCGGAGCAGGCGCCTCTCTGACCCCCCACTAGGTACGCAGGGAATGCAGCGGCTGACCAAGGGAGGGGGATGAAGTAGGAATTGATATGGACAGTGCTTGCAGGAGTGCTGAGACAGAGGTGAGAAGCCCTTGAGCAGGTGCTTATGGAAGGCCCGTGGTTGCCCTGAGAAGGCCCAGAGATATTGTCTTGCCCTGAGGTGTAAAGGGCACCTGTCTTTGGTGGGAGCTCATTCCTTCCCTGACCTGCTGCGCCAACATCTGACCATGTCCTACATTGGTTTATGCAGGATTGCCTTTAATATTTGGCTGGTCTTCCCACAAGGTGCTGGCCAGGTGTGATAAGAGCCTCTCTTAATTATCACCTTTTAAAATCAAAATTCAGTTTGTCTTTATAGTGTTTCTCAAGTATACTTAGGGATCTGTGAAGTTCCTGCATTAGCCAAGCTCCACCTTAGTGGGTTTGTGCCCTTACCTGGGCAGGGGTGAAAGTAGGATGTATTGCTTGGCATTCTTCACACCTGCTTCAGCCATTCTGAGATACTCAGCAAACTGGAAGAGGATTCTTTGGGGATAAATCCTGCATTTGGGTGCCAGCAATGATCCCTGTGAGAGGTGGGGTGCTTTGAGGTGTGCTTAGCTCAATGCAGACAGCTCATACACAGCTCAGACACTCCTGATGTCCTCTACACAGGTTTCAGGCTCTGTGCTGGCTCTGTGCCCCACCTTGTTTTCAGCTCAAGAAAAGGTGAGTATGTTGTCCCAGCCCAGGAAATCCCTGTATGAACTCCTAAAACATGTTCCGCTCCTGCCAGCCGTGCAGGTCTGTGATGCAGCTGCGCAGTTTACTTGCAACCAGACAAAACCAGCTGGTCTGAAAATCCCCTCAGTATCTTTGGAGGCCTTGCTGGGAGAGCCCTGTGGGGACTTCTGACACGAGCAGCCTGTTCCTCCTGAGTGATGGGCAGACGATGCTCGGGGCTGATCAGCAGCTGCTTGATCAGATCTCATCCATGGGTAGAGAGGTGAGGCTGTCATTTGCAATCACACACTTCTCCAGCTCCCCACGAGGAGGAGAAGAAAGGAGGCTCAGGCAGTGCTTCTCTGAGGGGAGGAGGGAAGGTGATGGCTGCAGGCAGTGAGGTGCTGGTCAGTCAGGCTGCTGGTCTGGTGCCCTGGAGCTCAGCAGGACATCGATGGCTCGAGATGGGGTGGGGGCCCAGAAGGGACAGTCTGCTGGAAAACCTCATTTTGTCCAACTGAGAAACTGCAGAGTGTGTGAGCGTTCAAATGATGGGTTTGAAGGAGGAGACCAGCTCATGTCCTGTACCTGGTTCCTCGTGGTGCTTCCGGTGTCTGCCAGGATCTGCAGTCCTATTTCCAGCCCCCTGGGCATTTATTGCTGTGCCCTTGCCATGAGATACCAATGAGTGCAGCATCCCAAGTGTGAACAGTGAGGCATAGCCAGGGGGAAGTTGGTGGCACAGGTGCCAAACCCCTGCTCTAATGAACCACACGCTGGGTTGTGTTTACAGGAAATTGATTATTTTGGTTGAAATACCACAGAGTGGGAAACAGCTCTAAGAGTGATTTTGGCTTCCACCAGGAAAGAAGGCAGGGAAAATGGATCAACATAAAACATTATCATGAAAGCTTGTCTGTCATACTTTTCTATCTGTTGGATTTTTTTTTTTTTAATAGAGAATAAAATGTATGAAATCCAGTTCACTGGAAACAAGAAGGAATGGTATCCCAGAGGTTTTTGTTTTAATGGAGTAACATGCTGCACCGTGCAGTGTCCATAAACCAGCAACATGCATGTACCTCCAAGGAATGAGGAAAAGCCAAACTGGAGTCTAGATTTGGGAGGACAAACCTGCAGTTTGAACAGAGAGCCATGAAAGGGGAGTTGCCCCCTGGTTTGGTTCCAGCACATTGTACACACAGCCCGCAGGCAGTGGCTGATCCCTCTGCATGGCCCAGGTGTGCTGCAGCCCCAAGTGCTGCTCCTGGGGTTCAGTGTGTTTGAGGGGGATGCTGAAGGGCCACAGGGAACAGAAGGGGTGGGGCAGCTTTTGTTTCCACTGCAGTTTTTTACAGGACATTGCAAAATGCGGTAGGGAAGCCCCAGCATCCTCCCCAGAGGACACTGGAATATAGAGATGTCATCACTGTTATTGAATCTGCAGTTTATTCCTTAATTAAAGGCATTTCCAGAGAAAAGGGTTAAACATCCACACTGAAAACCATTTTTACTGGCTGGAAACCTAATTAATGGATTGTAAAAGTTACTTTCCTCGAGAGAAGCACCTAAAACTGTAGTATTTAAACAGGGTAGTTTATGCTCCATGAGGTTACAAGTACATCTTTGCTGATCCTTAACATTGCTTGTGTAATTCTTAAAAATTCTAGGAATTAAAATATTGATTATGCTAATTATTTATAAAATGTTATTATCCAAGAGCTACTCACAACAAAATCCTGTCCATAAAGAGCAATGATGCAGAACATGGCCTATCCTGAGAGGTTATTGATCTTCACAGTGATGTATCAGGGAAGATTATTGTATATATGTACATATTTTTTTCTATTGGTATTTCAGTCAGTCTTTTGATCAGAAAATCTTACAGCATCAATGGCTTGGAGCAGATGCAGTTAGGGATCAGAATCTCCCAAATAAACCATCACACACCCCCTCAGGCTTCCAAGTCATACAGGAAAGGGGAAAAATCCCCCCCAAAACCTGAGACATGTCAAACCACAGAGAGGGAAGGTTATATGTATCATGGACTCTGAAAATACCAAAGCTGAGACCATGGTAAGAGTAGTTAGAAGGTGTGCCAGAATGAAACTACCTAGAGAGAAAAGCAAAGCAATATTCTGGAGATACTTTGGAGGGGCACAAATGCAAGGGTGCTGCAGGGCAAGCAGGCAGTGATGTGGTTTGGGGCTGGGCAGTCCCAGAACCTGGGGCAGTGCCAGGACCTGCTACTCCCCCCCATGCCAGGGCTGAGCCCGCAGCTGAGTCCCCTTTGCATTCCTAGATGGCATCAACATTTCCTAGTGCTGCTCTTGCCCAAATCAAGCTCCACTCACTCTCCAAGACAAAATGTCCCTCCTGAGCTGGTGCCTGGCACGAGCCCATTGGGGAGTGAGCCCAGGGAGGCTCTGTCCCTGCTCTACCAGGGGCTGGGCGCAGATGAGTATCAGGGCTGGGCCAGCCCTCGTCTCCACTTATTGCCACATTGCATGGAAGAGAATCTGATACAAATCTGAGCAAATGCAGCTCCCAGGCTCTTACTGATCAAGCCTCACACAGAGAGTGCTATTTCTAATAAATATTTTAGGCAGTAAAACACCCTTCAGAGAGGGCTGCTGCATTCCCGTTGTGTGCCTTCTTCCTGGGAAAAGCCCAGCTTAGCCGCTTCAAATATTCAAATGCTTGATATATAGTTACTGTTTTATGGAAAAGTGCCTCCGGGTGAGATGTGTTTAATAGAGAGAGACTAATATGTGAGTGATTTATCTCATTTTGCTAAGTTCATGCCAGTAATTCAATAACCCCATGAGCTACACTTAACTGTATTCAATAAAGATGATCTAGAGGAGATGTTCGTGCAGGTGAAGGATTCAAGAACTGGAGGAAAGGTTGTTATAAATAAGTGGATTTGAAGTAAACAGGGAGCTCAGGCAGAACTCTCCCCCAGGATAAATGTCTTGAGCATCATTAAACCAGTACAAATGGCTCTGTGAGCTGCAGAGATTTCTTGCTCTGAAAGGAAAAAGCTGTGAGAGAGACTTTCATTAGGGAGAAAATGCCACCTTGCGCTCCGGCCGTGACCCAAATCCTGCAGCAATCCTTCGCGAGCTGTCATCCTGGGGAGCATCCCCAGCAGAGCGTGCCGGATCCCCTGGCGATGAGGCAGTGCTACGAAGGGCACAGGCAGAGGAAAGAGATGTGACAGCCCAGGGCTTTATTCTCCACCTGCTTTAGAAAACCCTGACACGTACCTGGGTGTGCAAAGTGCTTTACAGACAGCGCTGCGTGCAAACTCTGACAGCATGACAAGTAAATGCGGTCTCTAAAAGCTGTTCAGGGCTGTAATTGCCCAGTTTGATTGTAAAACTAAAGTAAACAGCAGTGGCAGCTGAGTCACCCAATTGCAGACCTGAAGCACTTCTAAGTTAGGTCCTAAAATATCTTGTGTGCTTCTAAGTTACCGACTGTATGGAGAAGAAAAAGGCACTGAAAAATAAAGGCATCACAGCACTGGCAGTGACTGCACAAGGGGCTTTGGGGCGAGGTGTGAGCGTTGTCCCTGGGCCCCCATCAAGGCTGTGGGTGCACCCAGCACTGGTGGCTCGCTGTGTGCAGCTGCAGGTGCCAGCCTGGGCCAGGAATGGGCTCTCAGCCTCTGCCCCACAGCCTTGTGCCACTGCCCACCCCAGAGAGCCAGTGCCTAGGTGAAGGTGTAGAGCAGTAGTGACAGCAGGGAAAAGGGAGTGGTTTTCAGCCAAAAAGGTGATAGGAGAGGCCTGGGGACAGCAGATCGGCCGTGGCCATTCATTGCCTTTTCACAGCCAACACGTTGGAGGCATGGAGCAAATGCAGGAGGCAGCAGCTTCAAAACAGAGAGGTGCTTTCACACTGCATGTCATTACACGGTGGAGCTCTGCCACAGGAGCCGGTCAGTGCCAGCCACAGCTTCAAAATGTGGCAGGAAAAAGTCATGAAAGGAAAATCATTTAAACTCTGTTGCCTACAACAGAGACACTAACTCTACTCTGCTAGAGACACTAACTCCAGCCCAGGAGGTGCCTTGGATCCCCATGGGTGGGGAGGAGAGGTTGGGAAGGTGCTGCAGTGGATTCACCCTGTCCTCACCCTCCTCTCATGGCATCTGTGGCTGGTAGGGACAAGCTGTGGGGTCAGATGGACATTTGGCTTGACCAAGGGTGACTGCTCCTCTATGACAAGCAGTGAGGGCAGCTGTCCCTGAGCCACCACATGAAGGTCACCCTGTGGCTGCAGCCTGGCAAATGTGCTCTGCTCAGCCCCCTCAGTCCTGCCATGTGGCCACTCACCCAGCACTTTCGATATGGGATGCCTTTGCCTGGTCATTGCCTGACAGTCAAAGCCCAAAATCTTCAAAAATTTGAAAACCGTCAGCCTTGGGGCAAAGCGAGTGAAAGGAGACACTGAGCTGGCAGGCTTAGAGAAGGAGATGAGAGAGCAAAGGTGCCAGAATCCCTGGGGCACTGGCTGCTGCTACCACAGCTCCTGGGGCAGGTACCACCAAGAGCTCGGGCATTGCTGAAGGGAGTGGGAAGGGCCTAGGGAGCTGTAGAATAGTTGGCAGAGACAGAAAGGAGAGCAGATGGAGGAAAGGACAAACATGAGCAGTGGGAGCACCCTAATCTGTGCAACCCACCGTGGTACACATGCTACCAGCTCCTGCTTTTGACTTCTCTTCCCAATGATTATTGCATTGAAATAACCAAACCAGCTCTTAACCCCTGCAGAGTCTCTGGTGTCTCTGGTGCCCTTTTCAAAGACCCAGCAGCCAGTGCAGGAAAGGAAGTACAGATCTTGTTTCTATCCTGACACATCATTGCCACAGATGGGGCTGGCAGCAGCAGCCTGGGCTGAGGCACAGCCAGCTGCTCAGCTTGTCTGGGATGGAGCTTGGGATGACTGGAGCCCTCGCAGGGATTTTCCAAATCATGTGTCACAAAGCTGACAGTTTTTGGTTTTCCTGCTACTTTCCAAAGAGACTTTGCTTGGCACAAGCTCATCCCTTTGTAAGGTTTGGCAGGGCCAGCCAAACCACTCGCCCTGCGTGGGCTGCACTCAGCCTCACAGCACCACTCCTGGTCCTTGCCAGGGCCGAAGGAGATGCCTGGCCCTGGGGATCCCCACTGCCCATTCCAGCCAGCCCAATGGGCCAAGCAGCTCAGCAGGAAGCCTAAATACACTCAAGCCTGTGGGGTGAAAGTTTGGAGGGACACGTTAAAGCATTACAGCTACATCTGAGGAAACAAGTCTGTCTGAGCCTTGAGTCCAGGACAACCTCCAAGGGTTTCTTTAGGTCAGTCACTCTTGAAACCAAATGTTTAGGAAAGGTCATTTTTTCCAGCTGGTTCAAACAAAGACTAATGTTGATGTTTTTCTAAAAGCTTTCCAAATAGATTTTTGAGCAAAGCTGTACAGGCCAGGAGTGGGAATAACAGAGATGTGCAAAGGCCCTGGAGAGCAGAAAAACTCTTCTGAGTTATATTCATTCCTTAGTCTTTCCATAAAGTAGATAATTGAGCTTTTTTTTTCCCTTTGGTTGTCATTCTTTTTGGTTGTTAATATGTTTGTAGCTGCCATTTATGTAAAACACCCTGCTGAAGTTTATCCCACTTGGCTTTTCACTCAAAAGCCACAGAAATATGATGGATTATATTAGGCACTGATCTACCACCTCAGTGATCTCTCTCCTTCATATATTTGCAGTTCTCTGTTTAGCATCTCTTCTTGCGGTGTTGCTTGCACACACTGTAACTACTTTGCATCCCATCTGCCCTCGACCCTGGTCATCTGCACCAGCATCCATGCAGGGAAAAGTCTGGGGTAATCTGAAAGACACAGTAAAAATAGAAAATCTCTCTCTCTCTCTCTGGATCTGAATAAACCAGCCCTTATAAATATGCAGAGTAATAAAGCCTTAATGCAGTGTGATTAAAAAGTTACGGTTCCCCAGCAACCCAAAGGCGGCTGCCTCGCGCGTGCCGAGGGTCTGAGATGGCTTTGCTGGGAAATTAATGCCTTCATCTGCCTCGCTGCCACACAGCAGCCGGCTGAGGGTTGCCATGGGAATGGGAGGTCAGGTTCTGCCTGCTGTGAACGCTGAGAAACTCTCTGCTCCCCTGCCCTGCCCTGCTCTCCCGTGCCTTGGTGACTGGCAGCTGCCTCCTCCAGCTGCCTGCTCCCAGCACAGCACCTGAGAGCGGCTTCCTGGTCCCCAGTCCAGGCACAGGCTTCCCCCCACCTGGGACTTCTGTTTCAAACTTCTTTTCTTCATCATTCCCTCAGCACTTGGTGCTTCTCAATAATGTGCTCTTCTTGTTTCGGTTTCTTTCAGTCCTCAGTCCCCAGTGAGGCTTCTCACATTGCCACCAGTCTCCTCCTCACACTCCTCTCAGCTCACCCTCTCCTTGCTTTTCCCTGTATGCCCTTACTGGGGGCACACGCACCTGCTAAGCCCCCGAGATGAGGGCTCAGGAAATCATTTGTGTGAAACATATTGCATGAGTGTCCTGAATATTTTGGGCGGGTGATCCCATGCCCTTTGTTTGCTCAGGGCAACGTGTGAATCTG
Source organism: Thryothorus ludovicianus (assembly GCA_013397245.1). Classification (NCBI taxonomy): domain Eukaryota; kingdom Metazoa; phylum Chordata; class Aves; order Passeriformes; family Certhiidae; genus Thryothorus; species Thryothorus ludovicianus. The sequence goes on from VZTB01009277.1 coordinate 251,132, forward strand.
GTCCACAAACAGCATTGGTCTCCAAGGCTGTCAAACAGTGGTACAATGAAATAGGAGGTTTGGTTTTTGGAGGGGAGCTGTGGAAGTAATGCAGGTAAGGAACCCTGTGGGCAGAAGCAAACTCAAAGCAACAATAATATGAATTCTGCAAGAGAAATTCGCTGTTAGGGGCCCTCAGCCCAGATTTATGACACACATCAGGATTTTAATGCAGACAGAGCATCCTTCTCACAGATTCCCTCCTGCTCGGGCACGAATTGCCAGGCTGCATGTGGGAGCTCCCAGCTGCAGTGTTACAGCCTGTGTTATACAGGAGGCAGCTGATGGCAGCGGCCCCTCTGCCTCCCCAGTTATGGCTCCATGAATTTCCAACTGCTCATTCCCCTGCAATGTGTGTCATTTACACAGAATGCAATGTCCCCCAGTCAGTGGCCGGGAGCAATGGCCCGAGGCAGCCGGTGCTGGGAGAGGCAGCTTGCCACTGGCAGACCCAGCCTGTCTCTTTACAGATATTTTTCTTGCCTCTCCATTACCACCTCCCCTAGCAGTAGATACCCTTCTTACTCTTCTTTCCCCCCACCCCCATTTTCCCTGCTAAATTACAACTTCAGTAGGACATGTCTACCTCTGCTTGCTGTACCATGTCTATCCATTAAATTCCATATTCTCTTTTATTTTCACCCATTTTGTCTGAAGGTAGCATTACTCAGAGACTGTTATTCCAGAATTCAGATTTTTTTCCCTTTTCCCCTATAATTACAGTGTGATTAGAGGTGTACCCTGTTAAGACAAAATAGACAAGAGGCTAATGAGAGGTCCTGTTTTAACTCCACATGAAGAGTGGGCAGGGAACCACAGATTGCAAGGAATCTTTCTCCTGTAGGACACGTGCTGCAGTGAATGCTGGTCTTTTGCTGAGCAGGACTGGGAGCACGGAGAAATCCTTGAAAATGAGGACCCGGGATTTACAGACTTCTATCTCCTTTCTGCCTTGGTTTTGTGGGGATCAATAGGTCTCTGGGTTCAGGGTTTTCACCTAGTGAACAGTATGACCAACGCAGAACAATTGCCCACTGTAGTCTCCTGGCAGAACTAGAGTAAGGTACCTGGGCAGTTTGGAAGTGAGTTATTTCCCACCCACTCCCTATGTTAATGGGAAGTTGGAAGCTATAGGTTGCTATTGCTAGTCTGTAAATTCATGCCATTACATGAGAACTGCAGCTTTCATTTTTTACAAAAAGTAGGAAAAAACTTGTAAACAGAAGATGTCATGTCTGTTAGAGTTCACCTTGAGATTCATTAGCTTTATTGCTGTTTTGTTGAGCAAAGAGCCTTCACACTGTTAAGAATGTACCCAACAAAATGAACAGCACTTAAGCACTTGGCCAGTCTTCAGGATGAGCAAAGCTAAAATATAAATGCAGGTTCAGCTCTGTTCAGCTTTTCCCCTTAACTCCTGCTGCAGTGCATCAAGATGATTTAATCCAGGGGCAAAATAGGCAGATGAGGACTGGGTCCAGGAGCAGCCTGTGAAATCCAGCCCCAGCCAGCAGCCCCTGGCTACGTCTCAGATCCATCTCAAAGGATGAGCACCTGGCTGTTGTGTTTCATAAAGTGTCAGATTAGCCGAGCTGTGGGAGGTAGGGGTTGGGATGTGGGAAGCAGAGAGGAGCTCTGTGGAGGGTCAGTGCCTCTGCCAGGGGCTGTGAGGAGGGTGTGCCCCACATTGTGAGGTCCTGGCACCTGTGCGTGGCACCTCCCCCTGGACTGCTGCTGAGCACCACGCTTGAACTACAGTTTTGAGTGCTGCTTGTGTCACCTTGTTGTTGCAGATAATCTGGTTTAAAAGTAATCAGTCAGACCTGGAGAGGTTTATGAAAATCATAGAGTGTGAAGAGCAAATGGGACAGCTTGGTTTTTAAATTAATGTAACCGGTTTCACTGTAAATTCTTATTAACCTAGGTTGGCTTTTCTCTCTCAATATTCATCATAAAGTGAGTTCTCCTCAGTTGCCCTGAGCTCTGCAAACAACCTGAACACCGGGAAGAGCTTGCATTCCTCTTTGAAGACTGGTGCACGGACACAGCAACAATTGTTCCGTGAAGGTTTCCCATTTATCAGATTGATGATGGGAACCAGGATGAGCCTCTGTGCCTGACTGGTGCGGGACTGCAGTGCCGGAGGCTCTGGGCTCGCACCTTCCGAGCACATGGGCAGCCGAGCCTTTTGGGGAAGGGGCCCCGGCACGGCCCGCTTCCCTCCAGGGGCGGCGGCAGGAGAGCCGCGTTCCCGGCGGGACGGAGCTGCTGGGCGTCCTGGGTGGGGACACACAGACATTGCCCAGCCAGCAACACGGCGCTGGCCCAGCCTTCCTGACATTCCCTGCAGATAGAAGGGTTGTTTTGGCAAGCTCAGCTGACTCCTTCCCTGCGCAGGCACCAGACGGGGATGGGCGAGGTCAGCCTTGGCGATCGCAGCGCGCACAGCGGGGCTGGAGCTGGGGCTGCGGGCACAGAACCTCCCTGGCTCTTGCCCACCCCGGTCCCAGCCACAGCCCCCGTTCCAGAGAGAGCCTTGCGAGCTCTGCCAGGCAGAGCAGCTCTGCCGAGGAGAAATACAGGGAATTTGTGAGAGTTTAGGTGGGCTGGTGAGGGCGATGCCTCCTCAGCCATCGCACCGAGTGCTGCCAGGTGAGTGCTCACCTGTCCGGTGGGCGGACAGACCTGTGCCATCCCTTGCCTGTGCGGAGGGACCTTATGCCCTGCACAGCCACAGCCAGCACGCCTTCTGGGCAGAGGAATATTTTCAGATTTGGTGTGGAAAGGACTGTCTGGGAGCTCTGGTCCCAGTCCGCAGCAGCCGCGGCTGATCGGCTGCTCCCATTTCCCTCAGACTGATCAACCTCATCGTCACCTTCCTGTCCTCGTTCTCCTCCCGCTTCCATCACGCAGCCCAGCCCCATGTTAGGTCACTCGTCACTCTTGGTACGGTGTTGTGGCCGAGTCTCCTGCCTGGCCGCTCCAGCAAACCCCGGGGAGCGGGGAGAGGCGCGCCCGAGTGTAGTACGGGATCGCACCATAAGAGGGAGATGATTCCCTGTGGATTTTCTGGGGGATCTGTAGCCCCGTCCTGAGTGGTGGGTGCCGCGGAAAAGGTGGGCCATGGTGGGCACAGAGCTCTGACAGAGAGAAGCAGAATGAGACATCTCAGGATCCCTCATCTTGGAAGTGTGGTGTCCTTGATGCCTTAGGTTTTAGCTTTTATGTTTTTTAGATCCTGTGCTGTTTTAGTGGGTAGCTTTAGGTTTCATTTTAAGTGCTACTGAGTTCCCTTCACAGAGTAGACAGACAAAACAATTCCTTCCCTAGCTCTATACCAAGGACAACTTTCAGGCCCAAGAACAAAAACTGTGGTGAAGTGAGAAGAAAGAACCAGGAGGATGGAGCTTCATAACCTGAAGCTGTGGCTGGACAATTGATTCTAACATGCTAATGGACCAGAACTTATTAAGGTGTGGGACCTCGTGATTGGGTGTCCATTTTTGAGACCATTTTGGGGCATCTTGAGTGTGGTCTGGCTGGACTCTTGTGTGGCCCGGGTGTACCCATTGAAGTCTTTAATAAATATCTACCTTTCCCTCTTGCTCTGTGAGTCTCTGTTCCAGGTCAGCCTCCAGAAGGTAACACCTTTCTATGGGTTTATCCGAGGAGGTTGTTAATAGTTCTTGGGAAGGTCACTGCACCTGAAGGATAATTTCAGGTATTGCAGTGCATTGCAACACAAAAAGGGCTGCAATGTCTTCGAGCCAAAGTGTTTTAAATGTTATTCTCTGTAAATTCAGTTTCTAACAGCCCAACAGAAGAAAAATATCAATTTAGTCACAAAACCAGCCTTCCTCCTCCAAGGGAAGGCAGTTTTTTTTCCCCAAAGTCTGAAGTGCAAACTTAGACCTTTTAGATCATGCTTCTCGAACTTCAACAAAAGAAGGGAAAACCCAGATCAACCAAAACCATATGTACCAGTGTGGATATCTTGCATTATCACTCTGTCTGCCTCAAAAACAGCACCACATTCCTTGGTGTTCATTTCTGGAAGAGATCTGAATTCAGGGACAAGGTGTGAGACATTTTGAAAAGTCTTCATTAACGTGCTGAGATATTTCCCACCTCCTCCTCCTCTTCCCATCACACCTTTTTTTTTTTCCCCTTTCTTCTTCCCAAG
>VZTB01009277.1:255670-277344 GCA_013397245.1 Thryothorus ludovicianus
TAAGTGTGATAAAAGGGGTGGGGTGGCTCGACGAGGGAGCTTTTTGATGAAGAGAAGCCCTTGGAGGAGGAGGACTCCTGAGGGAGAAGGGAAGATCCAGAGAGTCACAAAGAAGAAGGAAACAAGGAAGGGAGTTACTGCTGGCAAAAGATCTTTTGTGAGGTCAGTCTGGGACTGATGGGTTTGGAGCCTGCAGTCACAGTCAAGCTGGTAAAGGCTTGTGTTCAGAGTCTGAAAACTGATATTTGCAGACATAGTCCAGCAGGGGATAACCAGCAATCAGAGTTTGCAATTGGACCCTACAGTAGGAGCTCGCTGTAATCAGAGTCAGGATGGGTAAGCTATGAGGGAGAATAAACCAGGACCCTTTTCATGTTGTTAAATGTCTGTGTTGTGGCTCATTTCTACCCCTAATGGGAGGTCTGCTGGAACACAGGGACTCAAGGGGTGCTGGAGAAAGTCAATGGGCAGGTACAAGCAAGAAAGTCTCTTGCCAGGGCAAAGCCTGTGGGTTGGTCTTCAGATGGAGGGATGGGATCAGGGAAATCCTTGAGGGTGGGACTGTGAGGAGAGAGTGAAGCAGGTCTCTGGTATCTTTGGTTTCCCCCACATTCCCATCCCAAGAAACCTGTGTCTATAGGTTATAGCATGCAGTGCGTCTTGGACAGTGAGAGATGAGATGGTGATAATGTTTGCAGTCCTCCAGTTTAACACTGAGCACTGGCAGGAGAGAGAAGGCCGTCCTCTCCCAGACCTCAGAGGGCATCACATTGAAGCACAAAGTGGACATTGCTGCACTGTAACTGGTAGCAGGTTTGCTCAGGGGGATGAAGACAAANGACCCTTTTCATGTTGTTAAATGTCTGTGTTGTGGCTCATTTCTCCCCCTAATGGGAGGTCTGCTGCAACACAGGGACTCAAGAGGTGCCAGAGAAAGTCAATGGGCAGGTACAAGCAAGAAAGTCTCTTGCCAGGGCAAAGCTTGTGGCTTGACCTTCAGAAGGAGCGATGGGATCAGGGAAATCCTTGAGGGTGGGACTGTGAGGAGAGAGTGAAGCAGGTCTCTGGTATCTTTGGTTTCCCCCACATTCCCATCCCAAGAAACCTGTGTCTATAGGTTATAGCATGCAGTGCGTCTTGGACAGTGAGAGATGAGATGGTGATAATGTTTGCAGTCCTCCAGTTTAACACTGAGCACTGGCAGGAGAGAGAAGGCCGTCCTCTCCCAGACCTCAGAGGGCATCACATTGAAGCACAAAGTGGACATTGCTGCACTGTAACTGGTAGCAGGTTTGCTCAGGGGGATGAAGACAAACTCACAGATTTCTTGCCTTCCCTGCATGGCCAGGATCTCAGAGTTGTGAGCACTTGTTTTCTAGAGCTAAAAGCCATAAGCACCGAGGCAGCTCCATTTCTAGTTTGCTGCTAGAGGAAGAGGCTGAGAGAGCAGCCTACCAGAAAGTTTCCCAAAAGGTAGGATCACCCTCTTCCTCTAGTGAGCACCTGCCTACGTCAGAAATGCTTCGTGCTAGACATTTTACCGAAGGACAATTGCTTGTGTTAACACCATCTTCTGCTTTCTTCTTGTATTTAGTTTTGCAATTCTTTCTAGGGCATCTTCTGAAAGGAAAAAGAAAAAAATAACCAAGGGAAAAAACCTCCAAAACAAGCAATCAGAAAAACTCCAACCAACAACANGGAAGGCCATCCTCCCTCAGATCTCAAAGGGCATCACACTGAAGCACAAAGCGGAGATTGCTGCACTGTAGCTGGTAGCAGATTTGCTCAGGGGGATGAAGACAAACTCACAGATTTCTTGTCTTCCCTGCATGGCCAGGATCTCAGAGTTGTGAGCACTTGTTTTCTAGAGCTAAAAGCCATAAGCACCGAGGCAGCTCCATTTCTAGTTTGCTGCTAGAGGAAGAGGCTGAGAGAGCAGCCTACCAGAAAGTTTCCCAAAAGGTAGGATCACCCTCTTCCTCTAGTGAGCACCTGCCTACGTCAGAAATGCTTCGTGCTAGACATTTTACCGAAGGACAATTGCTTGTGTTAACACCATCTTCTGCTTTCTTCTTGTATTTAGTTTTGCAATTCTTTCTAGGGCATCTTCTGAAAGGAAAAAGAAAAAAATAACCAAGGGAAAAAACCTCCAAAACAAGCAATCAGAAAAACTCCAACCAACAACAAAACCCAAAACCGAGCTACCCTAAACATCATCCTGTGAAATTCCGTACAAATATCAAACAAGAGTTGTTCCGTCTGCTAAGGTACTGCAGTCAGTGTACATGAAAACAACAACCACAGGGATGTGTCCAAGGGGCTCACTGAAGAGCCAGGAGAGTGTGGGACATGGGTAGGGCAATCTGAGGAATGACAACAGTGCCAGATTCTGCCCCCAGAAACACCTTCTTTTCCAGGCACATGAAGAAGATGGAACTACTGTTCCCGACTCCATAAAGGACTGGCCCAGAGCAACATGATTCAGTTGCTTTGAGCAGGCTCTGCTTTGCCTTTTTGCAGGAATTTGAATTATTTTGATGGAGGACAAGAGGATGATTGAGCCTTTAGTGTAGGCAGAGCATTCACATAGATCTCCTCTGCCTCTCCTAAAGAAGGAGGACCTCCACAATACCCACACAGATGGGGAAAAAAAAACAAAGCAAAACACCAAACCAAAAATCAACATCATTGCCTTTGGACAGTGAACTTCTTATTAGATGTACATTAATTTCCAGTGATGTTTTGAGCCCAAAGATATTAATTTTCTTTTTATGAAAGTATTTTCCTTGTAACTTCCAGAGGACTATCTGCTGAAGTATGTCTTTTCCAAGCAAAAAAAAAAAAAATAGAATTGTGTGACAAATGTCTGTCCAGAAATAAAAGAGAAAGAAATCAATACTTCCTCACCAAGCTATTGTGTTCAAATCGAATTCCCCTTCCCAGCTGTGCCCTTGGCCCAGTTAAGGAATGATGGGAGGAGCTCTATAGTCTATCAGCTGGGCTGGGGCTCTGGTGACCCTGGGATTCATCACATCTCCATGAGGAAACAGTCAGCTCTGCACTTACTTGAGACTGGATTGAAGCCCTTCTTCATCCTCACCTCATCTGCCACTGCCACCCTTCCAGGTTCTCCTTTAATGTCCTGGTCAGACTTAATCGATCAGACTTTGGGGCTGCTGCTCAGGAAGCACGAAGTGTATCACCTTCTGGGAAGGAAATGGCTGCTTTGACAATTGTTTGATTGCCTAAAGCTCCTCTAAATTATAGATAAGGATCCTGGGAAGAGTGCTTAGGGTCTATGGGGAATTCCGTGGACCTGACCAGGGGATTCACTTTTTCTAAGCTCACTTGTGGTCCAAACCAGAACAGTAGTGTAGACGAATCCTTTGCAACTGCCAACCATCCAACATAGCTAGGCTCATGTTTACTTTAAGGAAGTAAAATTGTCCCCAAAAGCCAGGGACTGCCTTGACTACAGAGCAGGCACCAAGCTTGCAGGCAGATCCTTGCAGAACACTCAGATATTCCTCCACCATCCTGCACCCTCTAGCACGCTCTGTGTCCATGCACACAGCTGGGCCCAGCTGTGCTTTCAACTCTGCCTTTTGTGCTCCCACAGCTTTCACCCAGAAGACACCAAAGCTGTGTGTCTGCAGGGATGCAAGGTCAGAATCAAATGTGCTCTTACCCTCCAAAGGCACCACTCTGTGCCTGTGCAAGGCCACTGGACTCCTTCCAGATAAGCTGAGCACTCTGGGATGGAGAAAAAGTCCCCATGGCTCTGTTTTGCCATACAGCTATTTTACTCTGTTTATGTGCTGGCTGTTCATCTGCAAATGCAATGCAGAATTGGCCCCTAAAAGAGAGTTCAAGTCAGTGATGGAAACGTTTTTACTTAAATGAGCTTGTAGACAAAGACAAACAAAAGAGACTCTCTGGAGTCCATTAATTAACAGCATTATGTCATCTACAAGACTGCAGTAGGTAAGTACTGTCCAAGTGTTCTCAGCATTTCAGCCTCAGAGCACTGTATTTCTGCTTTGGTTAGAAAAAAGCCAGTCTTTCTAGGGTTGCTCTCTGTTAATAAGGCTTCTGCTACTGCACAAATTTAGGGGATCTAATTATGCGTGCCTTTTGTTTGAAAGTTTATGTAACTAGCAAGTCAGAGCTTCTTTTCAGAGTGTTTGAATGGTATCTCTTCAAAAGGTCAAGGGAGGAAATGTGAGATAATAGAGCAAAAAACAAATCAGAATCAGCTGCTTTCAAGTGCATCCAGGGGTTACAGTGGCTTCAGCCTGATTTGGAAACCAAGGAATTTCTCAGTAGCCTGAAACTGATGTAGTAAAAGAGACAAAGATACGGGAGGGAGTTTGTGAATAGAAACAATAGGTGCTGCAGTGGCTGCTGATTTATATCTTTGCAGAATTAGGACTTTATTCCTCCTGGTGCTTAAAGCTCATGTGTTTTTTGGTGGGGTTGTTTTGTTTGTTATTGGTTTATTGGTTGTTGTTTTTCTGCTGGAGAAGGTTTTCTTTGCATTTTTTCAATTTTTATTTTAAGGTTACAGCTTTGCTGCTGAAGTGAGCTTTCTGGTATCCCTCTAGCTCCATCAAGGAGTATAACATAACATACAGCCCATGTAGCCTCTTTCTTTAGCTAACATGGGGGAAAACATGTAAGTGCTTTTAAATTGTGGATGTAGTGCTCAGACCAGGAGCTGGGAGGGAATTTCACAGCCATTAGCCAGCCTACTGAAACCAAAGCAGTAAAACTTACCCAAGCACTCACAGCCTGTAATTCTCCAAGTGGCATGTTATCCAGGGGAATTTATACACATTTACCGGGGAGGTGGCAGTCAGGAAATTTATTGTGTCTCTTAAACCCAGCCTTTTCAAAACACAATCATTCCTCTCTGCTGCCTGTGCAGAGAACTGGGGTGCAGTAGGATGGTGCTGCAGGAGCTCAGCATTGCTGCAGCAATGCTCTGCTCCCTTTCTGCCCCCTCTCTGTCCTCCCTGAGCATGGATTATCCCCATCCTTCTTTCCGCAGGCTCCATCCCTCCCTGTGCCCCCTCCCTCAGAGCCCATTAACTCCAGTGGGTCAGCAGGAAAACATTCCCTGCTTGCTTTGCCTGTGAAGACTGACTTTAGGGCCTGGGAAATGGGAGCCAAGGCCTGAATGTCTGACCCATTTCACACTGTCATTTCCAGCCAAAGTGACCTAGAGATTTCACCCTGGGGTGATAGCCAAAGCTGATCCATGTTCATTCAACTGACTTAATTCCCTCCCTCCTGAAACTTTCTAGCCACAGCCCATTGATATTATTTGGGTTACTTGATGCTCTCAGAGGAAAACAAGGCCTTCAGAAGCTCTGTTGTGCTGATTGTGACATTTGCTGGAGGGAGAAGGATGGAAATAAGGAAATATTTAAACAGGCATCTGGGCTGCAAGTAGACAGCAAAATATGAGTTTCACCATTTTTCTTCTCCCTGTGATCAATTACAGGACATACTATGTTGTAGCAATGTATTACATTATCTTGAGCAGACACTCTGTAGATATTTAAGGTTGTCCTCAGTCTGGCTCCTAAATACCCTTCTCAGCATTTGCTTTTAAACATCTGACTCCAGCCCTAAGGTCTATAAACCAGCTGCACACTGGGGAAGAGGTTTCTGCTTCTGGACTTCAGAGGTTGACACCCTGATGGTGGGATGATGCCTTCAGCCCTTTCTTCTGAGAGCAGAGATATGTTTTAGGCAAGAGAGCCTAAGCAAACAGACACAGTGCATTGCAGGGTTGAGATTAAACCTGTATTTATGCTTTGCTGGCAAATCTTCTAAAAGAAACCTGAATTTACTCCTTGGTGGGTAAATGGGGCTTTGTCTTACCAGCAGTGTCTATGTTTACTCTTGGGGTGGGCTCAGAGGGGCCTGATGAGGGTGAGGTGCTAATCTGCAGGCATCACAAATACATTAACAAGGAGAGGAGAGATGTGAGGGAGCCTTCACTCTGAGATACAGTCAAGTACCTAAGGACTCTCAGAATATCTGGAAAAGGCTACTGTTAAGGCTGGTATCTCTTAATGCTGAGTTCTGGTGGCAAACTGTCCTCAGCAAGCAGAAGCAATATTGCCAGCCTCTCTGGACTCCTCTAGGGACTAGTCAGTGAAATATCTCCATATTTCCTACTGTTAACAGCCAGCCTGAAGTATCACCCCATCTAATCATGCTCCCGTGCAGGGCAGATGGAAGTCACAGCTTGCTGGTCAAGATGCATGTGGCCAGCCACTCAAAGATGACAGTAAAGACAGTAATTATTCTGCAACTGGTGGTTAATGTGTCATTCATATAGGTTTTGTGATGTCTTCTGGGGTTTTTCTGCTACTGTGGAGCTCTGTGCTAACTGAGGAAGTCTGGGAAATACCTAGAATATAAGGGCTACCAAAAGAGACCTTTCTGCCCAAACACAGCTCTACACAAATCCCTGAAAACCACAGGTACCACTTCATATAGAAATCAAAGTAAAAATTCTATGTTGGGATATGTTAGAGGCACAGGAAAGCATATTGTACCTAAGAAATTACTTTAGTAGGCAAATATTAATGTTAAAAGAGGAGAAAATGACACAGAGGACACTTCTCACTTCTGTTATATTTCAGTGAGTCAGAGCCTGAGTAAAACTTCTGCTAGATTTACTCCTGACCAATCACACAAAAATTACTGGCAGAGGCTACAGATTTCCAGACAGCAAAAAAAGCATTTTCTGTAGATTATTTTCAGCCCTCTCACAAACTTCCTTTTTTTCCTGCAACTGAATTTCTCATCTTGTCAGAACAGGACAGCAAAGCATTTTGAAAAACAAAAAATCCAAAAAATTGCTCTGAAAATATGGCTTTTTATCTACCAATTTTACTTGCATTTAAGACAGTATATGATAATCTGTCCACCAAAACATTTGGAGATCTTAGTAATATTGATTAACTATGAGCTACCTTCTAATTATATCACCTCTGTATTTAACCTCATTAGGAACACAGTAGCTCTACAGAAACTTACAAAATTTGATCTTGAAAAATAAACCTAAATTCACAAACACCATATCAACTTGACTGCCTTGTCTGCGTCCATTCCACTCCAAGAAGTTATCAGATCACAAAATTTTACTGACCTGATGTTCAATTAAATATAGCTAATGATTAGTAGGGAAAAGGTGGAACATTCATATTCCTGTTTCCATTTTCTTTTTATATGTAAGTTTGAAAAACTTTTCTTGGCTGAACACAGGCCATGTTTTGGGTTAGTTCTCCATGAAGTAGATGGAAGATCTTGCTCACATGACTCCCTCTTTCTCATTGTACTAAGGTGAGAAGAAAGATATATAAGGCAGTGGGGTTTCAGTGGGTTTATAAACAAGGTAAACTAGAGACTCCTCAAAAGGCACTGGATATGGTTTCTTTAGAGGAAAGGAATATCCCAGCTGGGGAAAGGAAAGACTCATACTGGAACACAGAAGAGGAAAAGCTTATCTAACTGCAACACTCAGGAGGGTCCACTGGGTACTGATACAATGCAGAATAATCGATGAGCCAAGTGCCGTGTCACAGATCCAGGGCAATTGCGTGTGGCCTGTGAATAATGGCTCTGCAGCAGGGCTGAGCTCTCCCCCGTCCTTGGGAGGCCCTTGGTGACACCAGCTAATGTGTCTGGAGAGAGTCATTGATAGGCAAACTCAACAAGACCAATATCACACCTCAAAATAAGTATGGGTTTCACCAATCTGAATCCTATGTGGATTTGACCAGTATCATAATTAGAAGCAGACCAAACCTTTAATCTGAAGAAACATCCGATCTATCTGTTTTGAGCCCTGCCTGTGTGATTCTGTGCAGTGATTCTCTGTGTACACCCACACTTCCTCTAAGAGGTAAGAGATGATGTATTTCTTGCCTGGGAAAGCAGTAAAATGCAGATTCTTTTCCACAGAAATAGCCTATTGTGGGGCAAAGGTGCACCTGTCCAGTCTATCCAGACTGACACAGATTATACGCTCCTGCCTGAGCTTCAGACTGTTTTGGGTAAAGCCCATCCATTTAATTCAAATAATCTTCAGTTTTATCAAGAAAAAGATCAGATATCTGGAATGGAAAAGTGCATTTTGAAGCAATAAATTGCAGGTGTCTGTTTTGCTTGCTAAAGCTATTTATATCTTGAAAGATGGCATACAAAGGTTTGAGTCATTGCTGAGCAGCTGAATTATAAAATTACTAATCCAAGGGCTAATTGCACTGGTGGTTTATCATGACAAGTTGTATTACACATGTGAGGTTTATTTGTTGCCTGACACAAACAAGGATGGTTTTTTCTGGCACCACCCACTCATACCTTGTACTTACTGCCACTAGGGACTCGAAAAAGAAGCTGCAGTAATAAAATTTTAAATATTCTTGCTGTAATCTCTTGCTTGAGGGGCTAATGCTGCTAAACACAGAAGGCTCTGTAAAGTGGTGTGTGTAATGAAGGATGAGCTACAAGAACAGAATTGAAGGAACAATACCATTATCACAAATGGCAAACTTCTTCAGAGTGATGCTTGGCAGTAAATTACAGGCTGTCTATGACTTCCTTTCTGCAGCTGTGCGACATTTACTTTCAGAACATGCAACCTTAAATTAAAGGGCAGAAAAAAGTTGGGAAACAGAAGGAAAATGCAAGGAAAATGCTTGCACATGGTGAAGGCATATACACTGCGCATAAGGGATTGATCTCCTGACCCAAGCACTGTTTTATCCCTACTCAAATTCCTCTTTAATTCACTTTTTCTGCAAAGGATTTTGGTGATAATCTGCCAATTAAAACTTTTTTTGTACACATTCAATATTAGATTTTTTTTCTCACAAAAGCAACTTAAAAATCTATACAGTAGCCGGGTTAGGCAGCCTTTTCTCCAGGGAATGTCACATCTCTCAGAAAACTATTCTTCAATTTCTTTCACCAATATCCTCTGCAGTTTGTCTTTAGCCTGTGGTTTTGTTCCTTGTTGGACTCTCAGAGGCACTGAATTCCCACTAGAGCTGCTGATATTGTGTGAGATCTGCAGGTAGCAGCTTTGGAAGTTCAGTGGATTATCTCAGTGCTTATAGAAGGAAATGCTGGCATTCTGTCTCCTAAATTCATCAATTTCATCAGAGATCTGGAATTTTTTCTTTTAATCAAATGTTGGAAGGGCTGAAATAACCAGGGGAAAAACTGTTCCAAATAGTCAGTAGTAGAGGGAGGAGTGTGGGATATTTTCAGCAAGTTTGTGCTTGTATCTAGATGCTCAAATCCTTTTGAAACTCCAGGTCATTGGCCTCATTTCTTGGTGGTGCTGCACCTGCTTTAAATTGCTCTCCTCAGGCAAAATGACCATAAACCCAGAATTGTTAAAAGCTGACTCTGCCTCTGTGGGCAAGGAACAGGATAATGGATCCTACATGTCCCATATCAGCTGGGGATTTCTTGTGCTCTGTGGTGCTTGGCTAAAAATCATCTCACCACAGTGTTACAGCCCCTTTGCTACAGTGCACAACCAAAGGTGCTGGGGATGATCTCACACCTCTCAGGACCTTGTTCTGTCATGCTCAGAAAAGCACACTAAAACACATAGCATGGAACTGTTAGGAGCTGATGGGAATTATCTGCATGCGCTGCAGAGCCATAGGAAAAAGTAAGGTTTCTTACAGGAATTAGAAATCCTTTATAGCAAGGAGATAATGTAGGGCCTCAGTGAAACTGCTACTCCAGCTGAGTGACTGTAATGGATGCTCTGCAACTGCTGAGCATTTCTTTCCCACTCTTACTCTCATTGCTCTGGGAAAATGGTGAGAATGTTAGTGCCTTCAGGTGCCTGGTGTAAACAGAGCTGTTAACAGAGAGAGAAATCAGAAATTCCCTCAGTCCCCAATGTATCAGGGATTTACTGAACGTGTTCAGCTCAAAATCTTGTTGTGGACAAAAAGGAAGCACACTGGGTAGGGGTAAGAATCTGCTGCTAGAAAAATTGAAATCTAAATTATCTGATCAAAAGAATTCTTATTAATCCAGATCTAAATAAATATTAATCCAGAGCTAGAAAGGAAATAAAAAAAAATTACAACTATAGAAAAAGATTCAATAACAACAATGCAGCTAAAATTGTTATATCCACTTCTAGTGTGTGATCCTTCTTCCAGTGTTTTCCAGCCCTTGTGGGTGCTCAGATTGATGGCTTCATATCAAGGGGATGGGGGGCAACAGCACCCCTGTGTACCTTGTCAGGTTGCCTCCCCTTAGGAGGCAATTGAGATAATATCTGTAAGCTTGCTAATTTGGTTCCTACCTTGAGATTTGCCACTCTGCATTGCAGCCATATCTTACTTGTGTTAGATACGTGTTCTTTGCTGTTTGCTACCCCTGAAATGTGCTTTGTGCAGCTTCCAGATCTTCATTTCTGTAACTACCCATTGGTGAGTTGTTTACAGCCCAGGGCTCTGCCATGTCAACCTCTGCCCTTTTTCTTATCATCCTGCCTTCCTCTACACCACGTCACTGTGTTTAGACATGAAGGCTTCATTCTGCATGGAAGAGCCCTTCATTGCTACTGTCAGAGTAAACATTTTGGTTGTAGCCTGCAAAAACAAGCAAAAGGAATACTAATCAAGTACAGCCGCCTGGTCATTAGGGGAAAAAAGAAAAAAGAAAGAGCAGATGCAACTAACCCTGCTTAAAAGAAAGCTCTAGGCAGATTAAGGAAAGTTCAGATGAAAAAAGGCTAATGAACCTCAGCCCTGAGACCCTGGAAACCCAGCACTGCCCGTAAGGGCCCGTTGTGAGCAGTGGTGGTGCTGTGGTTACAGAGTTGTGGGTGCTGCTGCTTGAAATTTTTAAGCCTCTCAGCAAAGCTTAGCACTTGTGACTCATCCTTCATCCTGTCTGTCATGCTCTGTGACAAACAGGGCAAGCTCTTCGCCTTCTGCCAGGATCAGCTGCCTCCAGCCTTACAAGACACACAGATCTTCCTGTGGTGGTGTTTCCAGGCTCATCTCCTTGGCTTGTTCCCCCTTTCACCCAGCTGGCTCCGTGCCACTGGGTCACCCATGTCTCCTTGCTGATGTCAGGCCCTGCTCCCTGTGGTGGCCCCTGGTACCCCAAAGAACGTTCTGTGATGATTGCAGTCATTTCCATGTGGACAGCAATCCCAAACCAGGCTTCCTGTAGGGCCAAGCAAAGTCAAAAGAGCTCACATCACATGTGGAGTAGAAGGATCCCCCTACTGCTTGGGGATATATGTGGTGGGAACTGGAAGGCAGGGGCTATAACTCCAGAGTTGAAAGGCTCTTTCAGATTGTGGTGAACAAGAGTTAGAGGAAAAAATTAAAATGGGGGCTGAGCAACTTTGACACCACCATTCTCTTTTGCTGGGAAGTTGACATCTTCCCAGCAAAAGCTGACCATCAGTATCAGCCAGCTGCATGAACAGCTGTATCCCACATGTATGTATGTATATATATATATATATAATATATATAATAATAGACAGCTAAGAATAACATATTAATAAGGAATAATCTTGTCACTAGACATTGAAGAGCCCAAGAAATCTTTCCAAGATAAAAATGAAATATATAAAAAACTCGAAGAGCAAAAAAGAAATAGACCAATTATTAAAGTGCTGAAGGTGTAGAAAAGACAAAAAAAAGGCAGATTTCTTACTAAGAGAAAAAGTAGTTAAGGAACACAAGTGAGAAAAGGTTCATTGGTTTGCATTTCTGAAGCAGCTAGCTCAAAATTTTCTCAGTGCTTGGATGCAGGAGTACAGCACCACTGGAGACCTCAAGGTGGAAATACAAATGCCCAGGAGTCTAGACAATGGCAGAACAGTCTAGGATAGTCTCAGAGAGCTCAGGGCAGAGTAGCTCCTCTGCAACATGTGCAGAAAAGCCAGCAAAGAAGGCTAGAAAAATTCTCATCCAAATGCTGCATTTAAAATTCACTGGACCTCCAGCACTGACTGAAGATAGAAATTATGCAGATGAAATAAGGCTTCTGGGAACTTCCAGAAGGAGTGTTAGAGCTCAGAGTACAATCTTTTATTCAAGTTACTTGCAGAACCCTGTCTCAGTAAAACCCAGAACTTGGAGGGGCTGGCTGAATCACAAACACTTCCTCTTCTCAGCTGGTTGTGTAATTCTTGGTGACAGAATAGGTTAAGCTTTCTGAGTGTTGTGTTGGCCAAGCAGAAATTGCCAAATGCTGTGGGATCACTCCAGGTTTTAGGAGTTGGTAGTCAGCTATGCTGTGCCTCAGAGCTGGACTTTCTCCCTCATACTTCACACTGGGAATGTTGGAAATATTTTTGGGCACAGCTGCGTAAGTTCACCTTGTGCTTCTGCCCGTGGCAAACTATGGCACAGCCAGGTCATGTTTGTGGGGTAGGAAAGGAAGCTCTGTTCATCCCTTCCTGAAGGATACTGGCAGTGAGAGAGGACTTGGGCAGCAGGATAGGAGACACTCAACTAAACACAAAAAATATGTTTTGAAAGAAGGCAATTATGAAGCTAAACCAGTAGGAGTGATCTGGGCCTGTGTTGTGCTGTCTTGGAAAACTTTCAAAGCCTTTTTAAGCAATTGGCATGAAGCATTCTGCTGGCTATAAAAATGCCTTTTGAGAATCATCTTTCATTTGTACTTTTGCAATTCATGCTTTTAATGTCGAAAGTGCAAGCTTGCTTGAGAGGCTGAGCTAATGGAGTTCAGTCCAGGCAACATCAGTAGCATCTCAGCATTATTCCTGCCCTGCAAGTCTCAACCCTGCCTTGGAGAGAAGTGTCTTGGGGTGAAAAGCAGGTCTGTTGGTAAGGCTGCTCCCATCCTTTGTGTGGCTGCCTAGCAAGTACAAACTGAAATTGGGTTGTCATAGGGGCTCTGATCGTGATATCTGTTGAGAAGGTGCTGCCCATAGCTAACAGGTGAATTTCACAGTGGCACAGTAAGGTTAGATGAGTCTCCTTCTTGACTGGGTTGAAGCCAGCAGCTCCAGCCATGAGGCAGGAAGTAATCTCACTGGGAAAGCATTGTGTGTGTGGTACACTTTACACAAGTTTCTGCTCCACTGAAGTGGAAGGGAGTTCGGTGTGTAAATGGGAGCTCCTCTGAATAAAGATGGATTTCAGTGCCTAGTTCGGTACTCCTGAAATGGGAAATGTAGCTGTGCAAGACAACAGACTTCAACCTCTATTTCTTCCTTGATGCTCTGTATCACTTGGAGTTTGGAAAGTTGTCTTCACTAGTCATCACTACAAATCTCCATCCTGGAGCTGAGGAAAGGAGTCAGCACCCTCCACGCTGGCACCACAGCATGAGCACAGGGCTTCCCTGTGCTGCAGCAACCCCAGGGTGTCAGTTTGACTCCTGAGACAGCTGAAAATACGTCAGAGTAGGCCTGAGGCTCTGCTCAACTTCAATGATCTTTTCAGGTAGGGAGGCTTCTTCCATACTCAGCAGAGAAAGAGTAGGACAGTAAGTGAGCCCGTGCTCTGGCTCAGTCACAGGAGACCCTGGTGTTTCTCCATTCACAAAAGCAGGACTCTAATCAGACATGCCAACTGACTGAGTTGCCTAAAACTGTGGTGTCAGCATCCCTCCTGTGTGCCCAGATGTGCTCTTGTGCCAAGCCCAGCTTGAATAATCTGGACCTCTATATTCCATTAGCAGTCCTTGAAGTTCTCCAATCTTCTCTTTTTAATGTAATGCATTTTTAATACTGCAAACATGAGTGTGTAATTCAGTGCATATGTTTTGGGAGTGGGGAGTCTATCAGAACGCCAAGCAAATCAATAAAGGTTTAGCACATCATTATTCATTGTTGCGATGCCATGAGGCATTTTGTACGCCCTTATGGAGGGAGGGGAAAAAAAAGAGGAAAGCTGTTATATGTGTAGTAAAATTTGATTTGAGAGGAAGAGTTTGCATCTGAATTGCATGAAGTCTATTAAAATTTTGGTCTTCCTCAGACTAATAGGATTATGCCATTCCCAAACTGATTGTTTCCAAGCAACGATGCAGATCCTGGTATGTGTTTGCTTATCTCTTTAGTTTGCTGCTAAACCAGAGAAGCTTCCAAAGATAGCTGCAAAACTGATGATATCAGGTGTGATACATAATTTTGAAGACATTGTTTTGAAAAGATGGTCCATTTATCTTCTCTTTGGAGGCTGTAAGAGTGCATTGGGACTCGTGTAAGGCAGCTGGAAAGTGATTTTTATTTAACTTTTTTAGCAAAGGAAATGACCTGCACTGTCACCGGCATAGAATGCTCCAGCACGCCATTTCCATTTGCACACAAACACCTTATTCTCTTCAGGGTGAGCTGCTCTCTCTGAGGAACAAATCCTAAGTGGTAGCTATGAATAGCATCACAAGGCTTCAGAAACTGCAGTTCCACAAGGCTTTTCAAATGTTCTCCAGTGTGGCTGTCTAAAGGATCAAATCTTCCCTACTTTACTAATTAAAAGCTTCCTTCATGTATTATAAAGGAATGCACAGCTATATAGACTGTACACTAAATAATAAATAGCCAGTTGCAAATTAAGTTGCCATTTTATGTTCAGAACCGTCCAAGTTGTGTGGAGATTTTGAAAGGTGCATTAGGAGGAGATTGGAATATTTTCTCTCTTTCCTGGATGCTTTTGGATTTGATGACATAATGGGATAAATATTTAGGAATCCATGCTTACTCTTCTGGCATTTAAAAAGGCTGCTTGAAGAACTCTGTTGCTTAACATCATTCATGCATTTTCTTTATAGTAGAAAAATCTGTGCGTTTATGCATAATTTAATATGAAGAAATGGCTTTTTAGAGTTCTCTGACAGCTGCATAAAGAACATACTGCAGCTCTGTGGACATCTGAATTTCCATAGAAAGCAATAGATCACCTCAGAAGAGAAATACATCAGCTATTTAGTGGTATAAAACAACAAAGCACAAAGTTTAGGACTGTAAGTGAAAAATACTACTATTGATAGAAACTTCAGAAAGAATTTATTGTGGCAGAATGTAATTACCCAACAGGATGGAGTGCCATGATTTATGTTTGTGCCCATGTAAAGTGCTTTGAAATGATTAATAACTGGCTCAATCCTTTATACTCATAACAACACTTCCGGCACAACAGCACTGTAGTGATCTGTCACTCCAACTATTGTGTTATTGGATATATAAGACCCCTGCATTAGGCAGGCATGGAGTCTTGGGGCTGGCAAGCAGGCAGATGCAGTCCCTTTACTATTTGCATTGCAGCCTTGCCAGGGATCTAATAAGGGCTCAGAGCCCTACTGGGCCAGATGCTGAGCAGTACTTGAAATGAAAGATGGCTTTCCCTTTCAGAGTTCACAATTTAATTATGTGATGGGAATCAATAGAGAGATAGAGCAGAAAAGGAGGGCTGTATCATAGGAGTTGTTGCACTTCATATAATAAACACCAGCCAGAGTCCATCATCTGTCTGCGTGTCTTACAAGACACACTATTAGATGATAAATGAAATTATCCTGTGTACAAGTTGAAGGCAGATAATTTCTTCTCATCTGTGCTTCAGCAGTAGCCAAAGATAACTGAGACTGTATTGTTTAGAGTTAGACTGCCCAATGATTTGCAGTCAAAGAAAGTAAAATATAAGAGAGAGACCCTGAAAACATCATATATGATGTGATGGTATGCCCCTTAATTTGGCTCCCAGGCTTTTTGGAGGAAGTAGAGTACTGAGGAAAAGGCAGTGAGGCTGGAGCATTTTCTTTTCCTTGGCTGGTTTAATGATGGTGCACAATGACTAAAAAGAAAAACAGAGGGAGAGAGATGATGCACAGAAGTGAGAATATAGTGGAGGAGAGGGAGGCAGAGATTGATGTAAAGAGAGTGAAGCTGAGATGAAGACTTTGCAGGGGATTGTGAAGAGCCTATGAGCAGAAATTGAATGTCCCAAGGGAAATTAGCTGTGTAATGATATCTAGTGTCTGATAGGCTTTGAAGACTGTTTCTTGCAGTTGTTTAAGCCAACCTGGCTGCCTTGGCCTTGAAGCTGGCACTTCCCATACTGAACAACAGGACTTGACATTTGCAAGCAAAATTAGATGGTTTCTGAAAGAAGTGATAATGTGCTCAGGATTTCCACTATGTCAGTGAAAGAAAATAATATTTGTCAGATAAAGAAACAACTCAGAGGAAGAAACAGATTTTTTTTCTGTAAAATTTATATATTTTTAATAAAATCACCAAGGTCAAATTTGTGCTCTCTGGCATTGTAAAGAGAAAAGAGTTATACTGGAAGAGGCATCTGGATTTACACCAGTGTCAATGAGGAATATTTGACTGATGTTCTCTCCCTAAGGAAGGCTGTGGTTATGAGTAACTGTGTGGTTAGAATGGTCCAGAACCAGTTTTATTTTGTGTATGATTTTGGCTGATGCTTCCTCTCTTGGCTGAAGTGCACACTGCTCTATTTCTCTTCCTTATTTTTGTGCTTTGCTTGCATCGAGGTCTCCTCCTCCTCCTTTGCAAAACTGCCAGGTTCCGAGAGATGCAGCAGCTAAAAAAAAAAGAAAAGAAAGAAAGAAAGAAAAGAAAAATAACAGAAAGAAAACTGACAACCAATTTCACATTGCCCTTTTCAAAGGACACGACAAGTTATGGAAAATACAGCGGGGAGCTGCCGATAAAGGCACGCAGCAGAGAAAGCCGGCTCCCCTCCCGGCTGGCTTCCGGGCGGCCCCGCGGGGATGGGGCGGCACTCTCGGGGATGTAAGGGGTAGGCAGCCCCTCTCTCGGCCTGGCTGTCCCCTCTCGGCCTGCCCGTCCCCTCCCCGCCGTCCCGCCTGGTCCCGCCTGGTCCCCGCAGCTGCCGGCGCGCCCTGTCCATGGTGCTGAGCGGCGGCTCCAGCCCCGCGCCGGCGGCACGGGAAGCGTTGTTCCTTCAGGTTCCGTAGGCTTCTACCTTGAATTGCTGCTGCCCCCGCCGTGCAACAGATGTTTTCCAGCCTGGATTTTCCTCTTTTAGCCACCCTAAGAAGGCAGGGAGATTAATTAAAGCCAGAGTCCCCATAGGTGAATTGGCTCTCCATGAGCTCAGGAGGCTCTCTCACTTTCCCTGGTTGTATCTTCATCAGTTGCTTGCATAGGAGAGAGGATTAGATCAACACTGAGAACGCCTTCTGCCTTGATTTGTTTGTGTGTTTACTTTTAATTTTTAGGATATCTGCAGAAATAATGGGAAGCAGCAGGGAACAAGAAACTGATTGAGATTGATCGTTGTGTGTATTTGGCTTGTGATGACCTTTGGGGAAAGTGGGTATTTAATTTTTACTGATGTTGTAAAGGCACAGACAAAGTCCTGACCTTTCTGATCCGGGGTGACCACTATGAGCATCCCACTGAGAATTAATTACAATTGCCTGGAGCGGCTCCAAGCAGCATTTATTAGAGCACTATAAATGTGGTAAAAGCGATCAGTATGCCTGGGAGAAGCCATTCCATGTGCCTGCTGTGATATCAAAGAGAAGCTCAGACTTGTCGGTTTGTTGTATTGCTTTGCTGTTCATTAACAAGACTGAAATAGGAGAGACAGCATTAGAACTGGAGGGCAAACATTTCCCATCATTCTGCTCTCCACACAGATAACTTTTGTATTAGATTAAGGCACAATAGATAGAACTAAGCAGAACAAAAATCAAACGCCTCCCCAAGAGACAGGACATGGTGCAATTCTCTGATTGTACAAAGCACAGTACAACAGCTTCCTCCAGCAACCTCCCAGTAATCTAAAGTGGAAGTGAAAAGAATGCTCCACACAAGAACTCTGTACAAGGAAGTACTTAACACTCAAGGTATGCTATGATGCCATTATTCTTTAGCATCCAGCACAAAGCTGGGACTATTAATCCCAGGGGACCTTAAGTCCTTTTCACCAGAGATCTGCCTAAAAATGGAAGATCAGTTACATGTTCAAAGTTTAGGCAGAACTATTTTCTATAAGATATGATGCTTTTGTCTGATACGCTGACAAAAAACTGGAATTGAAGAAGGTTTAACTACAAATTATAAAACCATCAATTTTTTTTCACAAAGATTTAATTGGGAGTGAGGATGAAAAAGCTAGAAATGTGGATTAACCTAAAATGGAAAGGGCAGCCAAGTTACAGCAGATGGCTTTTTCTTGTTCTTTGAGTGCCTTATAATGAGGAAAATATGCTATGTAATGACAGTTGTTTCTAAACTGACTTTTTTTTTTTTCAGCTGGGGCAGCATGTGTGAGATGTGGTTTCCCATGCAGCACGGGTTGAAAAAGGAGAATAAAAAAGACATAGCTGCAGACAGTCTGTATTGAACTGTTTTTGTTGCGGAGTTCCAGAGCTCAGTTTGATGTATGATAGGAAAGACAGCCATCTCCCATTCCAGCTAAAACTGAGCGAGCAAATAGCCTCTATTTCTCCTTGCTGCCTCGCCTCCCTGAGCATCTACGTTGCATAAAGGCTCTGCTATTCTCTTTCTGCAACAGAGCCTCCCAATAGCCCTTTCTGTGGGTTGACCAAGATTTCTTTATTCTGACAGGTTTTTGTTCTGTCTTGTTGTGGCTGCTGTTATTTCCTTCCAGTATCAGTTAAGAATTCCTCTTGTAATGCTGTTATCCAAAAAACATCTTACCCGTCAACTGAAAAACTGCTGTTAAAAATGACTTAAAATCTCCCCCCCATTCTATTTTTTTATTCTTTTCTATCCAAAATGGGGTTGAGAGGGGGAGGGAGTGCAAGAAAACAGAAGAGGCAGCCTATTCTATGTGACATACGCTTGATTTCCCAGCAAGGCTTAATTACCATTGGGAGTAAGGAGTCCTGTTCCTTTTGACACAGCGAGCATTCAGAGTGCAGCCAATGCCTCTTGCCTATTCCACTTGGCATGCACTCGGATAAGATTTGATTGCACACTGGGGCACGTGTGAATACAATATGAATTGGATATGAGAAAGGAGAGCCTAGGCATGTCCCCTGAAGGCTGTAGGCATCCGTGCAGGCAGATGTAAGGCCCACAGAAAATGATACTTTGTGTGCTCTTTTCATATCAGGTTTCATCTCACAAAGAAATGAGTGTGCTGACCCAGAAAGTGCAGGTGGAACTTGGACACTCCCATGTAGCTCAGGCAGAAGGGCCTCCAATAATGCAAGGGCAAGGGAGCTCATGACTGATATCCGAAGGGACTCGTGCTTCATGCTTGATGGGTACACAAGTCTAATTGGAGACAACAGGAGGCTTAGAATAAAATGTGCAAGATGGAAACCTATCACAGTGATTGCTCTTCAACTTTGCATAAAGACATGTGCATTGTGCTTTGAGGAGGAGCATGATTTCCCTTGCTTCTGAGTCTAAAATGTGGCAAAATTGTATTAGCTCTAGCCAAAAAGAATAAAAGGTAGAGAATCTGCATGCTGAAGCTATGTTGTTAAGGACAATAAAGAATAAGCTTCAAAAAAAGGAAACTAATAAATACAGAATTCTAAAATTTCATTAAAAAGAAAATTGTCATTTTCAAGATCAATCATAGTGATGTGAACTCTCAGTCATGTGAGCAAACACTCACATACAAATTACTTACTGATGCTCAAAATCTAAGTACTTTCTTTGAGTGCAAATCCAACTTTTTCCTGCCTGGTACCCAAAATTCCCAGCTTTCACTGTCTATTCTGAAATACGTTTTGTATCTCTCAATACAAATACGTGTTCCATAATAAACATAAGAGATAAATAATCAAATTTAATATACTTATGAATTTTAAGGAAATTCTTAACTTCAGCTCACTTTAAAACATTGGTATGGAGAGAGGTTTTTAACATTGCTAGACATTCTTTTAAGAAGCTGGAGAAGATTGTTTGAAAAGCAGTAATCAGGTAATAGTTAGCAAAGGTTCACTACTACAATGGAAAACTGTTGCCTGAGATTCTCCAGGGAAGTGTCCTGAGTTTGGTAATGTTTTGTATTTACTTCAGGGACCTGGATGATGAAGTAGAAAGTATGTTTAGCACATTTGCAGATGTCACAAAGCTGGTGGAGTAGCAATCAAAGTGATCCTGACAAATGGGACAGCTGGCCAAAAGAACTAGGATGAACTTACTTCAAAGAGGAGAACACAAGGTCTGCACTTAATCTGGAAAAATCAAGTATATTAACACAAAATGGGAAACAGCTGACTAGGCAGAAATTTTACTGAAAAAGATGTTGAGGTTGCAGTGACTCACAAGTGGGATATGCATCAACAGTGTCATACCATTACAGTAAAAGCAAACATGAGGCTTTGCTATTGAGACCTACGTGTCTAGTTCTGAGCAAATGTGGAGGTAATTCAAAAGACAGAAAGGAAAATGACCAGAGAATTTGAAGACATGCCCAATGAGGCAAGAAAGAGCTAGGCTTTAATTTATTGAATAAATGGCTGGAGAGAGCTGAGAAGCTTTCAAATAATCACAGGTTGTCATCTGTTCTCGGTATCTGTTGCAGATATCAAGAGAAAAGAATGTGCTAAAATTACATCATGGAAGATTTACATTAGATATTAGCAAAAGGTTTTTAACAACAGAAACCAGGCAAGAATACATGAGGAAACGATTAAATTCTCTGCGTTAGATTAAGCAGACATCAGTCCATAGCTGTATCTCATTTATGCAGGCTTGGCACAGGAAGGTGGATTAAGATAACCCTTTCTGCCATTTTGACACCATTTTCCATGTTTCTATCACTACTCTCACATTTAATTCTAGTGTTACCTCTTCTATTTGCCCTTAATTTACATACATTTTTGAAAGGTGGTCTCTGTAAAACTCCGTCTCACCTCTTTGATTCATACATTTAATTTTTTTCTGGTGCTCTTCAACTTTTACCTTTACCTTCACACCTTAATCCTTTACACCTCAGCTTCTTCCACTCTGGGACACCAGATGCAAAGTCCATTGGGCAAGCCTAACTGGGGATCCAACTGTGCCTAGAAGCTGGGGTCAGGGAGTTGGAGAGTGGCACCTCACCTGGAAAGTAAACTCCTTGGTCAAGCTGCTGGAAGGAGACAGTCTCATTGGCCTTGTGTCACTCCCCTGTCACATAGCAGGATATAACTGTCCACTTGTCACAGCACTGCTAAGAGGAAGCTGTGTACAATGGGCCAGAAGAATTTTGTACTCACTGTTGTGCATCCTTGTACACTTGGTCATTTGATCCTTGCCATCTAAATGTCTGCATAAAAAGAAGCTGATACTTGTGAGGCAGACACTGAGATCAGTCATCAGGGTGCTTCCATGACAGCTTTATTCCCATGAGATACATATGTTTTGGTTTTTTTTTTCAATTTTTATTCATTTTTTACTGTACTCTTCATGTTTGTTTGCTATATAATATTCCTCTTAACAATTCCAGGATATACCAGGACCATATTTTTTATTGGTACCCACTATGATTTTTATAATTGAATAAAAAAAAAGAAAAATAGTTTGTCATAACTGATCCTTTCATCACAGCCATCTCCTTCATTATTCCTACCTCACCTCACCTCACCTCACCTCACCTCACCTCACCTCACCTCACCTCACCTCACCTCACCTCACCTCCCCTAACCTAGACTCGCCT
>VZTB01009277.1:282001-376917 GCA_013397245.1 Thryothorus ludovicianus
CCGCCTGTGAGGAGCGCGGAGGAGGAGCAGCCGCTCTTTAGCGGTCTCCAGCCCGCGAGGATAATCCCGGCGCTGCCCTGCGGGAGCCCCTTTCTCCTGCCGTCCGCGGCGGGGGCGCCGGTGGGTCGTTCCGGAGCTGCTGGCTGTGCTCCGCTGGCCCGGGCTGAGCTGCCCGTCCTCGGGCCCTCTCGCCTTAGCTTTGTTCCGAGTCCTCTCGCCGGCCTCGGCCCCCCGCCGGTCCCCGGAGCCGCGGGGCGCGTTCCCCTTCCCCCCGCCGCGGCCGCGGGGGGGCTCCGGAGCTTTCGGTGCTTGGGGTCGGGGCCAGGCCCCCGAAGTGCTCCCCGTGTTCCTCGGGGCGCTCCGTCCGGGCGGCGGGAGCGCGTCCCCGTTCCCGGGAGCCGCCCGCCCGCGGGCTCGGTCCCCGCTGGTGTTCGCCCCCCAGAGCGGCCCCCGCGGCGCGGCACCGCCGGCGCTTTCTCGTGTCCAGCGCTCTTCAAGTACTTAGAAATAATCGTCTTTGGCTTTGAAGGGCGCTGGGAGTCCTTGACAGCTCGGGAACTTTTAAACCCTACCCCACTCCACCACGGTCTGTTGGGTTGTTTTCTTTTTTTTTTTTTTTTTTTTCCCCCCCCCCCCCTGTTTTTTGGAGCTTTTTTGTGGATTAATTGTTTGGTTTTTTTTTTTTCTACTTAGCTCTTGAGTAAATGTGTCGCTGAGAAGAAGCCTGGAGTCTGAGTGAATGCAGGCATGTGAAGACAGGGATTTATCTCAACTGCTCAGTGTCTGACACTGACCTAAAAGCAGTTAAGAAATGCTTTGTTTATTCCTTTTCTTTCTGATATAATTCAGTAATCGCTGCAGATAACAGGAGAAGGGCTGATAGTTTTAGGCTGAGCACTAATCTGTGAAGTGGGGCCAGTACTTGAGAGATGGGTTATTGGATACAGTTGTGAGATTCCTTGATAGAAAGCACTTCAAAGCAGGAATAGGAAAAAGCTGTAGTTCTTTGTGCCGCTTTTGTAAACTACAGGGAATGAGGGAACAGTATTCCTGTTAGCAAAAGATGGGGCAAATTGTGAAAGCAGCCAGGAACTTGAAGAAACTTTAAATCTGGGGTTGAGGAGGCTGTTTTTACTTGCCTATCATGCAAGACTGGCCCTCTAAAACTTTACATAGGGAATAAAAAAATATTACTTTTAGAGGAGACAGACTGTTGTTTTGACTTTGGCTGATACAGTATTTTCCATAAACTAATAGTGAGTGTACTTGAAGAGAGGAATGAAGTAATGGAATAAGGCTGCAGTTGTTATCCTCCAGTATGCTGTCCCACACTACAGTGATCTGTAGTTCAGATGTGAAGTTATGTGCGGCCTTTAGTATATGGAGGCTGGAAAGATGCAAAATAATTATGCTAGAGTTGTGCTCAACTTGGAAATCTGTGAAAGTTACTGGTTACAAAGTGCTTGCAAACTTCAAGGATTGACGATTAAACTCTGTGTTTGAGCCGTGGAACTGAGCTTTGTTAGTTGTTATGCTGCAGCTTTTTGCCTTTTAAGTTCTCATCAGAAGAAGATACGCTAAGATGGAAGGACAGATATCTGCCCACAGGCCCCAAGTCATTCTTAGTAAGAATTAGCATGTTTTATCTGCAGTTATTAGTTTGAGACTAGGGCCATACTGTGCTTCCCTTAAATGATGTGGAAACTTGATTTGTTTCCAGCTGAATTCTGGGGATGAGTTGTGCAAAGCAAACTTTTTCTGTCCCTTGCTGGAAGATTAGTTTTGTGTTTATATAGCTAGCGGCTGTATGAATGGAGTTATTAGGCAGTGAACACAGAGGTTTTGTTGAACATGAAATAATGTATAATTGAGCCAGTCCTCTTCTCGTTTTCTATGGCTATTTTCCTCAAATAAAAAGAAAATAGAAAACATTTTTTTTAATCAGATAGTGAAACAATAGTCCTGATTATACTCAATAGTTACAGAAATTGAATAGTCTTTGTTAATCTTCCTATTTGTCCGTGAAAGTATTAAAAATGACTTTACATGTCAGAAATAGAATTGCTTGTGCTTTAATAAGGTATTTTCATAGCAGGAATAAGTTATTGTGGCTTCATGTTTGAGTTATTTGATATAACACAATATTTCATATTTAGTAACAGCATAAACCTGTTTTCTTTTTCAGTGTCTGCCTTGTCTGTAAAACATGCCTCAAGGGATCATGATTTTACGAGTAGCAATATAAACTCCTTGTGCATCAGCTACTCTTTAGTGTGCCTACTTTAGCTCAGGTTTATTTACTTTATTCCTCAGTGGGAAGGTACATGTCATTTACTCTTCTGAAACAAGAATAACACTGTCTGCGGGCAGTGTTGCTGTATAGAGGAAAGAGAAAGAAAAGCCATCATCTGACAGGTGCTAGAGTGTTTTGAAGTGTCTTACACAGTGATGAGAAGGACAGGGCTTCTGAAAAGCTGACCAAATCAGACCAAATAGTTTGGTGAAGAATTCCAGAAGAGCTGATGTTGGCCGAGTGTTTCAGTCACTGCATTGGTGTCACCTGGACAGTGAATTAGCTTTCATGCCTTTGCAAGTCTTTGGTTTTTGATTAAACTTCCTACATGGACAGTCACATCTTAGTGTACTCTTTGTTCTTTTGAGCAGTCCCAGAGCACTGTCTTCCAGAGGTCTCTTGACTGCTTTGTACGAGGAAGGAACAAAAAGTATTGTTGCAGTTAATTTCAGTCTGCTCTTGCAGACCTGCCTTTAGCTGATGATGTGTACTTAATGTGTCTTGTAACTGCACTGGAATCTAACACGGGCTGTATAATGCAGCTCTCCTTGGACTCTTCAATTCAAATGGGATGTGTTATTACTTCCTGATTCGTGTGTGGCTCCAGCTACAATTATTAGACAAGCTGTGGTCATTACTCTTGACTTGTTTTTGTTTTATTTTTGCGTGCACAGGTTCCTGAGCCACAGGCAGTGTATCACATGAATTGCACTGCTGGTGTAAGTTACTGACCAAGCTGCACGTGCCCAGTGGGTTATGATACTAAGTTTTGTTAATTATCTCAATAGCAGAAATACGTTATTATACAGTACTGACGGGGAGCAATTGGTTTTGTCAGGCTAATTTCTTAGTTGTCTAATCTTAATGGCATACAGTATGTGGAGATCATTGATAGGATCAGATTACAAATGTCTTCCAGAGTAGGGTATAACTGTACTTTGGCTCTGGAAGCTTCCCTGTACACAGAGGGTGATGAGTCGCAGGCTGTCGTTGCTTATTCTCCTAAAAGAAAAGGTGGAGGTGAAGGGTGACTATTAACTTCTCTGTATGGAAGGCTCACATACAGAATACCTGTAATCAAAGAAAAATAAGTGTCTTGACTGAGAATTAAATTGAAGCACTCCGAGCCTTAGCTCTGTAGCAGAACTGCCATGCACATACATCCTCTCCTGAGAACTTAGTCTGCTTTTAGAGGTAATAATGACAATGAGATCAAGTCACACCAGACTCATTTGTTACATTTTAACCAGAGGTTTTTCTTAACATTCAACTATTATTTAGATCTAAGCCAACCTTTGATAAAAACTGTTGAAATGTTGCTTTGGGTTGTTTTTGTAACTGGTAAAGCAGGGTTGTTTTTCACCCCTCTTTTGAAAATGATATTTTCAGTTTTTATAAATAACTGAAATATTTTTAGCTACTGATGGATGTAATTTCTTCTGCCACAAGAAGAACCGAAACGTTTGGGAACAAAGTAAGAAATTTGTACAAGCAGCTGGAGATCAAAATGGCAGCCTTTGTGCTGATTTAAGCAGCAAACTTGGAGCTTATCTTCGATTTCTCTATTTTTGGCAGGTGAGGTAGCTGGAGAATTATTTTGAAGACTTCTAAGTACGGTAAATATTTGTTGGTATTTCTCTTTTTATTTGTGTTAAGGATTTATAGGTGTCTGGAATTTCAACATGTTGTGTATTTGTTTTTCCTTTCACATACTGAAATATTCTGCCATTGAACTGACGGTGTTTTCTGGATCTAGAAATGACCCAGAATGTATGGGGATTCTTTTTTTGTGAACCTCTCAATTCAGCAGAATTTTAATTACTGCTTCAAGATTCTTGGAGCCCCTTCCTATCTAAGAAATATAATCTCTTTATTCTAACAGAGATTTGGTAGCCAAATTCAGTGATAGCAGACTATGTGTGTTTCTATTGAGTGTAAAGCATAGTATGCCAGATTAATTAAATATTTTGGTTTTGATTATTTATTGTACTTGTGCCACTTGCATGCTTGAACTGATTTACTTTTACCTTTTCAAGTGTATGTTTTAGAAGCAAAAAAACTGAATGTTCTTCAGTACTTCAGCTGATGGATCCCAGGTTTCTTGGGCATATTCACAGTGGCAAACCACTTTGCTTGTAACAAGTCACAGTTGGAGAGCTTGTGTATGTAGTGGGTGATGCATAATACATCAAAGCATGTTAATAGTATCCAGTGAATGTTAGAATCGATTTCTTGATGTAAGTTTTGAAATCCCATAGTTGGAAAGGTTGGTATCAAGTGATGCTGGGGAAAACCATTCATCTGCTGTGGACTTGATGTTGTCCTAACAGAGCAACAGGCAGCTGTGGGGACTAATGTGCTAGGAGACAAGGCCTGCAAAGCTTGTTTTATTTTGAAACTTCAAAAAGCCTTTGGAAACGCTTCTTTGAGAAGTTCTTCTGCCTCATTACATGTGAATGGGTAAATGAAGTTTGAACTTGTGAATTAGAAGGAGAGCTTTAGTGGCAATGTGGCTTTTTAGTTTGTTTTGCTGCAGCCATTGGGTCTTGCTGATGAGTTTTCTATAGAATGTTGAAATTCTCTGGAACTTATATCAGCAGAGGTTTACTGCAGAGTTACTTCCTGGGAAAGTAGTGTTTTTCTTTGTAAAGCTTGGCTGCTGCTTTGAATGCTTAAGCAGCTGCAAACATGGACAAAAA
The DNA here is from genome assembly GCA_013397245.1 of Thryothorus ludovicianus. NCBI lineage: Eukaryota > Metazoa > Chordata > Aves > Passeriformes > Certhiidae > Thryothorus > Thryothorus ludovicianus. Next base: position 286,994 of record VZTB01009277.1, read on the forward strand.
CACATCACTTCAAATGAAGCCTTTGATTTCATGCTGAATTTGGAGACACTCATATCAATGTTTTTTGCACATGGAATATTGAAATTTCTTCTCACCTCTGCATGCCAACTCGAGCTGGAGTGGAGCTGCAGTTAAATCTTAAGTCATATTTAAGGAGGGTGTCTTGGTACAGTTATAAAAGTAGTTTGGTTACAGTATCAGGTTATTTAACTGAATAGTAAGAGAAGGGTATTTGCATTGTTAGACAAGCAGATGTGCAAGCCATGTGCTTTTTATCCACTCTTATTTTGGCAGAGGGAGCCAGGAACTAGCATTTCAGCAGCTTTCTTTTTTTTTTTTTTCCCCTAGATAGAGGAGATCCTGTCTCCTTCTGCTCATCTGCTCAGCCAGCTTGCTTCTCTTGAAGCTTTCCCTTCCAGTTTACAGGTCTTGTACATCTTCACTGTAAACTGTGTGTTTATAGCAAGAGGTGTAAAACTTGGATATGGTGTGATATACCAGAAGGTTGAAATGAGGAGCTACAAATGCCTTCCAGAGGAGTGCCTGAGAACACTCCAGGGTATAATCTTTCAGCCCTCACATGAAACATAGCTATTATAACATTTGCCTCTGTCATCAAGCACTGCTCATGCTCTTGTAGACAGACTATGCTGAAATTTCAGGTGTCCTTCAATTCAGGGTGGGTAGCTCCATACAAGCACATAGTGAACATTAGGAGCTACACCTAGTTATAGCTCAAGCCATTCATGCTGTGAAGACAGACCTTCATGTCCAGTTACTGGATTTCTTTACTGGATTTGCACTGGTAATAAGAGAAGCTTCTATGTTGGTGGACTAAGTGGTTAAATTTTTAACCTTAAGGATTTTTATTATCCTGAAATACTGTAACATCATTGGGATTTTGATCTTTATTTTTTCCTAGAATACTTGCCATCTCGCTGGAGAAGGTGTGTGCTTTGTGCAATATTGTTCTGGTTGCTGTACTATCCTTTTCTGAAGGCCTTGAAGCTTGTGTGGATCTGCAGCTTGCTGTTGTGTTTGGTCACTCAGCTGGCTGAAGCATTGTCTGACTAGTTGGCTTGATGCTGGAGCAGGTTTAGCAGTCTTCAGTAATTTCTGTATCTTGGAGGGTGATAGCAAGGTTCAGTTCAATGGGATTTAGAACTCTATTTGCAAAAACTGGGGAGAGGCAGGTAATACTCCACAGCTGGGGAAAATTTCAGAACTTCTGTGGTCTTAGCTGCTTGGAATGGACTAAATATTTTATGTTACTTAGTAAATTGGTCCAGTTACTATTTCTGTGAGTTATTAATGAAGGACAGAGTCAAATATTGTAGCAGATTGAACCCTCTTCTTAAACCCCTGGCTTTCTGACACAGAAATAATTCTTATGTAGTATATAGTCCAATCTGCATATTTTTGTTAGCCGTTCTGTCTCTTAATCTGAAACTACGGAGACAGCAGTAAAATAACCACCTTTACTGGGTATGTAGTGTTACTGCTGCCTGTGACAATGGCTACTGAAACCCCAAATCTATTGCCTTCTCTCCCTGTTCCATGCATTAAAATGAAGCTGTTAATGTTTTGTGTGTCACTTCCTCATTTGCATTTTCTGTTCCACTTCCTCTTGCTGCAAACTCTCGCTGATGCATTTTTTCTGAAATCTTTTACTTCCCTTTGAAACTCGCTTCTATATCCTAGTACTCCCTGTAAAAAAGAAAAATATTATGATGAACTTCTGCTTTGTGTCATTTCTAGTAAAACCCACAGATGCCTTATTTTTAGAGAGTGAAATACTTGGAGATGTAAAAAAACCAAACCACAACAAAAACCCTTCCCAGTTGCCACGTGCATCCTTGAAGAAATTTAAAATGGAGAGAAGTAGATTCAAGACATGAAGTGTAAATCCTTGCCAAATGTAAATCTTTCTTCCCTTAGCTGAGTGAACTGCTTACTATCAAATTTCTTTAAGCCACAGAATGTTGTTTTTGGCAGGAACATCAGAAAGAGTTTTCTTTCTTTAAAACAGTTGTTGTTTGGAAAACAAGCATATGTTTGGTATCATCATGGATTTCCAAAAGAGGAAAAAGTGATTTTTATTTTCAAAACATATAGTAGAACTGTATTTTCAGCAGAATGAAATGCTAAATGCTTCAGGAAGCTTAAATATAATAATGTGTCCGTACAGTTGGTTGTCAAGGTCGAAGCAACAAGCACAGTTAGCCCCGAAGCTGCTAAATGCTAATCCAAGCTTGGCAAGTGTTTTTTCTCAGCCAAGTGAGCTGAGGAAGTTGGAGAAGCACATAGGCAGCCTGTAATAATCAAGTTTTCTAAAGCAAACTTAAATGTTGAGGCTCAAGTACAAAAAGATACATCCTCATTTGATACTTTTGGTAATGATGATATTAACTGTAAAACCTGTGACTCTAAATGTGTAGTTTCAGTATCCCCACTATTGCTCATCTTGGTGGAATTATTGCTGTTAATGCTTTTGAATATGAAGCATTAGAAAGTACACTGAATTAGGTTTTGTGAACCTAAGGGATGACAGTCTAAATAAATAGTGAACAGCTTTGATTTGTTGGTCAAAGATAACTTTGTTCATGCCTCATCACAGAACAATAAACACAGCATGGAGCAGTCTGGGTTACTCAAAGAAGTTTGTCTAGGTTCATTCAGTTATAGGGATAGGCTAAGATATGAGAAAAATGATGTGCTTTAGCACTGGGTGGGAAACATGAGAGAGATTGAACTGTGAGGGTGGGAAGTATGAGTGTTGAATCTAGAGGAATAAAACTAGTGAATTAATTGAGGGTTACTGAGAGTTGTTGTATTGTCTTTAAGATGTTTAACCTACTATTTTAGAGCTAAAATTTGGAGGAAGCCTTCAAATAAAAGCTTGTCTGAAGTACGAAGCTTGAAGGACAAGTGTTCTTTTGTCAGAAGTGTATTTTTGAGGCTTCTAAATCCACTTTGAACAAAATGCTAAAATAAAAGTAACTGTAGGAAGATAAGACTGTAGAAATAATTGAATTCCACTGTAGATTAGTTAATTTGCATTATATTAGTCATGTTCTCTAAAATATGCCTTCCATACTTTTTTTGCTTGCTTCTGCAGGTGTATAATGAAGTGTTTGTCCTCTTTTCTTGTTCAAAGCATATAGAACTTGATGATTTAAAACCGATTCTTTTTGGGTGTTGAAAGAAGAACAAACTTGGGAAAGAAGAACAAAGTGGGAACCTTAAGAAGTATGTTTTTTCATAGGCTTGTAACAACTTTTGATGATTCTGGTTAGAAGAGAACATGACCTATGGAACAGCTGACCCATAAGTAGTAGTTTTGTTGCAGAACACCTGTTTCCATGTTAACTTGGTAATAGGCCACTCCTAAATAAATGCCTTTCTCAAGAGCAAAATACCTCTATACTGTTGTTATACTTGAAAATGAGGTAGTTGTGAAAACATAGGCTCTTGAATGTGTTGTGGGAACTCACCTCTTTAAAAAGTGTGATTTCCATGGTAATCCGAAGCAAGGTTTTCTAAAATAACAAAGCCAGTATGCATCTGCACTGTGCAGAAGGAAACACTGTGTTATTTTGTATCAGATGATACTTTTAAGTGATACTTAATAGAGGAGGCTTTGAAAAAAAAAAAATCAAACCAAATCCCAAGTAACAACAAAAATCTCCGAACAAACAAGGTTGCATGTCTTCTTGGATCATCTGTTTTAGTTGATTGTACTTGATGCAGAATTTGCCAGAGGTTTCATAACCTGTAATAACATGAATGGTCATCTCAAACAATTGTGGTGCTGACACCTCCTCAGCAGTTGCTGGTCGTAGAAGTCACGTCTGAAGAGCTACGTGAGCATTTCAAACTGAGGTCAGGTGTGGTAGAAGAGTAAAGGCATCAAGAGTTCTGCTTCTGGTGTGGCTTTACTTGCAGCCTTCCACCCATCTGCAGTGCATGTGCTGGTGCTCTTTGAACAAAAGCTTAATGTCCTGCATATCAGTAGTTTTAACTGAGCCTCCTTGTTTGGTTGTGTTTTATTTCTCTACTGCTCTCTTGCCAGCACCAAGCAGATGTTAAATGAAGAGGGAAAGAGGAAGCCGTGTGTCACAGCTGTGCAGCTCTGGCCCTGCCCTCTGAGAAGTGGAGTTGTTGCTCTTCAAAGCATTGTGTGGTTTCTGCTTTTTTATATGGAGGTGGGAAGAGGGGGATTTGAAGCTGTGCCAGGTTTCCTGCTGTCTTTTCTCTCTTCCTATCCCAGAATGAAGTGGTCAGTAATAACCAGAATATCTGATTGCTTCCATTTCTGAATGCAAGCCACACATTGCTCTGGAGCTGTCAGCTGCTGCCTGGGCAGGCATGGCATTGCCCTGGGACATGGCATGCCTTCTTTCCTGTGACACATCCTGTGCCTCCACTCCTGCCTACATAGGGTTAAACAGAATAGCTGCTCTTCAGATGAAAAAAAAATTCTTGCATGTTTATTGGCGGCAACCAGTTGCCACATTAAATGTTTATTTTTTTTCCCAAAAGTCAAGATATTTTGCATCTTACATGATGTAAATCTGTATTTAATTATTGGGAATCTAAATTATTTATAGTTTGCAAAATGTTAAATAGAGGTAGGCAAAATTGAAATGGGTAATTTCTGATTGTTGGAAGACTGAGGAAGGGATGCAGACGAGAAACCAATCCAGAATAGGATAATTTACCTGTAATCACGTTATTATGGAGAAATCTGAGATGTATATATTGTATATATTAAGTAATGGTGGTTTCTTTGTGGCCACATCATATATTAGTTATTGTTTCTCTTAATCTCTTAATGGAAATTACCATGCAAGATACTGCATTTGTGGCAGCTGACTACCTCTTCTTCCTTTCCCCCCAGGAGAAAATACTAAACATGGCTGTGAATGTCATAGTGAAGGACTCTGAAGGACAGGATTTATTGAATTTATGGGAAGATGTTGTGGGAACAGGTGAAACTAGTCTCTTTAGTTGGTATCAACTGTGTGGTGTTGAATCTGATGGTAAGGCAGTAGATGACCTGGATGGGTTATGTGATTAGGATAATGAAGTTGGTATTTTTCATTTCCCATATTCAAAAAGTATTTTAAAATTCCTTTTTTCTGAAAACAAGTCTTAATTAAAACCATAAAAATCTCATGGTAACAGCAGGCACGATGGTTTTAAGCCACTTCAGCCTTTTTTTCAAAAGAAAAAATGGACTTTATTTCACATACTTCTGGATTTCTGGTGATTTGTTTGATCTGCCTAAACTGCTAAGCTCCTCTACATTGAGTGAGATTTGAGGTCACAGATCCATGCAAAACTGCTTTAGTTTAACTGGCTTATAAATAAAAATGTTTATAACAAAAAAGACCCAAAAGAACAAACAAAACTGCCTATTGCATCTGGCCCTTTAAAAACAGGAGGAGGAAGGGAAAAAATACCCTAGGGAAATTGGGATAGACCTGAGCTGTGTAGCTAATGCTAAAGTATGCCAGTCTCTTTCCAGCTGGCACGTAAAATAGAATAATTCAATACGTAAGTTTCACCTGTTAAAATGCTTTAATTTCTGTCCCTACCTTCTCACCCACCTTATTTCTTTACATAATAATGTCCATTGGTCAGCTGTGAGGAGTCATTTACTGTTTAATTGCATTGAATTTTAATTTTTTAAATGGTGGCTCTTTAGTGATTAATTTGTATGATACCAATGTCTATTTAAAAACAATTTGTATGCTTTTTGACACTTTAAAATTGGAGGAAAACCCCACACTTCTCACAAATACCTTCCTAGTGGTAAAACATACTGTTTTTATGGATATAGAGGTATCTGTATCTGTAGGTACACAAGGCTTTATAAATAGTGAGAACTACCTACAATATTAGCTACATGCATGCCTAAATGAGTGCATATGAGAGAGCTGTTGATGAGAACAGAATATTGCAGTTGGAAGGCACCTACAGCCATTGTCCAGTCCAGCTGCCTGACTGCTTCAGGGCTGACCAAAATTTAGAGCATGTCCTTGGGGACATTGATCAAATGTCTCTTAAACCCTGTGAAGGGTTGAGGCATCAAGCACCTCTCTAGGAAACCTGTTTGAGTGTGTGACCCCTCCCTTGGTGTGAAACACTTCCTGGTGTCCAGCCTGAACCTCCCCTGGTGCAGCTCTGGACCATTCCCATGTATCCTGTCGCTGGGTCCCAAGGAGCAGAGCTCAATACTTGCCTTTGCCCATCCCTTCCTTGGGAAGCTGTGAAGTCCCTTAAATTCTACTTTCTGGAGCATTCAGCCTCACTTCTTGTTAGCTGGCACTGCTAAAAAGGCTGACCATTTAGACTGATGCTTTGTGTAAGTACTCCAGACAGAAAACCTATGGGTTCATTAAGGAGATTAATCCAAGGCTGGGTGATATGACTTTCAAGTTAAATGCTTCATTAAAATACCTGAATTTGGTGACAAAATCAATCCAAAAATATTGTCAGGTCATTGAGAGTCGACATTCAAATCAAATACCAGATTCCACCTTGTGCTGGACAAAATTTAAGATTTTCTTCACTCATACTTCTCCAGAAATAGTAGAGGGTCATGCAGGTTGTACCCTACAGTTTAATAATGTTGGAGAGAAGTGGCAGAGTAAGGGAAGCATGAATCAACACAGGCTAGAGAACCCTACTGAAAAGCATTAGCCAAAAATACTATATATACAAACACATAAACCACAACTGAGACACCTCAAGATTGATTAGTGAAATCTAGTAGGCTTCAGAATATCCAGGAAAAAAGGGAAATTAAACAGAATTGATGTGTTTTTTAAAATGAGGGGAAAAGTACCACACCAATAAAGTGGTGCAAAAGGGAAGGAAGCAGCACCAAGGTCCCACTAAACAACTCAGCACTGCTGTAGCTGACAGCCAGCTTCAATTCCATGGAATCAGAATTATGCAGATGGTCACAGCCTGGATCAAGCAGGCAGCTGCTCTCTCTAGCACACCCCATTCATGGCCAAGACATATTTTTACATCTGGATCTAGCTGAAAGCAACCACTCACATCACTCCATGGCTAATTTCTCCACAGTTTGGTGGCGAATGAGAAATGAAAAAACGTAGGAGCACTCAGATTTAATGTCTGGAGAACAGAAGGTACATCCCTCACCCTAGCAGACAGAATTATGCTTTGTGATATAGAACTGGGTATATGGAAAAAATTTCACCTTTCCTCTTATTATGTCCTCCTAAGAGGCCATATCCTTTGTTAAGAAAACCACAACTGAGATATGAAGCTTGATTCCATTGGGAGCTGCTTTATGATCTCTTAAATGGTTCTTTAAAGTACATAAATAGCAAGAGGTCTAAAAGGAAAACATTGTACTTATGGGAGATGAATAAATGACTACTAGGAGTGAATTAAAAACAGCAGTGTGCAGCAGTTTTTCTTCCACAGAAATACAGAATGGCTGAGGTTGGAAGTGACTTTAATGATCATCTTCTTCCAGCTCTTCTGGAGAAGAGTGTGGGTCTATATCGGGAGAAGGAGCAGGCTGATAGTACAGAAGACTTGTACTGTGATATTAGGATTGTTATTTGTGAAGGATTTAGGGATGGTGAATGCTGCCAGCTTACCTTTTTAAGGGTTTGAAAACATTTTTGATATTGATATCCCGTTTGAAATCTGTTTCTTCTCAGAGATATTGGCCTTTTGGCTCTCCTGCTGGTAGAAGAACCCTTTATTTTTCGATCAAAGGGAACTACTTCCTGTCTCTTGTGGTTGGTACTAGTAACTTGTGGTATAATCTTTGTTTGGTTTCATTTGCAGTAAAGAGTCAGTGCTGACCCTAAGAAGAGAGCATAGTCCTGGGCAAGCCTCTTGTTGAGACATCAAAGAGGTGATAGATGTAGCGATGGTCATGCTTCCTACCAGCAAAGAATGTCTGACAAACCACTGTTGTTCCTGGCTGGCTCATAGGCTTAATGGGCTGGCTTTTGTAGATTGCAGAATCTCTGAAGATGGAGTGTTTAACCTCAGCTAAATTCCACAGAATGTTTAGGATTTTGCAGGCCTGCTGTTCAGATGAGTTTCCTCTGTCCAGTACTGAAGGATTGCTATACTCAGTCAAGTAGTGAATGTTTGCACCATAATCCAGCAAGTGAAATGGAATAAAAGTGATGCCAGGTACTCCACACAGTTTGGATATTTTGAATTTATCTGCCTGTGCTCTGAAGAAAACTTTAGGAGCTTGAACTTGGTCATTCCTTGGAAGAAATGGATAGCAGAGGACACACTGGATTCTGTGACTGAGTCTGACTGTCCAAGTGGTTCTCAAGGAGATGCAGAGTGGGAAATTGTCTCTTGAGGGCTTGTCAAAGGGCAGATTGGCCTCTGCACTCTGTGTGCAGTGTTTACCCCAAGTAATTTTGCTTTAAATGCTGTGAGCACTCAGAGTTCAGACTAGACAACAGCAAGTGCGTCTTTAATTAAAGACCACCTGGAAAACGTGAGCTGCTGTCTTTATGCTGCTCCTGTTGTGTGCCCAAATTTAAGACTGGGGTATGGAACAAGTCTAGTTTAAAGATGAGAAGCTTTTGAGTTGTCTTGATCAATCTCATGGAAGCTGCTTAGGATCTGCTACTGAGAGACCCCTTAGTTTTAAGTAATTGATTGCATGGCTCTTGTACAGAAAAGCCCCCATCCCACTGTAGAAGTATTTAAGATCAAGGGGGACCTAACCACTAATTGATGTGTGGTTCTACTATTTGAAGACTTCAGAACCTGTCTGGATTTTCCAAATGTGTGTTGCAGAGTTAAAGTAGTTCCTAAGATTGAGTGTCATGCTTTTAAGATTGAATATATGCACAAATTTAACAAGGCAAACCAGTATTGAAGTTTAAAACCACTTTTTTTTTTGTGTGTGTGTGTGTATGCATTGGTAATGCAGTTACTTGAATTCAAACTATAGTGGTAAGCTTTGTGTCTCCATATATGAAAACATGTTTTAAAAACCCTCCCCCCACTCCAGAAAGCAGACTTCAAAATAAAATCCTTTTTTCACCATTTTCATGATGACCTGCCATTTGGATACTTTTAATCCTCAATCTATGTAAAAGTTGTGTCTTGCATTAAATCCTTTATGGTTTTTTCCTGTGGATTTCTGAAGTAATCCTCTGTGTGCCATATAGTTTGTTCTCCAAATTGCTTGCCTATAATATCCTTATTTCTAGGAGTTTTGTTTAAAAAGCTTTAAAATATTGATTTTAAACAAAATTCAGCTGGGTATGAATTTCTTACCAGAAGTCAGTGTCACACATTCTGCATGTCTAAATTCTTGTCCTGTTGAAACTGTTTAGTACTTTCTATAATTTAGTCAGTGATTGTGTCAGATGGGGCACTTGGTAGAGGAGTCAGTGATGTACTTGATAATACACAAGAATCTTTTTATAAAGGCTTTTGTTGTGATTTCTTTGGTTTTCTTCCCCCCTCTTGGAGATTTCATGGAAAAGAGACTCCATTCAAAAGGGAATGTGTGGATTTTCACAGTTGGGCAGTATATAGATGTTGCTGGACCAAAACATATTTTCCTATCTGTATCTTGTGCTGTGTTTTCATCATAGCTATGTTTCTTAAATGCCAAACACATAGAGAGTCCAACATTTTGTCTCTGGCTTATCCTGGGCCTTTTTCAAAGTTCTACTTAAAAAAAATCAAAAATCTGATTACAGAAAAAAGATCTAAAACTGCTTGACATTGACCATGTCTTGATGTTTTTATTTAACCAGGTAAGGATTTATACTGAAATATATGTCAAGATAGTTGTTGTGATTTTATTTCACTGTGAAAGCTGAGACTTAATCCTCACGGTGTGATAATTCTCAGCTTTCTTTCCATCCTTGTATAGGTCCTGTATTGTTGGTCTGAGTGAGCAGTTCTTTCATCCCAGGATGGATTCAGGGATCCCGTTTATGTAGTGCAGTGCCACAGGCGGTGCGTAGATGTGAATGATGGGAGGGGTAAACTGTGGCATGTGGACAAAAACGTGTCTTGTGGGGAGCTGAGAACTTTCTAAGGTGCCTTTGCTGCTGAGGATCATGGAATGTGTAAATACATTCTCAGCCACCCTGGTGGTACTAGAGGGTTTAAGATCTATATTAAGCTCCAGTCACCTTGTACTGCAAGTGCTCTATGATGTTTGTTCTGTAGTGTTTTTAATGTAGTGCTATTTGCTCTAAAGCAGATTTACTGTTTCCTGAGCCACAGGCATACTTAAATCACTGCTGATTGAAGTCACTTACAGAATCACAGAATGGCCTGGGTTGGAAGAATGTCTACTTCTAATGCCATTGCCGTGGGCAGAATACTTTCCACTAGGCTGGGCTGCTCAAAGCCCCATCCAAGCTGGCTTTGAATGCTTCCATAACTTCTCTGGGCAACCCATTCCAGTGTCACGCCACCCTCACAGTGAAAGATTTCGTTCCAATATATAACCTAAACATGCCCTCTTTCAGTTTAAAGCCATTCCCCTTTGTCTTTTCATTACATGTCCATGTGAAAAGTCCATCTCCAGCTTTCTTGTTGGTCTCTTCTTGGTACTGGAAGTTGCTGTAAGGTCTCCCTGGAGCCTTCTCTTCCCTGTCTCCATAGAACAAGTTGCTCTAGACCCTCAGAAAATCATTGTGGCTTTCATGGAATTCCTTCAGCAGGTCCACATCCATCTTATGTTAGCTTAGGCTAATAGGATCCTGCCTGATATAATTTAACTGGGATTGGGAAGCTGTGTTTGGAAGGCGCTTCCCCCATATAGTACACTGGTCCTGGCTGTGAGAACAGGAACGAATTGTATGTATGTGAGCCTTTATAATGTGTCTCTTTAATTTTCTCTAAGCACATAAACACTCAAGTGAGGACCAAGACATTGGCAAACTTGGTAGATTTTGCGAGCAAGTTAATTAGAGGACAATATTTTGTTTGGAATAGGTGGTTGCTGCACCAGTGCTTAGTGGAATCAAGATCTGGGCACCTTAAAGCTGTGATATTCTGAGGGACGATGACCTTTGAGAAATCTGTGTGGTCACTTTAACAGTGTCTTGCTCTTCTAGATGCTTTGTCTTCCTTAAAAATCAGTTTATAATTGTGTCCTTGAGATAATGAAGCTTTTTTCCTCTTGTAAATTGTAATTATCTAAAATATTTAGGCAAAAAAAAAATGCATAGTAGCCCCCTTTAAAAATATGGTAATAGTATCAGCCTCCTCAAAGCAAGTGATTTGTTTTAGAGATCATTTTTGTACAGTTATTGCAGAAAGGTCGTTTATCTCTTAACTGCAAAAAACCTTACTAATGTATAAGTCACAATGTTCTCTTGATGCTAGGAGCTGTAATGTTTTCATGGAAACATCTCACTAAATTTTTGCACGAGATTCTCATTGCTTTTTTTGGTCTGTTTTAGTGGGTTTCTGTTCAGTAATATTTAATTTGCTGTGAAGAATCTCAGAGGGATTTATGCCTGCTGTTTTATTGTGCATTACTGTAGGCCGTTACATCCCTTTTCAGTCTCCCCACAGTCTTCAAGTGGGTAAATTTTACTTTCTCTGCTGATACTTCTATTTAAAAATTGATTATAAAATAACACAAGCTATTTTGTTACCTTGAAAAAAATTAAGCTGTATCATGAAATATTTAGCACAAAACAGTTAAAACTGTCTGGATTCTACTCATGCATATTTTACTAAGTTTTTTTTAGTTGATCACTGAACTGAACCTCATTTTTAATGCATATTTTTGATTATTCTGTTACTGGAAGATGAAGTTAAATTTGTCTTTGTTTGCAGAAAGAGCCACCTGAGTGTGCTAGGAAGTTAGAGAACAGCTGTCTTCTCAGCAAACGCGTGAACAGTACAGATCCGTTCTGCACGCCTTTTTAAATGGTAAGTTGTTCAGGAGAGCTCTTACTGAGCATTCCTTGTCACTTTGCATTTGTGTGAATCTAGTACAAATAGCTTTGAAGACTGTGATAAGTCGCTCAAACTGAAGACCAGTGATGAATTTTGGAAACTTGTCCAGAAGGTTTTGAGTTAGCCTTGGGAAGGCAGTGTATATTTTTGTGATGTTGAAGATACGCTGTATTAGGCCCTGAAACAAAAGTCAGAAGCATTGCTCACCCAGGAGACTGATAGCATTTAAATACTAATCTTATTTTGTAGAAAACCGAAATAAATTTACTTTATTTATGGTTGTTCATGAGATACTGGATTTATAAATTTGCATCTGTTAATTACTTTTACCCTGTATAATCTGTACTTTGTTGATGTATTGTCTAAGAGATTTAAACTAAATCTGCTGAGGTTGAATGTTTGTTTGCATCAAAGTGCAACGGATAATAAAAGATTTGTATTTATTGATATTAAACTAGCTGTGTGGAGAAATATTTCCCTGCCCCCAATCTCTCTTCTGCCACACAACACCAGGGGCTGGAAGAAAAGCAATTCCCTCACTGTGTGACATAAGAGGTGGGACACACCTGGGGATGCTGATGAGAGAGTGCTGCCAAAGTGGAGACAATTTTGTTACAATAAGTATAGCTGATAAGTGTGTGCATATGTGTATTCACAGGGAGCTGCAGCTTGTTGGCATCTGCAGTGGGAGAGGGAAAGCTTTTGAGCAGGGGAAAAAGCTGGACAACAGATTAGTTGCTCTTCCTTCTGAGAGGGTGAGGTTAAAAGTAGTATTAGAGATTTTCTTCCTGCATTGCACACCACAGTGCTGCCTTTGGCAGAAACCACGGCCAGCCTTGCTTCAAGGTCTCTGAGAAACAGTAAAGAGTGCAGCAGTGCTTTAGGAGGCTGTTGTTTAGGATACTGTTCTCCTGTGTCCCAGAGATGACTCTGTCTATAACCCTGGCTACACTTTATGATCCTTTGCCTCACTTTTCCCCTCAGCTGAAATTCGCTTTGCTTATTTCAATTTCGAGTTCTGAGGATATGCTTGATGATACTCAAGATGCTTTTCAGCATATGTGTTCTGAAAGAGTTTGCGCTTTAATTAGGAAAAAGAATTCTGGAAAATGCATGCATTCGCAATTTCAAGTAGGAAACTGTTTCGAGGAATGAAGGAATAAGGAATCAATATGGTACACACAGGAGTGGGAGAGTGTGAGCTTTTGAAGGAGAAGGGTGAAAGAAAACCCACTCTTTCCCCCTTTTACCTGTCTTGCACTACCCATTTAAAGGAAAGGTAAATCAATGGTTAATATGCTGAAATTATTTGGAAAAAAGATCTCTTGCCATACATGTCCAAAGTGGAGGAAGCGTGTCAGGGAAAGTAAGTAGTCTGTAAAAAAAAAAATAAATAAAAGGATAAACCAAATGGACATATCCAAGATTGAAAATATGCTTCACTGCTTGATTATTAGATTAGCATATTGCTTGTTATTTATTGAAGCATTGAATGGTACAGCACTGTTACATTTTAGTTGCACTTCATGCTGAATGGAAACATCATCGCTCTTATTCACTGAGAGCTGTAGAAGTTAGTTACTACAGGAATAAGAACCTTGGTTTTGGAATATTTTCCCTAGGTTATATTTATTAAAACTTCAAAAATTGTTTTGAGATATTTGCTTTTCATTCTCAGTGTAGTTTTATCAAGTATTTCCTATTTCTTTGTGCAGTTTACTTTCATGTAGAACTTAATTGAAGTGTCAAGTGTTTAACTAGTCTGGAGTGTAATGTAACTGATGGGTGTATAAAGACAATGCTGAACATAGTTGAAAATATCAACCTTTAAGTTTTTTTTAAAGTTAAAACCTAATTCTAGTAAACAAATTCTAATTTTTGGCTGAACATTGATCATTCATGTCTCACAAACATTCTGATTGGACATACAATTTGGTAACTACCTGATCAGTGAAATGAGAAACTTGTTCTTAAAATAATGGTTGATTTCTACAGAAATGTAATAATTTTTCTTTTTAAGTTTCTATTCAAACAACTTCATTTACAAGTCATAATAAAAAATTTAAACAGCTTAATTCACCTGTTCTGCATGCATAGTAAGGCATTTGAATTTGAAATTAAGTCACTCATTTTGTCACTTGGATTGTAGTTGTGCCTTGTCTTGCTTCTCTGGATTTCCTGCTGTGTTTCGCTAATATAAATGTCCCCAAAAGTTGTCAGGTTGATAAAAATACTATATTAAATGTTTGTGAAAGTTGCCAACTGCTTAAAATACCATCCTATGTGAGTAGTATATGCTAGCTTTTCTGGACTTCGTTTATAAACGTACAACACTACATTACAAAAGTGTCTTCCACAAAGAAAGGTGGAGAGTGTGTAGTCAGGGAGGAAATCTCAGATGCAGGGCCTGAAAACCACCCCTGATGCTTACCAGCCCCAGCTGTCAATAGAGTAGACTACCAGAATTCTTGTGTCATCACATATAAGCAGTTCTAAGAAATACACCTTTACACTTAGTTTGGCAGATAAAAATACTGTGTATTCAGTTACATGTTTTTGGAAAAAGATGTTAAAATTAGCTTTGTGATTGCTGTGTGGATAATACTCTTCCAGTCTTCAGAAGTGTTTTTATTGAGAAAGCAACTTGAATATTTTTAGTCAGGATTAAACCAAATTTATGTGCCAAGACTTTTGCCTGTACTGTCTGACTCTTCAGTGTGTAACCTGTATCCTTTAACCTTTAAGGCTGCTAAATAATATAATTACTTAGTAACTTAAATGTTTAATTTAAAACAAACCATCAAGACTAGTCTCCTGAAAGAAAGAACCTTTCAGAATGGGGCAGACTGAGCGTGAAAAGTAGGTTGGGCAGGAGAGAAATAGTTTCTGGAAAATAGTGGAAGGTTTTTGGACTACTTGAACAGCCAAAAGCTGCAGATCATTAATTGCATAGCAGTGGATGGGGGGAGTAGCAGGACAATGTTTTCCCAATGGTCTCCCAAAGGTGGAAAAAGACCTATGAGAAAGGCAAAAGTATTGCAGAATTCCTGCATTAAGACTGGAAAAGCCAAAAGAAGGTGAAACTGGTTTTGGGAGAGATTAACTTAAAACACGATAGAGAAGTCATCACAGATTTCAGTATTGAGGTACATACCCTTTTTCTTGGTTTCTGTCTGATTTTGATGTTGGGAGAGGCTGAGTATTTGGGCTTAGCTCTTGCCTGTCTGAGGTTAAACTCTTTTTAGTATGCTCTTATTTACATTTTGGACTTGACTGCATGGAGTTGAATTAAATCACAGCGTGGCAAAATGGGTTTGATGTTAGCAAATTTATTCTCGTTTTGTATAAAATGTGGTGTCTGCCTTAGCACGCTCATCACATATAGAAATATTCTTTATCACAGTCTGAGACTGGGAAATTTTCATTTCTGCAAATAAATGCAGTCATTGGCCTCTTCTCTGAACTTTTCTGTGATTGGCATCATAATAACTTCCCTCTGAATTATGCAGCTAGTGCATAGGGATCTGCTTGAAGATGAGGTTTAAATCTTGGTTGCCTATGCAATGATTAAATAAATCAGCTTCTAAATTTAACTGATGTAGTTAAATTACTTCTTGAACTGTGTGTAGATTAGTCTCTAATGGCTTGATTTTTTCCATATGTGCTTGTAGTCTATGTAGATTACATTGATTATTTTAAAGTGTAGTTAAGAGCAATGTAAGTATTGATAGGTTTGTTACATAATTTGATAGGGTGTATGGAAGATCCATGTAGTAATAGATAACTAAATTACAGTCTTTCAGAGTTGGAGTGAACATGTTTGTGCCTGCAGTCACCCTGTCAGTCCATAAAACCAAACTGGTCTCCAGTCACAACAGGTTTTACTCGGTTTGTTGTGATTCTCAGCCTCAGGAAGGGTGCCAATATCCACAGCATTGCCCACTGGAGCCTCATCACAGAGATGGCAATAGCAGTCCTTTTTCTGTTTAAAAGCCAGCTGGTCACAGCTGTAGTTAAGAAATCTGTTCCTCTTGGATTGGGGGATCTCATCAGCTCAGTGGGTTTTAAACTAATAATTGCATTTCACAGGAGATTTCATCACTAGTATAACAGCAACAGCTCTGCTGTAAAGGAGGCAAGTTTAGAGTAGGTTCACTTCAGAATTCAGCATCTTTTTTTGTTTCTGTTGTTTGTTTGAAGAAAAACAAAAACATCCTGAATATTCACATTCCAGGATTTAATTCCTCCCCACTCTGTCCATTGCTTTCACCTCTACTTGTTTAGGTTCAAAATCTACTTGCTAGTGTTAAGAAGGAGCATCTAGGAAATCTTTTCATTCAAAGCTATTTAATGATGGGAAATATTGGAAGTGTTTTGGTCCAGTATGCAAAATATTTTGAAGCATACTTATGCAAAGTTCACTACTAACCATTGTGGAACTGGAGGTGTGAAAATAATTAATTAGATTTTTCTTTCTTTAGAAATAGGTGCTCTGATTGATTTCAAACTGCTCTCCTTAAGTTTATGAGAGACTGCCATGATCATCAGGATCTAGATGGCTTCCCTTTCTTTTTTAGATTCAGGAATAAAATTAAAGCATACTTCATCAATACTCATTGCAGTGTTACACTTTTAAATACAACATTAACTTTTAAAGCTTCCTCATTTATTATTTGGTTTGTGTGTTTCATGGAATGGGCCAGGTTGGCAGGGACCACAGTGGGGCGTCTGGTTCACCCTCCCTGCTCCAGCAGGGCCATCCCAGAGCACGTGGCACAGGGCTGTGTTCAGATGGTTCTTGAATATCTCCAGTGAGGGACCCTCTGTACCCTCTCTGGGCAACCTGTTCCAGTGTGTGGTCACTGCACTGTAGAGAAGTTCTGCCTCACATTCAGGTGAAACTTCTGTGCATCATTTTCTGCCCATTGCCTCTTGTCTTCTTGTTTGGCACCACTGAGCAGAGCCTTCAAGGTAAAACAGACTGCTCTTGAATTATCTAGTTGCAGCTGCAAGGTAGCTTCAGCTATGCATTAAAACAGTTTAAAATGAGGCATTAATGGCTCCTTATACTTAAAAAATAGAGCACTGAGTCTTTGCAGATAGCTGCCTGGTCTGTAACCTGCAGAATTTAGTAAGCTAGGTGAATTTTCCTTATTGTGTGGGAAGAAGCAACATTTACTTCTGAGAGTTTGTGGAAAGAGTTGACATGGTTGCTGCATTGGAGTGGTGAATATGCACAAAGCAGTGGTGCTGGATGTGAAGGAGGAAATAAAGCACTAGCAGTAGGACTCCTGTAAAGGAGGACAAGGTTGGACTGTGGCTCTAAAATGGGGGCAAGGCATCTTATCAGTATAAAACTTGAGTGGCTTCAGATTTTTGGCTGTGGAATGCTGATTGATGCAATTGGGAAATATGAATGTGATCAGTTCAGCATGCAATCTACCTGTTTAGGTAAAGAAATTTTCTGTTCTTTATAGATTACAAGATCAATTTGGATTAAATTTGGATTTTAGATTGAAAACATAGAGAGAATGGTTCATTAATTGTTTTAGTGGTTTGTCCTTGGTTCTATCTTAGTTTCTTGTGAAGATCTCTTTTTTTCTTTTCCAATTTACCAGGAGCTAAGGGCAACTACTTTTCTTGAGATGTGATGGTACCTATCATCAGATAAGTGACTTCTTGTTCCTGGGAAGAGGGATGCTAATTTTTGCCTTGAGTTGCTGTCCATACCCGTGTTTCAGAGTACTGTGCCTTTATTAAAAAAAGTACATGTTTAATATTTCATTCTTTAAAAATAAATTTGGTCTTAAATATTTATGAGTATATGCTGCTTGTTTCTTTTTGTAAACAAACCACAGAAATCAATGTACCAGGTTAGCATTCACTAAAAGCATGTTTTTCAGAAAGAGATGGAAAGGATACAGACATAAATGCCCTGTGGTCAAAAGGACAAGTAGAATTTGTCATGCACACATGGGATATCTCTTTTCTTCAGCTCAGTAAATTTTTTGTTGACCTGTGCAGAGTTTGCTGGAATGCCTATGTCATTTTGGGATACGTGTCAGCAGAAAGTTCCTGAAAATTGCAAGAATTCTGAGCTCTTTAGTGTCATTGGTTTGTGTTCCTGCCAATAAGATGGACTGCAACTGGAGAGAATGACTTCTGAAGAGCAGCTGAAGGTACTATGTGTGATCTTGGAGAGGAAGGTGCCTTATTGCTGTGTACAGCTTCCTTGTGAGGGGGGTAGAAAGGGAGGTGCTGATCCAGCCTGTCTCAGGTGTCCAGTGACAAGACACAAGGGGATGACGTAAAGCTGTGTGAGGGAAATTTAGATTGGATGTTAGGGAAAAGTTGTTTGCTGAGAGTTGTGATCAAGCTCTGGAACAGGCTCTGCAGGAAAGTTTTGGGTCGTGACCCCAAACCTGTCAGAGTTCAAGAAGAATTTGGACAACACTCTTTAAGTCCCTGGATTAACTTTGGTGTTGCCCTGTGTGGTCAGGAGCTGGACTGGACTATCCTCATGGGTTCTTTCCAACTCCGCATATGATATGACTCAAGTAAAATTCTTTTAATATGACAGTATTGGTGAAATTTCATGTAGGAAGCAATTGCTAGTCTTGCAGGTCTTGTTAGCTAGTTTCTTGTGCTTAGCTTGCTGCTCACCTACACAACTAAACACTGTGACTGGGTATGAAATAGGAGTCCACCTTGAATTGCTTTGTTTTTCAGGTTTTTTTTCTTTCATCCTGAAGCAGATTGAGTGCTTTCACTATCACTTCCATGCTCTCAGATGTAAGGGTAGTAATTTCATAAACTTCTTTGACTTCTTTCCCCTGGATTAGATTTTTGCTGACTTCCAATCTGATTCCAGCATGAGAAGCAGCTCAGCCAGTAGCAGCAGCCATAATTGCCCAAATGTTGAAACAGGAATGGGTAAAGGAATCCATTTAAATAAATCAAGGAGTGCTTGTCTCAAAAAGCACAATTTAAAGTGGATGGGATCTTCAGGCAATGACTGGATTTTGCTTCTGAGAAGGAAACATAACTCATCTTTGTGGTGGAAACATTTGTTGCTAAGTATTGATGTGATCTACATCCAATTTCTGATCCTTCTACAGACCTTGATGCTGACCAGCACAAAAGTGGCTCTTGTGCCTCTCAGCATTATAAATGAGATGCTGCTTCTTCCCTTTCTCATGTTTGGAGAGTAAATTTAATGTCAGGGTGTACAGATATTGTAGGAGTGCAATATTGGGTAATAATTACTGTAATAGGCTTGGTGATGCTCCCTGGCAATTGCAGCCTTGCTAGGTTTAGGAAGTCTGTTCCTCCTGAATTGGGTTTTAGTTGGCTCTATTGCCAGGATTTTGCTGTGTGTTTGACTGCCAGTGGTTAGTAAGGAAGATGAGATCCTTCCCAAAGGATTGGGAGGCCGAGTACATTATAGAGAGTGAGAGGCTCAGGGAAACTGACTCCTGTACATATTTTTTTTATTCCTTCCTTCTCCATGGAACCTTCATTTGTAAGTATTGGAGGGAAGCATAATTAAAAAATGCTGTGACATATTTTCAGCCTTTAGATGATTCTTTTTCTTTTTAACCTGTATTTGCTTCTCCCATCTTGTCCTGACAAAATTAAAACAAGATAAAACTGCTCCTTTTCAGCTGTTACGTAGCAAATTAAAGCATGCTGAAACAACATTGTAGGATGTATTATGCTGTAGGTTTGGTTTGGATCCAGAATTATACTTATGATGCAAATTCCCCAGATGTGAAGTATTTGAACTCTTTCATATGAGTGTAAAATGAAAACGTTACTTGTAGAGGTGTATGTGACAGTGTCAGCATCTGATGGTCCACAGAGTGGGAGGGCACTAGCTTGGAACAAATATTCCTGTTTGCCTACAAGGAAGAGTGTGTGCAAGATGGACTCAGAATCATCACCAGCAGCTATTCTGCTCTGAAGGTGCTTATGCTCCTGTTGTACCACACAACTTGCCAATGCAGTCTCTAAAGCCTTTGAACATCCCAAGAGGCTCACAGGTGAAAAACCTCATGGCTCATGCTGTTCTTTATTGTGGACTTGATGTATTTTGATGGTTTGTGCTTTAATTATTCTATGCAAGACTATTTTCCTCCCAGCTCACACTTAGCATTCACTCACAGTTGGCATTGACTGAAAGAGAATTACAGACGCAGCTATAAATCAGTGTGATGCTTTCAAATACTCACTTTTAGGTTCTGAAATTTCACAGTCACTTATAAAGCTAAGTTTACATTTTCAAGACATATTTAAATATATGTCTTGAAGAAAGACAGAAGGTTCCACAAGGGGTATTTTAATGCATTGATTTGAAATACAGGAATAAAGCAGATTTACAAATTTAGTGTTACCGTGGATAACATCTGCATCTACAGTAATCTTAGCTGTGATTTGATGATTTTTAGCTAGGAGAAAAAGTTGCTTAAGCCTCTTCTTAGTGATTATTTGTACATGGTAAGAATGCTTTTTTTCCTTGAAGCTGGTTTCTGGAGCACTTCTATCCTGCCAGCTCCATGGAGATGTGTTGATACAATGCCAGATTTCATGGAACACAAGTTTCTTTCCAGCCTTCAAGTGTTGAAAGGGGATTTTTTACAGAAGACTAACTGCTGAATTCTGTCTGAGACTCACTATGGTTTTATAGTAGCTTGTTTGTATCACAATGGGAGTTACTGTATGTGCAACGAGGAAATCTCTTTAATGCTGAAAATGAGGTTTTGTATGCCAGTGTTCTTGTATCAAAGCATGCTACTTGTAGTACTGCCTGACACCGATTTTAGCTTTAACACCCCCCAAGAAAACTCTGACAAAAAAAAAACCCCAAAACCCCAAATACTAGTAAAAACTCAAAACATCAGCAAAAAGATGAGGCCAACATTATCTGTTCAATGGTGGGCAGAACCTAGACAGTGGAATTTGTGATCCTAGCAAGAGAGAGGATCTGTCATAAAAGAGCCAGAAACGCCAAGAGAGGTTGTGATGTTTTGTATCAGGGGAGAGGTAGCTGCTTAGTGTGCCTTATGTATCAATAACAAATATATCAAGTGTGTTCAGATGTGCATTTTTTACTGAGGTTTCATTTCTCTTAGTATTCTGTTTCTGGTGAGAGGTACAAATGGATATCTGCCCATGTTTTGAAAACATGTCTTCTGTATTGATATAGGCAGGAAAAGGAATGTGATCCACCTTGATTTCTGCTGGACCCTGTGTTACTCACTTGTGATTCAGTTGTTAGGGTGCAGGGAGCTTCTGTACTTTTGATAACTGGATGTTCTGCTGTCATCTGTAACTGTTGCTATTTCATTTTATGAACTGAAAAATTACACATTGCTTATTTCTCATGCGTCAAACAGCAATGGTTTCTGTGATTAACTTGAAGATGTTAACTTTGTGGAAGAGAGTGAGGAAGATTAGCTGGAAGAGGAAAAATAGCATCTTTAGTGCTCAGGTTACTGTGTACAGGTAGAAAACACGTGGGAAAGACATAAAATGCATCCCCACTCTGGAAAAGTCTCTGACCAGAGCTCAGCCTTCCTTAGGCACCAGAGTAAAATAACCACAACACAAAAAGCTGTATTAACAGGGGGCCTTGATAAGGCTGCTTGTGCTTTGTGGTGATTTTTTTGGGGGTGATGGGTTGGGTTTTTTGTGTTCTTTTCCTTATATTTTCTTTTTTTTTTTTTTTTAATTTTTAAGTGTCTTGAGTGTTGCTTTCTGTCACTTATAGTATCTTTCTTCATTTATATACCAGCCCTCGATCACATGGCACTTTGTGATAATGCTGTAGTACGGTTGCTACCAGGAGATGGACTTCATGGGAACAGATGGCACACTTGGCTCAGGATAAAAATAGTTGGGAATTTCCAATTCACTTAGATTCAGCTGTTGGATCCAGACACAAAATATTTAGTTCAGTTTTTCTATGAAAGCACCCAAAATAAATCTGGTTATCCCACACGTAGAGTAGTTGCCATTTCCAGGTTTCTGATACATAGGTAAAGTCGAGTGTTGGTAGGAGTGTCAAAATCAGGTAAATGTATAATGTAAGTACAAAGCTTCACCTTGAGGAACTCCAGAGATGTTGCTTTATGTTGTAATAATTTAAATCTTAGGGGGCTGTCCGTGTGTTTCCTGACACATACCAGGAAATTTCTGATGCTGTTGTGTGGCTGTTCAGATGGATATTGAAGTTGCTTTGACTGCAAAGTATTTTGAGGATTGTGATATATAGTGTGGTAGCCTGAGAAAGCATCATCACAATTGTTTCCCAGTGATAAAGTCCTTCCTGGTAAGAACTGGGAGTGGAGGAGTTTTGTTGGGAGCAGAGGTGGATAATGTATCATAGCAATTCAATATTAATCTTAAGTGCTTTTTCTTTTGCTGTTTGACCTACATTATTGGTGTCTTCCATTATCTCTGTGCATCATATGTATAATAAATGTGTATGAATTGTATGTGTATATATATAGAACATAATAGTACATGAAGTACTTGTGTGTATATGCATATATGACATCCAGAGGGTTTCTTGTGTGGAAAAGATTTCTAAGAAAACTTCACACTTCTCTGTGACATTTTAAATTTTGGATTAACCAAAAATTTAACACTTCCATGTGACACTTTAGATCAACTGCTGGTGGTAAAAGAGTTTAGGAACATATTTTTTCTTTTTGTGAAAAATCCTGATTTAAATGATTTTTCGTGGTGAATATTACATATGGGAAATGGAGGACACTCTGTTGCCATAAAATGGATATTATTGGACAAAAGCCGGAATCTTTGATCCCTTTTTTACTTTCCCTTCCAGTTTAAGGTTAATTGAAATTCTGAGAAACAAATTACTGAATTTACTTCTGGTTTAGCTTGAGGTCATTGGAGGATCTGAATGGCATGCTGTCCCTGCAGGAGGGCTCCTGAGGCCTCACCAGGTGGCCTTTATCACATGGACTGTGACCCAGACAGTTATTTCGAGCACTTTAAATCCAGTAAGGCTCTGTTAAATGGGATCAATGTAAGTCAGGCAGCCCAGCTGCAACTTAGGTTTTCTTTATGTAATCAAGGCATTTGCTTCTGATAACCCTTGCTGTTTGTGAAGGAGGATGGCTGGGACAAATGTGCTTTAAATGGTCTGCAGGAGTTATTTGTACATTATTGTAGTCTAAAACACTAAGAAAAGGCTTGTTTACAGTTGCAGATTTTCAGTATTCTATTGTGAGTTGTTCCAGCATCAAATTGTCTGAAGTAGTGTGAAGAAATTATATGATAATAGTTGTTGTCACAGAATTTTTCTATTTCTGTAGTGTAGATAGAATGTGACCATATATAACTCTTAACCCTTAAAATAATGTGCATCAGATAACCAAAACAGGCTTAAAGTGAGCACTGCAAGGTGGTTTAATGCCATTATTCAAGAGACTATTGAAAGAATCATGCTTACAGTAGTTTCTCAGTAGTATATTGTGAATTGGGACCTGAAAAGCCACTCTTTTTCTAATTAATGTCAGCTGAAGGCATTTGTTTGTAATGATGCTTTTTGGCCTGCAATAGGTGGATAGGGAGCAATATTTCCTTTGGGTGGGAAATATCCTGGTATGGTTGTTAATTAAGTATCAATGTTTACTAAATAGCAGTCCTCTTGGTTTTGCCATATTTAAATTTTTTTTTAAAAAACTATTATTTGTTGCTTTGTGGTATTGCTATTCTAGAAAAATTAACAGGTACTGAACAGGTGGGAATCGCTAATGTTGCAGTACACAGCATGTTACTTGAACCATGATTTTTTTTTAAATGCTTAATTTATCTTAGCCAATTCATGGGAATACTTCTGGGTTTTGAGATAGTGGCCTGTAGACATTTTCTCAACTGTCTGAGCTGCTGAGTTTTGCTGTGGAAAGTGAGAACTGTGTGGCTCTGTCTGCATAACAAACTCTGCTCACATCTGATTAAGATCCAAGCCTGTTTCCAGATGACATCTGGAAACATTTTGACCTGCTAGAAGAGGGCTGTTCCTGACCTAATTAGCTTGGTGTTATAACTAACCCTGTGCTGCTTTGTGATTTTGTTCCTTTTGACTTCATCCGGTTTATACTTCTCCCTGAATGTTACCATGTAGGGTACTAAAGGTCAAAACAAAATTAGATTTTACAATCTGCTGCTCTTCCAGTCAGTGTTTCAGTACGCCTAAATTTTCATACATGTAATCATTGGGTATTCCAAGTACAAAGAGCTGAATAATTCAGCAGCCGTATGGCTCACACATGTCAAGATGATATAAAAGGGGGGGATGATCAATCTAAGTCTTCTTTCCTGTGCTATAGGACAAAGCACTGCTTCCTCCTCTTTCTGGTCGGAATTTCTCCTAGTTCTGGCTGGGTGCTTGTTTTCAATAAAGAGGTGGTATTTTTAAAGGGTAAATGTCACTTGAGAGGTAGACAGAATAGTGTAGTAAGGTATTTATATTTTCACTTCTTTCAGCTCTGCTTAAAAACCAAAAGGCTAAGACTATTTCTTTATATGCACAAGCAAAGTATTTTTTAGCTGCCGTGCCAAACTGGACAAATGGATTTTAAACAAGCTCCAACAAATGTGTAGGTTGCATCCTTGCTGTAAAGACAAATAGTAAAACCAAAGGGAAACAAATGGTGACTCGGTTCAATTCTGTTTGCTGGAACAGGAGAAAGGATGATAATAAATTCTTGGGGTATGATACAGATAGGTCATGTGAAAGAAAATGGTGTTTTCAGTGTAGCATAAGTGCTTTGTGATTGAAACAAGTCCATTCTTAAGATAGCAAAAACGAAACAAATGCTCTTACATGATTTGAAAAGATGCTTTTCCTTTTTCATGTGCACGCATAACATTTACACTCTATTTGGTGTTAGTCTAGCAGTATTAGGTTGAAATAGTAAAATTGATAGCGGCAGTAAGGTTTTTATTGTTTTTTTTTTAAATGTGTGAATGCAGTGGAACAGATGTTCAGAGCAGCGTGGAATATTCCTTGTTCCCCATCCCACCATCCCTTTCACACCGAGCCATCTGGAAGGGACTAGGAGCAGGATGAGCAGCCATCACGCTAAGAACGAGATTAACGTGTCGGCATCTTTTGTTGGTACTTTAAACTGGTCACTGTTTGTTCAGCAGAAAGAAACAATGTGAGGTCTCCTGGCTCCCTGTGTGCTAAGACCATTCATGTGGCTACGGAAAGAAGGCAGAAGAGAAAATGTGATTTACATGGAATAATTAATAAATTTAATGGTAGTCAGTCTGGACTGTGACCCGTGCAGGCAGAAACCAACTTTTTCCCCATTCAGCTGTATTGATGTGACTGGCTACCTTTTACCCTTAAGCACAGTGTCAGGTAACAGCATTCTGTTAAAACAGATTCAAATTTACTTATTTGTGAGGAAACTTCTGTACATATTTTCCATGGTTTTTCAGTTCATGCTCTTCATGAACTTTTATTTTGTTGCCCTGGATTTTTCTTTTTTACAGAAACAAGTGCACCATGTGTGGATGTCATTCAGTTTACTCGGCTGGATTTCTTTAGTACCCATTAGCCTTACATCTTCTGAGATGAAGTGTAATTATTTGGCTTAATGAATAAAATTTTGGTTAGCGAAAGGACAGCTTGTGGTCTAGAAGCGAGAGACTCTAGTCATGTGTGAAGGTGCCCTGGATCATCTGTATTCTGATACAGAATGAGTCAAAAAGGGTGGGTGGATCTGATGCTGGCAGAGTGATTGGATTCAGTACAGCAAGCTATTGTATTGTGCACTCCGTGAACTTCTGCTAGATTTCAGGTAAGCAAATCTGTTTCTGAATAAGATATCTGAGTAAGACTGGGTGTCAAGGAAGGCTAAAATGTGTTAGTGAAGGAGAAATTGGATTTCAAAGCTTAACACACAGGTTCAGATGTACCACAGTGTATTTCTCGCATTGCTTTGTGTTTCTTTCAATGAAGAGAATTGTAATGAATGGAAATCTGAAATCAGATTCAGGAAGGCTATTTGAAAATGAGATCCTTGAAGTCTGAGACTACTACTGTAGTTCCATAAGGAAGAAGGTGTCGCAGTCCGAGATATCAGCTTTCAGATCTCAGTTTTCAGAGTAAAGGTAAGCATGAGAAAAATAAGAGAGGGTAAAACTAATCAAGGGATATGCATAGATGTTCTGGGGAAAGTTTATTTTGTGAAGAAATGAGGTGATGGAATTAAGTAAATATTAGTGCTTTAAAAAAATGTACTTCAACATGAAAAATATAGTGTGTATATGCTTTTCCTGTATTTTTATGAAAATTATAAGGCATTTTCTGATAGCATAAGTAAAGAGTATAAAGATTTAAGTGACAGAAGTAAAAAAAATCCTGTGTAATTTACTGGCAAAGATTTTTGCATTTTGAGCAGTAGAAAAAATGCAGTGAGTATAAATGGCAAAGCCCATTAATTTGAACAGTGAGAACTTGATACAGGAAATATACTCACATATTCCATAGATATGTTGCAGTTGGGCCTGAAAAGTTGCATACTTGGAAATTGAGATAAGCCGGTGTTAACCTTCCATTAAGTGGCTTCATTACCAGAGAGTGAGAAACACTTTTATTTCTTCCTTGAACAATGATGATGCCATTTAATTGTATGACATGTGTGTGATTACTTATTTTGGAGCAGGAGATGAAACTTCATCATAATCTGTCTGTACTTCCTGTTGATAAGCTTTTTATCTTGTTAGAAACAACCGTGCAAAGTATTGTGAATAGGAAAATTATTCTTGGGATTGTGGCTTTGAAATGTTACAGTTGTATTGAGAGGAAAAAGTTAATGCAATAACTTTGAAGTGGTCCTCCAGTCTTCTTTTCTTCACTAGGGGACTCTTACTTGACAGTGAACTGTAGACACGAGTATTTAAGCAGAAATTGATAAGACCTTTGTCACTATCAAAGAATGGCAGGTAGATGACCCAAAGATCATCTTGAGCTACAGTGGACAGGTAATGCAAACATGGGATTCTAGATCAAAGGGGAAAAGACCCCAGAATACTCATCATGGAAGCTGTAGAAAAAAATAAGTAAATTTCTGACTGTATAGTTTTTGATAATATTTTAAAGCCTTTTATATGGTGGTTTTTGGTATAAAGGAAAGAACAGCTACTTAATTTCAGGTTGAATCACCCTCAGAGCCTCTTTTCCTGCATTTGTGAATGTTGTCTTTCTATGCATGTTTATAGTTAATCTGAAATATTGAGAACTAAATTTAAAGTACGTGTAAATGGCCTCTACTGTGAAGATCTATTAACTTTTTTCTCTCCCACCTTTTTAATTAGTGGAAATTCCTGAATTCATGTGTCCATCTTTTAATGGTTCTGCAAACTTCTGTGTTGCATGCCTACTGTGTTAACAGTGGTGGCTATTGTTCTGCTTCTTGTGTGTTTTTTGGAGATATGAAGGGTTGACTAGGAAAATGTACATCCATACAATTTTAGATTGCAGATAAGCAAAACTAATTACCATCCCTTCTCCTGTTGTCCTTTCTCTTGTCATTGCTTAATGTCTTGATTTCCTTCATAATATCACTGGACCATAAAATCTGCCCTGAAGATCTCAGCACAGACAAAAACTCTGCCAAATAAAGAAAAGAAAACAAAACAACCGTCCAAGCTGGTGAACCTTCAGAAACAGCTCATTGCAACCGACATTAAAGAGCTCTATTAAAGAAACAAAATAGCTTTAGGAATTTCTGTGCCCTTTTCATCATCGCTAGTACATAGATCGGTATGATGCGAGAAGATCAGAAATGGTGGTCTGATACTGAGAGGAAGAAACCTGCTTTAGTTCCAGCCTTGACTGTCATTCCTTTCACACAGACCTGGCAATCAGGAGGAAGATCTGTGAAAACAATGGTGGTAGAATTGGCGACATATTAAATTGTAGTGAGGAGGACATTTTCTAGGCATTTCACTTGACATGTATTGTTCAAAGATGCGGTTTGTTGCGGATAAGAAATGTTCTTGATTTTTAGTTATCCTTAGGAAATAGAATTCTACTAGACTTTGTGCATATTTGTATCAAAAGTTTGCCCTTGCGTCACAAAACTCCTATCAAAATCAAGAGTTGCATTAAAATTTATGTGAAAAAACCTGTATATTAACTAAAAAATACAGTGTACTTTAGATTGAGTAAAGTGCTTGGTACTTAAAGCATGACTGTGTTGTAGTAAAACAATATTTTGGTTTGATACTCATTACATAGTAATGTGGCTGAGAGAGGAATTGCATACTTGACAGAATTTGAATAGCCAGAGGAGACTATTAAAAATTAGGCTTGTTTGGATACTTTTTGATAAAGAATAAATCTGAGGTACTAGAGAGCACTGTGAGACAGTAACTGATGGCTAAATATTCTATATTGTTTTGCAGTCTACAAAATGGGGATTCAAATTCCTGTTAGAATGAGGCCAGTTAAAAAAAAAGAAAAACCCACAAAACTTTTAAAAGTACAGATGAATGACATTAACTGGATCTTGAATTCAATGATTTCCAGAATATATGCTAGTTACAGTTTGTTTTTAACTTGTCATTACTGATCAGGTAGTAAATGACATTCAAGGATGACAAGTTGGAAAGGTTCACAAACATCAGGTTCTCAATCATTTAGGATAAGGAAAAAAAAGAAAGGACCATGCATTAAAGGAACATGTATTCCTTTCCTTCTCTTAGGATAGGTGGGATAGCAGTGGTTACTCTCCATGTAGCCCTTTTCTTTCATCTTGTGAAGGGTGAAGAGCCTTTGGAGAACTTGGAGATCTGTGATAATGGCAGCTCCATGGGGAAGAGAAAATGAGGATGGGAGAGCATCTCCAAAGCTGGTGCTTGGGGTCTCTCACGTTTCTGCGTTCCCTTCTATTCCAGTTTAGCACATACATGAAGGTGGGTGATGACAGGCTGTCTAGAATTACTAACTTGAAAAGGAAAACAGGCAGTATTACCAAATTGGGTGCCACGCAGAGATGGAAATTGTGTGTTGACTTGACTGTTAGGACATGGAATATGGGAAGATTTAACTGTCTGCAAAGGTTTTAAATGTTGAAATGCCCCTAAGACATGGAGACTGTGATTAGGAGGTAGTGTAACTTGATTATATGGCTCAGTGTGAGCAAACCATGGTATTTCTCTGGTTTTGATGAGATTGGATGCAGTTCTGGATTCAGGCACTGAAATTGAGGTGAGTGCCTGTCAGAGCTTACTCATGAGGTATTTGAGCTCACCGTATCATTTTTCTATCTGTCAAGAGATGCAGGGGTTTGGTTGCTCTCTGGGCTTCTGCTGAGCTTGTATATATGTAGTGATACAAATTTAGGTGCTTAATCCTGAATGGATTCCCATCTGGTACATTACTCATGGCAAACTGTGTATTCAGTCTGTCTCGTTTTTCTTCTCCATAGAAGGAGAATTATGATATGTTCTCTTTTTATAGAGATCTGGGAGATTCATCAATGGAAAGCTCTAAAGCTCTCTGAAAAGAATAGACTGTATTCAGGGAGAATGTAGAGTTGATGTATAGTAAGCTCTTTTTCATGGTAAAATGTTCAGCTTTGTCATATTTTACTAGATAGAAGAAGAAATCTCTGAAGAGCTTAAAAACAATGTCTTTGAGAAAATGTAATAAGTAAACATTCATAAGTAAAGAGGATGTTTAATGAATTGGAATTTGTTTTGTGGCATTGGTGAATGTGTAAAGAACTTAAAATAAAGAACCATGAAATTCAGGTACATATTTTTAGCACTCGTGTAAATTGCGGTGCCATTTTGGGGATGTGAAAGGACAAAAGGCAGGTTTGGGGAACAGCTGGTACTTCGAGTTTTTGCCAGTAGCTCAAATAGTTGAAAAACCCAGCTTGTCTCTTATAATAGCTGTGCTCTGCTGTTGTTCAGAAAGATTGCACATGGTGTTTGTCGTCTTTCAAGTTTGTTACTGTACATCTGCTCTCTACATGATTTTTTTAAGAATCTAACTTGCCAAGGCAGTGTCAGGCTTCTTGCATGCAGTTTAACAGCTGCTGGCCAGGGGAAGGCGGTCTGAGTTGACCTGGAGTGGTACTGCTGTGGCTGTGGGGGAAGCATGCAAAGAGAGGCAAAAATGCTTTTAAGTCTTTCTGTACCACACTTGCCTCAACAGCAATGTCTACTAGGATAAGTGCCTTCTAATTTTAACACCAAAGACAAGTTGTTACAGAGTTGTTATGCAAGTTTTTATGGGAGGGGGGGGAGAAGAGAAAGGGAGGTGAGAATACCGAGGAAACATGTAAAATCTGAATTTTAATGGGTTGATCTGAGCCAATTCAAGCTTTTGATGTCCTGTCCTTTCAGAATGTGTGTGGCAGTCGAGTTGCTGATGCCTGGAGGGTTTGGAGAGCAGTGTCCATTTGTGCTGCAGTGAGAGTTCAGTCCAGCCAGATGTCGAATCTGATCCGTGTCCAGTGAGGCACGCATGGGCTTAGCGAGATGCTAAGCGACGTCTCACCCCCTTAGTTTTCTTCTCTCTCCTTTTGATTCGTCTCATTTTTCTGGTCTGGCAGTAATGTCTCATACATTTCTACTTCAGCCAGGTGTATATGTGCAATACAGCATCTTTCTAGATTCTTCATCTCTTGTGATAGATGCAGCTGGTGCTTTAAAGACAGCTGTCAGGCATAGGTGGCCTCACAGTGGAGATGAACCCCTTTATCCAATTACAAGTTTTTGGTTTTAATGTGTACTTAGTTGGGGTAAAATAAGCAAAAACAAATTACAAACTTAGGATTGCGACCAATCTAGTGACATTATTTTTGAAAATAATTTATTTGCATTAGATTTTTTAGTTATTTGTCAGTGGAAGGTGTGCTGTTTTGGGCTGAGGTAGTTATTTTTTTTTTTCACAGGGGCTAGTAGGGAGCTGTGTTTTGGATTTGTGCTCAACCCAGGGTTGATAAATTAGAGATGTTATTGCTGAGCAGGGCTTACTCAGAGCCACGGCCTTTTCTGCTTATTGTCCTTTGACATTGTCAAGGAGAATACTTAGGGTTGCTTGGGAGATTTGGGAGGAGACACAGCTGGGACGAGCAACCCAAAGTGACTGGGGGAATATTCCAGACCATGTGACATCATGCTCAGTGTATAAAGTGAGGGGAAGAAGAGGGGGAATATTTGGAGTGATGGTGAAATACTTTGACTTCCCAAGTCACCGGTATGTGTGATGGAGTCTTGCTCTTCTGGAAATGGGTGAACACCTGCCTGCCCATGGGAAGCAGTGAATTAATTCCTTGGTGTGCTTTTCTTGTGTTTTCTTGGCAGCTTTTGCTTTCCCTGTTAAACTATCTTTATTTCAACCCATGAGTTTTCAATCTTTTCATCTTTTTATTCTCTCCCTGATCCAGCTGGTGGGGGACAGAAAGAGCATCTGTGTGGAGCTTGACTGTTGGATGGGGTTAAACCATGGCTGAAGGGAAGAGAAGTTATTAAACCTCTGTATTGCAGAATTGAGTATGATTTCTAAATGCCAGTGCATTTAATAGAGTGATGTCACAGTAAATACCTTGTCTAGGAAGAAACTGGAACTGACTGCGGCTCAAAAAAGGTGGAAGATGCATGTGGAAGGCAGTGGAATTGCCATTGCAAATTCTTGTTTTCTGCTCCTGGTAGCAAACTCCCTTCAGTCTGGTTGTGTCTCATGAAGACACTGTAATTCAGAGGCTTGTTTTCTCTTGATTTTCCATCTAACTTCTTGCTACATCGATTTTGAAATGAATTTAGCCTCACTTCTCATGCATATTCATTAAAAAGGATTAAGTTCATCTGAGTTGTGTGTGATGAAGAAAAAGATTGGTTGTGCTTTAATTGTAAGGATACAAGCATTTTACTTAATAATGGGTTAATATCTGATTAGGTCTGTGTTTAATTCAGTTAGGTAAAGGTTTTAAATTAGAAGAAACTTATTGCACTTGTGGGGTTCTTTTTTTTCCCCTTTGATCAGGAGCAGGTAGTGTAATGCTTAATTTGTTGCATATGTTTACTCCTCGATCTTCAGTTTACCTTTTGGAATTAAACTTCACACTGAGATAGTTACTGAAATGAGGTTGCTACATAATAATTTAAATCATGCTTTCAAATATGAAAGTTGTTTATTTTCCCCTACCCTCAGCCCTGGTGTGTGCTTTAGCCTGCTCTTTAGAGAAATTGAATTTCTTGTGTTGTCACTCCTCAGTAGCTCTTGAACACTCTGGACCATGTCATCAGGAAGTGACAAGAAAACGAAAAGCTCAAACTGCAGTTGTATGTTTTCTTCAAATTAGCTTTTACAGTTGATAGAGAACATTATGTGGAGAAGGCACTTAAATAAGGGCTCCTGGTGGAAGGCATTCTGAGTGTACTGAGTGTGGTAGGTGTTTCAAGAGCAGCAGACAATTAGCTGGGCAGTGCTCAGCCAGCTTCTGACTGGGCCCAGTGTGTTGTGTGGGCTAGTGAGGGAGCTGGGTCAACTGCAAAAGGGCAGGAGGCAGCTCTGAGAATGCTAGACAGAAAGCCATGGGAAAAACAGGCTTTATTCTGGTGGCCTTGTCATAAAAAAAATTAATTTAGCACTAATTTGTGCTCCTTTAAATTTATTTCTTACAAATTATATTTATATGAAATGCATTTTCACTGTAACATTTACATTATGGTGAAAGAATTCCTAATCATGACTTCTGTTTGGTAGCTCCAATGCACTAGCCTGTTTGCAGAGTGTTGGTGCTAGATGTTGCTCTTCACTAACAGTGAATTTACAGTTTTGACTTATTTTTTATCAAGTTTAGAAAAGTGTCTGCAATGTATATGAAGTACTTGCATTTTGAAATATATATGTTTGTAGAGGAATACAAAACCAGAACAGAAGCAGGAAGGGTTTTTTATCAAATACAGAACTTATTCCTCTGTTACTTCTGATGTGTTGTGTAAAATTTAGCAAACTCAGCTAACCTTAAATTCTGACATATTCAAATTGTCTCATATTAAGAAAGATGTACAATATAATTCAAGACTACTGCTTAGTAGTCATGAGCCTGTTCCTTCCTGAGCTGTTATGAAATAGTCTTACTGTTAAATAGTTTGCTTTTTGTTCATTAAGGTTGTTAAGCTTTAGAAATGTTCTTGAGAATAAAATATTTTAAATCTTCCGGTGGAAGTCATTACAAAAATTACTGTGCAACATTTGAAAGGCAAAAAGATTTTTTAATTTACTAATGTGGTTTTAATTAGAGAAATTGAAAGGCTACTTTAATTGCTTTAGTACAGTAAAAAAGAAATTTTCAGCTAAGTCTTTTCCAAATGAACTATGTCCTTGGTAATAATGTAACTTCTTGTTCCAGAAAATTTCCATGCCACATGGTTTTAAACAGAATATTTTATTCATGAGTAGTATGTGGCGTTGAATTGTTGGTGTTAAAAATGTAATCAAGTTGACTATTGTGGTAATGTAGTTTTAAAGAAAACTGCTTTAGATGTTTGTTTTATATTGCTTCCCTTTTGGGAGAATTCTGTCTCACTTGAGCATCCTTGCTTTCAAACCTGCTCTCTGCAGGACCGTGTTTTCTATGCCATTGTGCCCTTTTGTGATGCTTTGAGATCTCTTTTTGCATTTGTTTTCCCCATCTGTCATGGTTTAGGAATGGTACTCCACAATTTAGTTCTCCCCCTGAGACTTTCCAAACCGCACTGTCACTCGCTTGCTCCCTCTCTCCCCCTCTCCTGCCCCCCACCTCCCCGAGTGGCCGGAGAGGAGAACTGGAGGATGCACAAAGATTACAGCTAGAGATTAGAACAATTTACTGGAAACATCACTTGAGATAAGAAAACAAACAATAGCAGCAACAATATTAATAGGAGAAATGTACAAAAAGAGAGAATGATTCATGTGCAAAAATGCTCATTGCAGAGCCTGACTCGACCGAAGCCAGGTTGTTCCTGACTGTAGAGGAATGCACTGCTTCTTGGAAATAAGAGAGGAATCCCTTTTCCCTGCCCCTGGCAATAATGTGAGAGGTGATATCAAATAACACAATGTCTTGGCCCCTCCCCTTGGTCTGGGCTGGAACGAAGACATCATCCTCATTTATTTCATTTTTTCCAAGAAAACTGGTTCTGACTGCCTTCGTTTTCTCAGATAAATGTCTCCCTGTATCTGTATCCCAAAAGCTGTTCAGTGCATGTCCTTATCCCACCCAGAATGCTGTACAGCACCACCTGTGGAAAACCATCTTCTTCATGTAGCCTGATTCTGAGAGGCACTTGCCTTTAAATGTCAGATGAATTTATCATTTTTGCTGAAAACTGTCAGAGCTGGGGTGTGTTGGTGTCTGACGTAAATGGGGGCTGTAGTGCTTGGTCGGTCTGTTGGTGGCCAGCTTGCCAAGACAGGATGCCAGCCTGCTCCAGACAGTGACCTTTCCTGCCACTCCTGTGGGGACTGCCAGTTTTTTATAAATGCAAATGTGCACTGAATTCCAGTGATTCTGGAACTGCAGCACAAGTCTGTGCATACAGTAAATCTTACACCAAATCTAAGGCAACAAGCCTACAATACCTATATTGCCTGTGTTCTCTGCTGCTCTGCAGTGCTCTTGTCATATTCTGGCATATTCTCCAGTGCTCCAGTAGGAATGGTACAGTGTCTTACAAGGAAGGCTGAAGCAAGGATTTTAAAGAAGAAAAGTGAATTTTTTTTTTTTTGAGCAAAAAGGCCTGAATGTGTGCTACACTGATTCAGAGCTCTTAATTTCACTTTTATAAATGTCATATGTATTTGTTTGTAAATTCCAGATTGTGAGCCATGCCTTTGGTGAAAAGGAACATTGAACCACGGCATCTCTGCCGAGGAGCTCTGCCAGAGGGAATTACAAGTGAACTGGAATGTGTTACAAATAGCACCCTTGCTGCCATCATACGCCAGCTAAGCAGCTTAAGTAAGTATCTGTAACTTCCTGCAAGTATTTGATTCGTGATGAAAAACTGAAGAGATGAAAAGCTTTAAGATGGATTGTTTTAAAAAGCAAAAGTATGGTATGGGACATTACCACTTTTGTATTGTAATAATGTGCTGTTTCATCGCCTTTGTGCTATTCTATATTTTGAAATTTATTAAAAACCCAACCCTTCCCCCTTCCAAAAATCAAATTAACAAAAAAACAAACAAGCAGAAAATAAACACCACCAAGAAAAACCCCAACCAAAAAACTGGAGTATAGAAAACCAGAAATTTTTCTAAAGTGAGAGAAATTAGTGCAAGAAACAAGACTAACACTTGAGTTCTTGCCTTTCTGTTCTTCAGGATTGAGCCAGCAAGCTCTCCTGCCTCATGGCATCAAATGACACATTTGACTGAAATTTTAGTTTTTCGTAGAGTGCTAGTATTTCTTAAACCTTCTATTTTATATATATGCATGCTCAATTCACATGAATGAAATTAAGCACATTGAAAGGATGCCATTTGCTGAACAAGCATGCAGGCTACTGTTGAGGCAGGCTAACATCAGCTCTGTACAGAGTAGCCTACACACCACACCTGTCAGGTGACACCACCACTAGCAATTCTAGAAGCATGACTGGAGTGTTTGCAGGATGAACAATATTTTTGATGAAAGGGATAAGAGATGTTTTTCAGACGGTCTTTAACAATCAGCAGCTGTTGTTTGTGCTGATAACGCTGGTCCTAGAAAAGAAATTACTGCTTCATCAGTTGCTTCACTCTGTAAATGGATGTGGTTTTAAAACTGAGAGTCTGTATGGAGCTCAGACTATGAGGCCCACTGGTGATCAGTTCATGATGATAGGAAAAAGCCTTTGCTTAGGGAAAGAGGACAAGAAACATAGCATTTCCTTTTTGCAGTAGTCAATGATTTGGGGATTTTTCTGGAGCTGGAGGTCCGTCTGAATGATGTAATGAGCATTTGTAAAACTATCATCAGAGGTATTGCTTAGATCTTTTAAAATAGGGATTACACCTTGTTCTTGACCAATGACCTGTAGCAGAATGTTCCACAATGGAAGCTGACCTGTTTCTTCCTTGTGATGCCTTCTCATTCTGGTGTGATCAAAGATAATGAAAGGTACCTTCAACTTGTACATTTCCATAATAATTTGTGATTTTATTAAGCCTTTAGACTGTTCTGGTGATATCTTTTTCAGAGTGAAACTTCCTGATCTTCAAGTGATCTTCTCATTTTGTGTTTCTGATCACTGTTATTTCTGCTTTGGATATGTAAGTTAGGGTATTTTGTGGGCTTTTTAAGGTGGAGTGTTGTCCTCTTCAGATCATATTCAAAACAGACTTCTGTTTTATCATTATTGCCCTAAGAATTTGTAGAATTTTGATTGTTACTAAACACTGAGTTTTTATTTTCACATAAGCTTGCAAGTGATCCTCTGATCTTTCTTGAACAGCAGATGATGATTTAGTATCTAATGTTATTTAGAATTAATTAATGTTTGCATTGTCATTGAGTTTATTTACTGTTCTCTCAGACAGTTGCTTAGTTGTGGCATCCTTAAGTTTCAGAAAAGTGAGAAGAACTGATGTTCTGATTATACTGAAGGAGACATGATAAGACCTCATTTTGGTATTGTGCAATGATTGTCCAAGTGTGGATAATACACTTTTTACTTGCCTGACTTGCTAGGAATGTGTGCAGCTTTCATTTATCCAGATTTGGTCTTGGGGCTAATCTGTTAGACTGTTAGAGGATATTTTGATCCTCTTATGATTGTTGCTGAGGAACTAACTACTTATATTCATATCCTACAATTTTCCCTTAGCAGATTTCTAAGGTCATCTGAAGTCTTTTATAGACAGCCCCTAAAGTTCTGCTAGTGTCAAGTTAAAGATCTGTGTAAATAAATGATGTGTCCTTAGTCTTAACAGAAGAATATGTGGTATTTAACAAATAAAATGTACCACCATTCTCATCCACAGTCCAAAATATGTCATGTTTGCAGAGGGCTGTTTCTCCAGACAGCATTTGCTTTGCCTGTCTTTTGAGCCAACTGGGAGCAAGGAAATGATCACAGAAAAATGCTGTGCTGAAGTAGTATGTCCTGCTGACAGCATCAGAGCTGGTTGGTGTTCCCAGGGCTTGAGGCATAGAGCAAGCAAATTCAGGTCTATCTTGCAGTCACACTGATTTTTTAGTGTTGCACTGTGAATTCAGTGTGCATTTTAAAAACTGGCAGGTCTGTACTGTTGCATACAAACTTGGCTTGCTTCTGCCTCTGCTCTTTTCAGGAGACGTGAACAAGTTCCTATCCAAAGGGAATGTGCTCTCAGGAGAGCTTTTTCTGTATTATGTTTTCAGATTAGGTTTGTTTCCAGCCAGCTGGCTTAGAGCACAGGCAGAGTGAGCAGCATTCTGTATGTAACTGCACTTCTAAGTAAGGCAGAACTTGTCTAGGGAATTCACCTCCACTTGGGAGGAGAGAATACACGGGAGGGGAAGGACATTTGTAGCCTGCACCTCTAAGTACCATGGAGGAAGTGTAATCTTTGGAAGACTTTTTCTTTCATGCAGAGAACAACGTCCACCAACTTGCCTCCTAGTATTTTCTTTGGTAGGTTTGCCATTGGCTCAGTTTCACTAGTTTTCAAGCAGGCCTGAGCACACTGCACCCATCTGTGTCATTCTCCTTTTGTAGTACTGCTAAATCAGGCTGGGTTGGAAAGGTTGCTTTCTTTTCATGCTAGAGGTACTGCGAGAAAGGAGATTGGAATCAAGACCTAGTCAGTAACAGGCTATCACTTTTGCATCTTTAAAAAAAGAGGAGGGGTAAAGCATGATTCTAATGTTTCTAGTCAATCCAGTTACAAATGGGTGCGTGCAGTCACCGTCTAACATAATTGGAACCTTAGAAGGAAAGACTGCATAATTTCTTTCATGGGTTTTTAAATTAATGTATAGGCTGGCCACATGTTGGGCAACACTTATTGCTTTTAAATTACTGTCTTACAGTGCCAAAACCAGCTTTTAAATTGAAAGATACATGCTTTTTTCCTGCTTATTTCTGTTTTGTTGAAGATCTCATTTAAACAACGGCAACATAGAAAACACTTGAAGCATTATTTTACTTCTAAAACGTACTGCATCGTGTTAATCACAACAGCATGTCCAATACTGCTTTAATATGTCACTGTTTTCACAGACAGGAGATTGACAATCTGTCTTTCATGTGTTCTGGGCTAGCAAGTGTTGAAAAAAAATCAAATATTAAAAGAAGTATGCTCCCACTTCGCCTTTTGAAAGATAACTGACAAACATCCATCTCCTTGACTTCTCTAGGGGTGATGTGTTTAATCCTAAGATGTGGCAGTCCTCTCTCAGCAGGCTGATTTCAATATATTAACATAAACTAACGTCTATTAAAATTGATTGAGCTCTCAATACTGGTGGCTGAAGAATGTAATAACTGCTTTATTTAGCTGCAGAGTTGAAAAGCTTATTTTTCCATATCTTGGAATAACATCTTCATTTGGAGCAACTAAATCAAGTGGGAATTTTAAGTGAATTTCAACTCGCTGCTGGGAACACTTAGAGAACACTTTTAGTGGGAAGGTGGTTGAAAATAGGCACAGGTAGCCCAGAGGAGTTGGGGAACCTTCATCCTTGCAAGTGTTCAAAACCCAGCTGGTCAGAGTCCTGGCTCACTATGCTTTGAGCAGGGAATTGGACCAGATGGTTTTGAACTTCAGCTACTCTGTGGTTGTGTGTGACTTGGAAGGGGGCAGGAGATTTGGAGCAGGTAGATGGCATACCTTCCGCATATGTATATGAAGCAGAGTTTACATACACTGACGTATCTTAACATTTTGGGTTAGTTACTGGCTCATCTTACACGTAGTAGTGAAAACTATTGATGATAAAGTCGTTCATTTAAAGGCAATCACTTTTTTTCTTGTGATTCATGGTGTTTTCCAATAATGTTTTAGTCTAGTTGTTGTTTCCTTCCCCCCACCCCCCAAGGTAAGTGAATAAGAAACGGCCAGATTGTCCTGTTGACTTGCTAAACGTGGCCATTTTTTTACATTGAATTATTATCCCCAGATGTTCACAGGATGGGATCTTAACTGAAATTTTCATTGTATTTTTACTTTCCTATGTGAAGTATTAAGATTGGTTATTGGACCCAACTTGAAACGTTAATAATGGCTGCTTTGGAGGTCTCTGTCGTTCAGGTGGTTAATGCATACTCCATATTCTTCCAACTATTAGATAGTTTTACTTTGCCTCCCATTTCTACTCTTCAGACTCTTGATACAGGTTGTAAGAAGATGAGCTTAATTCAGAAGTAGGGTTTTAAAATTTGTTTTTGTTTAAAAAGCATGGTTAAATGCAGGAGGCAGGACTTTTCTTTCTACAAGGATTTCTTGAGGGGGTTTGGCTGCAGAAATGTAGAGGGAGACCTCCTAAACAAAAGAGCAGTATGTGGGTAGGAGGGACCATCAGTTCACTGAGTGGGAACAATGAGTTTGGGTGGAATCTGAAATGTGCAGGGGAAGTTCTGGGGCAGGCGAGCTATTAAATTTGGGATCTGGAACCATTGATCTGGAGTGGATGAGAGTTGTGGACTGAGGCACAAAGAGAGTCAAATTGAGGATGAGTATGCCTAATTCTGTGGGAGGGCTGGGAAAGGAATGGCCATGCACAATGATCTGTGCCTCAAGGAGGGATTTGGTTTATCATGTGCCACCTTCTGTCCACTGTAGCACTCTGAGGGAAGGGCCTGGGGCTGCAAATCTGTACTGGGCACTAGTGAGGCCATACTTTGAGTACTGTGTCCAGTTTTGGATCCCTCAGTTCAGGAAGGATGGTGAGGTGCTGGAGTGGATTCAGAGAAGGGCAACAAAGTCAGTTAAGAGTCTGGAGCACAAGTCTGAGTAGCAGCTGAGGGAACTGGGAATGTTTTCCCTGGAGAAAAAGAGGCTCAGGGGACCTTATTGCTCTCCACAAGTGCCTGAAAGGAGGCTGCAGCCAGGTGGGGGTCGGCCTCTTCTCCTGGGCAGCAAGTGACAGGATGAGAGAACAAAGTCTTAAGCTGCTTCAGGAGAAGTTTAGGTTGGACATGAGGAAGAATTTCTACACAGAAGGTGTGATTAGACATTGGAATGGGCTGCCCAGGAGATTGTGGAGTCCCCATCCCTTGGAGATGTTTAAGGAAA
The DNA here is from genome assembly GCA_013397245.1 of Thryothorus ludovicianus. Taxonomy (NCBI): domain Eukaryota; kingdom Metazoa; phylum Chordata; class Aves; order Passeriformes; family Certhiidae; genus Thryothorus; species Thryothorus ludovicianus. Next base: position 327,207 of record VZTB01009277.1, read on the forward strand.
GACTGGATGTTGCACTTGGTGTCCTGGTCTAGTTGACCTGATAGTGTTTGAACATGGGTTGGACTCAGTGATCTCAGAGGTCTTTTCCAGCCTAATTGATTCAGTGATTTGGTGATCTGGACTGCACTGTCCACTCTCACAGTGATTGAGTACATAGAGCAGGTGAAAGGGAGACTGAAAAGCTTGTGCACCAAGTCCAGGGTAGCTGTGGGTAAACGTGGTCAGTGGCCTCTGACTCCCTCTCATATGACTCCAGGGACAGCAAAGTATGCATTTGGTATTTGTAGAGGTAAGTGGACTGCATTGCAGGAGAATCCCAGTTTTTAACGTTTCACATTGCTTTAATTTTGATGTTGGCCTGTTTTTATGCTTAAAATTAAGTCTTAGCTACTATGGATTGCAAGATTTTAATTTTAATTTCAAAATGTACTTCAGAAGCTTTTATGAACTGCAGTAACTTTAGGTCTTTTCATCACAAAGACAGGTTTTAATGCTCAGTTGTTTGTCAGTTGGCACTAGTTTAGCTACATAAGGATTAGAATTTGTAAGTCTCCCTGTGTTTTAAGACTGCTAACCAGGATGTCCAGAAGAATAGACTTCAGGCAGAATTTATGGTATATTTTGACATGTTTGTACAAATCTGTTGCCCCAAATTTTGCTGAATGACTAAGTGTGCTGTTCTAATCCTGCAGGTGCTGTGTTTTATTATACTTCATGATATTGAAGCCATTTGTCTTGTTTTTTGTAAGCCTCTAGCAAAGGGATTTCCTTGTCTATTTTCTTACACAGGCAAACATGCTGAAGACATATTTGGTGAATTGTTTAATGAGGCCAACAGCTTCTACATCAGAGCAAATTCCCTCCAAGACAGAATTGATCGCCTTGCTGTCAAAGTCACCCAGCTGGATTCAACAGTGGAAGAGGGTAGGTAATTGCATGAAAGCACTGAGCCAGAAGTGATGTTGACAAGACCACAGTATTTAATTGCACGATAACCTCTGTCTCTTCAAAGTAATCCTGTGCCGATATTTCGTCTTGTTGTCTCAGTCAGGCAAGCTGGGAATATAATCACTTTAGCAGAGCAAGTAATAGTATTCTTGAGTCAAGAAGTCCCTGTCATAATGGAGCTACTAAGCTTCCTTTTTCACAAGGAAAACCTCGAGTTTGTGAGTGTAATAAATAATAAATAAATAAATACAGACCTTACTGGAAGTAAGTCAGAATATTGGAAAAAATTTGAGACACTGGGTGTCCCTGTTAATTTCAGGGTAGGGTAGTCACAAACTGCATTAGTAGTCTGTTGTGTGGTCATCAAAGATCTTATAACATTCTGTATCTAAACAAGTCACTGTGTTTTTGGATCAACTTGGTGAAATTCTTTAGGGGGTTCTACTGACTAGAAACTGTATTTCCTTTAAAAATATTTCCCGCTTATGAGCTTGCTCATTCACTTCATAAATACACAGTAAAAACAAGGGATTTAAGTAACACCATTATACTGTTTGAAAGCACTTATTTGGGGAGATAAAGCATTACTCTGTCTAGCTTTAAAAGCTGTTAACATGCATCCTTGCCTCCATACTACATATCTGAGCCAGCCAATGCCTGTACTTCCTGTTTAGATGATTTCTGACATTTACTAAAATGTAAAAGCTTTTTATATTGGGACAACAGTGTAATATTGACTCAGTGGTAGTTAACGTGTAAGCTGTTTATATGGCTTATACATTTTACTTGCCATTCAGATTTTTATTGTTTATTTATTTATAATGCCAGTAATTAGTGCCAATATTAAATTTTACTGTTGGTGTTTAATAGTGTAATGGTATAATATTTAGGCTTCCTTTTTTAGCTGGTTACTGTCTGGAAATTATTACGTGTGGTTGTTTTATGGTTTTGGGACATATTAACTGTTAGACTATCACAGTTGCCCAGAGAAGCTGTGGATGCCCTGTCTCTGAAGAAACCTGGTTAAGTGGAAGGTGTCCTTGTCCATGGTAGGGAGATTGGAATGAGGTAATCCCTCAAATAAATCACTCTGATTTTTTCGGTACAAGCACCTGCATTTTGCTGTCTTAGGAGTCAAGAGCTGTATGGGAACATAAATTAAGCTTCTGTGGGATCACTATTCAGCTTAGTTTTTGAGGCATATTGTGTTGGTACTATGAGCAAACTAGATGATATTAATATACTGTACTTTTGGAAATGCAGTTCTCATCTTGGTTTTGCTGCTGTTTCTTTTTTTTTTTCCCCCTTTTTTTTAAATGCCTCATTAATGTCTCATTAGTGTTATGCAGTACCACCCAGCTAGTTTTCAGAGTTTGTAGAGTAATTAATGGCAATCTTTTGGAAGGAGAAACGAGTGTATGGACTGAGAATTTAATCAGTGTTTATTTTAAATTGACAGCAGTTGTTACTCTTGCATTGCTAATCATGCTTCATATTAATAAGCTATATATACAAACTGCTGTCACCTTAGTGTCAGTAGTAAATTTTATTAGCTATTTCCCTGTAGAAGTGAAGTCTTTAGAATAATTATGCTGTCAGAAATAGAATGTTTCTGGATAGCTTCAGCATTTAAGCAAAATGTTGCAAGGTGGTTTTAAAAAGCCCTTTAGATTTGCATCAGTGATTTCTTTTAGTCTTAGCTGTAACTAATACAGTGTATATAAAAATGTTTTATATATATAAAAAACTACAGTTGAAAAAGCCTTTCAAAATAACTGAGGTTAACTATTCAAAAATATTTAAATAACTTACTGTCCTGGGTTGCCTAAACCAAGACACTTACTCTAAAAATCTCTAGAAAAATATTTTAAAAATTATTTTGAATGTCTTCCATCAAACAAGAATGAAACAATTCATATATATATATATCTAAAAAATTTGCCTGAAGTACTTTATACTTACAGGCGATTTTAAATAGAAAGCACTTTCAAAAATGATGTTTTGATACTTCAGCTGATGTGAATGGGAGAACAAATATTAGACATGAAATATTCTGTTTTTAATTTTTGCTATTGTAAAAGTTACAGAAGAGATGAAGTAGTTCTTGGAGTGAGAAGCAAGACCTCAGCACAGATAACAAAAACAGTAGGGCAGAAAAGTCTGAGTGGGATTTGTTGTCCATCATAACAAACTAACAGTGTAAAATTCCATCCCTTTTTCCAGGTCATCAGTGTACTGCATTTTTGGCCATTACTGTTCATTTACCTTGTGAAATTACTCACAGTTAGTTCTTGAGACTCTATAAACTAGATGAATGGGCAAGATATATTAGATGAAATGTCTCTGGGAATAAAAAGAGACTAAACCAGTGTATTTTATTTGCACAAGTCCCACAGCTTACACTCTTGTAAAACACTTGGATCAAATCCAGAAGTGATCAGTGTCACTGTAGACAACCCTGTAAAGACTTTGACATCCTCTTCAACTTCCATCTGAAACCTGTATTTCAGGGTGCCTAGGGGTGGAAGATGATGCCAAGAGCTTACTGCCACTTTTAAATTGTGATTGGCCTTTAACTGGATCTTCTTTAACAATGATTGCTGCATCTCATGAAAACTTATATTAAGAGTGAAAGAAAGTCATGGTAAAAGTGACAGGAACAATTAAAACCAACTTCAATCTTTCACTTGAAAAGAAAGAATGAAACACCTGGTGTTGTTTTCCCCAGAGCTGTGTATGTGAAAAGATAAAATCAAAGTATGAGAGTGCAAGTATTTCTCTCTGTAGAGACATGAGGAAAACTTAAGAGCAAGGAGTGTTTAGTTGTATAGGAAGATAGAGGAGTTGAAAGAGAGTAAAATAAGTGGAACTCTGTCTCTCACAGGAGGTTGTTGCAGCTGTAATTTAATTATACTTAGAATGGACTGGAATGTGTATAGATACCATGTGCAATTACAAAACACACTGTGTCAGAGGAATACCAGACCTTGTGTTTCAGTCTTGAAGCCAGCCTTTCTGCTGTTAGAACTTCAGGATAAACCTTATAAAAAGGGGAAATGACTGGATTTCTGCATGTGACAGCATTCTTGTATCAAGTTCCAAGATCAAGTCCATGGTCCCATTATTTTAAATAAAGTTCTGGACTAGGAGAGACTTAAATCTGTTTTATTATGGTAATTCTTACATGCCTTTGCACTTAAATATCAGGATTATTCACTAAGGAAAAATCTATCTATCTGTTAACTTACTGAAAATATTTCAAATAATTAGTGAAAAATGGATGTTGTGTATCTACTTTCATTTGTTTCAGCCCTGTGGTAAATGTATTTCTGTTTCTAACAGTATCCTTACAGGACATCAACATGAAAAAAGCATTCAAGAGCTCAACAGTTCAAGACCAGCAGGTAGTTTCAAAGAACAGTATTCCGAACCCAGTAGCTGATATTTATAATCAAAGTGACAAACCACCACCTCTGAATATTCTTTCACCTTATAGGTAAGGAAATATTGATTGTTTACCTTCTTATACTTTGCCCTTTATTTCCTAATTGGATGCAGAGAATAATTATAGCAGAAGGGAAAAGCTATATTTACTATTGAGATTTGACTTTTCAAGATTGATAAAACTCAATCTGCAATAAATAATTTAATAATTTATTTTTAAAGAATGGTATGGCACAGAATTTGCAGTGTATTTAATTTTTAAGAGTTTTTAATTGGAAGGTAAATGTGTAGGATTTAGTACCAAAGGATGCGTTTTTGCTGCTGCTGCAGACAGTGGTGGTATTTGTTTATGGACATCTAGTTAGTAAGGGTTGTTTTTGATCAGTGTGAGGCTTGGATGATCATCAAAGGTAAGTTTTCTGAATTTAAAAGACACTAATTCATGTATTTTTAGCTTTTCTTCTGCTGTTTTTCCAGAGATGATAAGAAAGATGGATTGAAGTTCTATACCGATCCTTCCTATTTCTTTGATCTTTGGAAGGAAAAAATGTTACAAGATACTGAAGATAAGCGAAAAGAAAAGAGGAGACAAAAGGTAAAAGCAGAAACATAATGGCACATTTGTGCATTGCAATTTCATGTGCAGTTGTCCAGGCATAAAAATTGCCAGGTCATAGTTTGTGTGCATGGAAGGATTGTTCCTCTTTGTGTGGCTGTAGATTCAGTGCATTCCATTTTTATAGCTTATCCTGTCTATTTTAAGAAGGCAGCAAATTGAATTTTAGGAGTGCTGTGTTTATCTTCCAAGATGCTTTCTTGAATCCTTTGCCAGTATCTGGTTATTGGTACCCAGAAAAATGGCCCTGTTGTGCTCCAGAAAAAGACATTGTAATGGGAGAGGAAAAGAATTGGAATTAGTTTTTTTTTTCCATTCCATTTTCCTGGTTTTTTTCATTTGATTTTAAAGGAAAAATACAGATAGTTTTATAAGAATTTATAAAATCACTTTAACATTTCTTTATTTCTTTAGAATGATTTCTACACAACTACTTTATATATATGAGTTACTTTTAAACTTTAACTTAGGCAGCACATCCTGTTTATTTCCATCCATGGTATATTTTTTGTAGATTTTAGTTGTCTTATTACAGTCTACAAATGCAAATATGCTCAATTCCAATCATGTAGGATTATAGCCATACATCACAGAAATACCCCTTGATTAATTCTAGCTTAAGTGCTCTTTGATTTGATTAAATGTATGCCAAGTCTAACTTAGAAGAAAGCAGCGTAGGCTTGAGCTTGTGTGGATAAAGTTCACTTTTGTGATGGGAAGAAATCTCAGGTTTAGCATTCCAGAAGATGGTTTTCAAGCATTTCATGATCTGAATCCTTTGAATGGTTTGGGTGAGATGTCTCCCAGGCACACTTTGTTCCACAGGTTGCTGAACCAAATGGCTTTTTTCTTTTATTCTTGTCCTTATGGTAGCAGTAACCAGGAATGAATCCATAGCATTTATTAACAATTTGATAGCTGAACTTAAATTTTCAGTCCATTAAATGAGAATTCCTTATTCAATTTGTACTGTATAGAAGCACAAAACTTGATAGTTGTTGAGAAGCTGTGCAGGTGAAATAAATGTGAATTGTTCAGCAAAGTACAAGCTAGACATCCAAATGCCATCCTACTCAGCTGACCAAATACAGCTAGTTTTCAGACTCAGTTTTTCAGGTGCTTGGTGAAATCTGAGAGTAGTCCCTGCACCATAGAATCAGTTTTCCAGTATTATTTTGGTAATTTGCCCTAAGTGCTCGAGCTGTTGCAGCAGATTATTTGTGAGGAGTTTAATTTTCATGTCTCAATATCATGCTTTTTTGTTTCTGTATACAGTTTAATTGAAAATATTGAACAGGCTTCCTCTGATTTGGATCTTTGAGGTGAACTTTTTTCTGAAGAAAACTGTGATTTTAATTCTTTAAGTTTAAAATCTATGTAGACTTTTTNCAGTGTAATTTTGACTTGGTATGTATCTGTAGTAATCTAAATTGAGTGAATGTAGGTAGGGAAGTTGTGATGAAAAAAGGAAAGTTGTTCTGATTTGCTCTTTATTGTTCTGGCTTTTTGTCTGAGAATAATTAGCTATTTAAGCAAGTAAAAAATTTTGAATTTGGAAAGCTTGTATTTAAGAAATCATTCTTCATGACTTGTGTTTTGATAGGACTTTATAAATTTGTGGTCAGGAAAATACTTTAGATTCGTACTTCTAGTTTTTTGAAAGTATTGTAAATACTTGCTGAAGCTACTTTTTATTGCTAGCTCTTAATTCTTTATTAAGGTGCTTGAAATATCATTTGCTAATTCTTGATGCAAATATCAAACTTACAATTAACTCAACCCTGTTTGAAGGCTCTAATATGTTTTGTGTTTGCTGAAGTAATTTCCTGCCAACATGAATGACATATCTGTTTTCTGGCTTAATCTACAGCACCCACTTTTCTGCCACAGCTTCTATTACAGTTAGTTAAAATAAAGTAACTCTTCTTAATATTACTTTAATTTCCTGAGACATATTTCCAGCTCTAATTATCTAGAAAGACTTCAGCTCCCCTACAACTCTGTCATCTTTGCCCTGGGTAGTAAAGCTAGAGCTGTCACCATTGTCAAGGGAATGAAACTGCTACTAGAACAACTTAAAACTACTCTTAGAGGTGTATGTAGCTTTGTCAGCTGCTAGTAATAGGGATGCCCCACTGTTTTGGAAGACATTTAATGTTTTAGAGATGTATTGATGTAATATTTAATCAAAATATCAGTAGGGTTTAGTACTGCTTGAGTAAAAAGGATTCAAGTGTATTTTTTCATTAGCATGCTTACAGATGCTGGTCTGGAACAACCTGTCCAGCTGAAATCAGATCCAATTAACACCAGCTAAGCTTTGTGTTTATTTTTTTTTGTTTGTTTATACATCCATATCTATTTACCTTTTCATAAAAAAAAAAAGTGAACTGTTCAAAATGAAACTTCTAAATAGTAAGCAGTAACTGTAAGCAGTCATGTAAGCACTCATAATTTTACAGGAATTGCATCAAAATGATTGTCTTCCCAGTAGCATCATATATTGGTCAAAAGGTGGATATTTATTTTATTTAGAATTTTGCAAGAAATCAGTAGTTGTGACTTCTAGATGACAAAATTGTTGTTCTGAAAGGAGACAAAATTAAGTGTTTTCAGTGAAAAGGCTTACTTGGGCTTTCTTCTGAAATATAACATGACTCAGGTAACAACATCTTAAGAAATGAATCAGGATAAATGAAAAATATTAAAACAAAACACTTGCAGCAAGTAATTGAAAAAGACAGATGAAAAGCTTTTAACAAGCATATATTCAACTATGGCAATTAGCAAAACTTAATATATTTAAAACAAAGCATGACTGAATCTGTGTCCTTTCTGCTCCAAATCCTGTATTGGCAGAATTTGATGTGAAAAAGTGGTTATCAGACATATAAAAAGGGTGTGATTCTAAAAAGTTTGTGGAGGAAAAATATTTTGGGAGATTAAGAACCAAGATGATCATTGTTATTTAATATAAATCAGACCAAAAATCTGTTTACTGTAGAAATGAGCAAGAGTTGTCAAAATACTTGAGTGTTGAACTTCAAGAAGTCTTTTCTGTCATTCTAAGTGTTAGCAGGGTCAGCAGGTCCCTCATGCAAACAAGCATGCACGAACAAGAGATCCAAAACAAGGGCAAGTAAGCCATTTGGTAGTTTTTTGTTAGTTATGTAATGCCAAACACATTATTTCAGAATTATTTACTCTGCAGTTTGGCAGTTGGAGTAAAAAAAACTGTGTTCATCTGTGATGGACTTTTTGTTGAGCTAGCTGTCCAACTGTTATCCCTTATTTTGTGGTTCCCCAGTAAAAGACTTGCCTACCAGAATTCAACCAAGCTCTTCTCTCAGTGCAATTCATTGACTGCATTCTCAGAATATCAATATAATGCTTTCCTCAGAAACTATTTTTCTAGCAGCCAAAAGCCCAATACCAACCTACTAAGAGATAAAACATGTATTCTAAGGTGTGGGATCTGGAGCTGATTGAAAAAAAGCCCAAGCTCTCATGAATACTGAGAAAAGGAGTAGCAGATTCGTCTCAGTCTGAACTGAGCAATCTTGTTCATTTTTTGTGCTGAAGCACCAGTATGATTTTTATAGTCACACTGAGTAGTCAGAAGTAGGTGAGTACATTTCCAACGTGTGAAAGCATTGGGTCCCAATTTAGGAGATCTTTCCATCAGTGAGGTGAAGGTAAATAGGTATGATAAACACTGACATTGGTTGAGTGTGATGTTATATTGAAAGATGCAAGCAGCCAAGTTTGTCATTAACCTATCCAGCTGTAATTTACTACTGGCCTGAGTATTACTTACTCACTGCAGAAAGAATTAGTGTAATTCATTTTTATGTCAGATAATGGGAAACAATCATGAAGAGAAACTAGGAGGAGTTTTGGTAGTTAATTAAGTCTGAGAAGGTAGAGGAAGTTAAAACAAACAAAAATATTCACATAGGCTATGGAATAGAAAAGTGTGTCCAATTTCTTCATACTTCCCCAAGCCCTGTTGATTGCGATCATAATAAATAACCAGAGAGCTTATTTCACATTCTCAGAAGTCTTATTTTCAGTAGGTGAAAATTGCAAGTACTTCAAGGTAGTCTAAATAAAACACACAATGTCAGAAGAAGCTCAATTTTCTGACTTTCAAAATTTCACATTTCTGTATTAGGAAAACAAAGAGATTGGCATCATAGCAGCACATGCATCCTGCAGAACAAAGGTAAACCAAAAGTCCTGCTACTAGTGAGCTTCCTAGCATAAGGAAATAGTCTTATTTTCAATGCAGAGAAATTTTATGAAGACTTGGCTTCATCTGTAAATCTGGTCTTATTTTCATGCACTCTAACTGCGTTTTAACCAGCTTTTTTCCTTTCCTTTTTTCTCTCTCTTTGCATGCTTTATTTCGTTTGTTTGGACATTAGGAGCAAAAGCGTATAGATGGCACCACCCGTGAGGTGAAAAAGGTTAGAAAAGCCAGGAACAGACGCCAGGAGTGGAATATGATGGCATATGACAAAGAGCTTAGACCTGACAACAGGTTGTCTCAAAGTGTGTACCATGGAGCATCTTCCGAGGGATCACTGTCCCCAGATACTAGGTCTGTTTACAGCAAAGCTGTTTGTTATACCACAGATGTATGTTCAGCAATACTGAGTAGAGTTAGGTGCTTTTACAGGATGGGAATAGTTAGACAAAACATACAGTGCATGTTTAAAACATTCTTTTCAAATTTATTTTAAAGCATAAATGACATAACAGATTCTGTAATGATTCTTTTCTTCCTCAGCTTCGCATGAGCACTTTGTCATCATAATGTTATGTATTGCAGAGAAAAAAGTGTTTGCTGCACGCTGTATTATTTGATCTTCAGTAGCTGTAGTTACAAAGCATTTAAGCCTCTGCTAGATAATGTCAGTAGCTCATCCTTAGTGTCTAGTTTGTTGTTTGGTGCTCTGCTGGTAGCATAATAAATGTTTTTCTGTGATCTACTCAGTCGAGAATACTGTTGCTTGTGAAGAATGCTTTGGTGGGAGAAAAGTTCGGCTTTTTGATGTTATATTAGTCTTAAAAGCAAGCTACAAAACCAGATGAGATGTTATTGCTTGAAATAACAAAAATCTCTGCTTAGGGATACGCAGCAGAATTCATCTTCATTGACTGAGATTCCCTTTGAACTCAGTGGGAGTTGCCTGATGTGCATTGAAGTCTTAGTTTTTACACTAAGCTGGTCTCATCAGAGGATTTTCCCGCTTATTTTATTTCAAATGTCTGTTGTGATTAAGTGCTAGCAAGAAACATAGAAATAGAGTCCACTGGAAAAAGTGTTTAAATTGTTGAATGGCTGGGTTGAGGAGGCAGCTACCACTGCAAGAATGAAGATTGCTACCTTTAGTCCTCTATCCAGTGGAGATTATTTTAAAAGAAAAAAATCTGCTCAGAACTTTGTAATGTTGCAGCCTTTTTGAAAAGTAATGAATTTGTAATTGAAACATCATATTTGATATTGCTATTGGTCTTTCAATAATGCATTCAGACTCTGTCTAAAACCCATTGCTTGTTTGGTTTTATTTTACAGTTTCTAATGCAAAACTATGTCTCCTTTTAGACTTAATGAAACACTGCAGACTGACAAAATTTTACATAGATTGATCTAGTAAAAGGTGTGGATTTTTTCATCAGGAGTCCTGTTTCACACTTTTTGAGTCTCTTTTTTTCAGATTTAACACCTTGCTTCCAGGATTCCTGTGTTTAAATTCTCATATTGAAGTGATTTGTTTTTATCTCCCAGCAATGTCAATGTGTATTTGGCTGTTTTCAGATATCTGTGGTATTTGCAATCTGTGGGATTTTTTTAAGCAGAAATTGTAGGATGCATCTCTGTGTTGGATTTTGATGTTGTTTGTGTAACAGATACCTTGTACTTACATAAGCCTTTTATATTTTATAAACTGTGGAGTATTTTACATTTCAGTAAAAATCAAATACCTTAGACTGAGTCCTGAAATCTGTTTTACGTCCATGAAGGGTTAATTCTGAGAATGCTAGTGAGGTGGAGAGAGGATTTTCTCTTTTTTCTCCTTGGAGTAGTCTTAAGCTATAAAAAAAAAAAATACATATAGAAATATGTTCTGATTTGAGAGACGTTTTCATGCTGCCAGCTACTGCATGAGCAGTATTTTCTAAGTCAGGTCCCAAAGAAGTGTATTTGGTTATACTGTGGGGTTTTTTTCCTATTGCTAAAGTAAAGATAAAAATGGTTATATTTCTTCTTGTTTGCTAATTGTAAGACTTAAGCATTAAATGTTGACATCCCAGTGTTTGGACTGTGGTAATTTATAATGTATTTGTTATACTTATTGTACTTTAGAGGGAGAAACACAAGCTGAACCCAAACAGAAACCAGCAAATAAATGTGAGAAAAGTAAGAACAAGAAAAGAAGAGTGGGAGAGAAGGAAAATGGGCATTGAGTTCATGAGTGACGCAAAGAAAATGGAACAGGCAGGAAGCATGAAAGAGGACAAAATGCCCAAAGGGTTTGTTATTTTGTTTTGCTCAAAGCCCTGGCTTTTTGTTGCTTACCTTGCTTCCAGTCTCACAGATAAGTGCATCAGCTCACTGTGTTCACTAAAAGCCAGGCTGCACCATTGTTCATTACTAAAACAAGTCTTCACAGTAATGGGATGAAAAGATCCTTTTGCTCCCTCTCTTGGGCTTATTGGACAGAGCATCCTAGACTTTGTATCTTTATGAACTCTCTGCTCAACTAATACTTACATTTTCCCAGTTTCTTTAAGCCTTTCCAACAAAATTAGTTGTGCAAACCAAACAAAAAGCATTTTCTAACTTTTGAAATTGGTTTTCTCTGCATTGGTAAAACATGTTCTTCTGTGTAATTGCAAGTGCTTGTAGTATTGCTTTTCTTTTTCTGCTGCCATTGTTAACTTGAGGCAGGCTGGTAAGTATTATCATTTCAAACACTGGACTGTCAAAATCATTGACAAAAACCATAAGCTTCCTTATGGCTACTAAAATTCTTGTGCTTTCTGTGGACTTAAAATGGTGTGGTGCTTGATAAATAGGGGAATCCTCTTGCAAGAAAAATAATGCTGATTATATTTTTATCTTGTCAGTAATTTAGGTAATGCCCTTTTACACTCACATAATCTGTTCTTCTGCATCAATTTACTTTAATTTTAGGTCCCATGCATCTGATGTTACAGATTATTCCTATCCTGCTACTCCGAATCATTCCCTCCACCAGCAGATAGCAATGCCTTCCTATGGAGCAGGAGATGGTCCACAGTACATGGCAGCATCCCAAAGCCATGAGCATGAATACAGACCACCCTCCACCACTGTACGCCACGCCACTTTAAACAGACCTCAGCAGCCACCTCCACCTCCACCCCAGCCTTCTGATGGCCAGCACAGCTCAGTACCTGTGGTACCAGCAGAATATGGGTAAATCTGATTTATTCTAGAGGGTTCTTGGCAAAATCAGAGGAATGCTTGTTTTTCGTTTCATAACCATTGTAACACGTAATGCATCAAAGAAAAAGACTCCAAATAAATTAGTTACCTCCTTGGGGAAGACAGAAGAAAATTGGTATAATTTCTATGTATGAACTGAACTTAAGTGAAAAAATAATGAAAGCAGAAATAACCAAGTTTGTATTGAATGGAGTGTGTATTGGTGAAGTCAGTATGATTTAAAATATTAAGGGTGCCTAATACAATATTGAAGAAGGGATAATTTTGCTTTAAAGTGGAAAGTAGTTACAAGATAATTTGGGTAATATTTTAAACTTCAGGAAATGTGCAGAAAAGTATTGTTGGTTGTGATTAATCTGGTGGTCTTTGTTGCATCCCTGAAATGCCTTTTTAGAGAAGATTGTGACAGAATTGGAAGTGGTTTCCTCAGACAAAAATTCCATACTGCCACAGGAGAAATACCACTTTTTAATTCAAAACAGAGATTTATCAAATGCCTGTGTAGATATTTTGCCTGAATGCATTCTGAAGGAAGGCTTGCTCCAGAATTCTGGTTCTCCTGTAGCAAGAAAACATCTGTTTTCTAATGAGTCTGTGTCTGTTCTTTTGTGTAAATAGCTTAGACTTCCAAGTAACCCCGGGAAAGTTGTAGTCATTCTTGCCTGTGTTGTTTTTTACTGTGCAAGCCAAGGTTTGTCATCCTTGCTTGATGGATGCATCCTGGGATAGCATTTGCCTGGGTCATGGCTATCGTGCTGCAGCTGGCTCAGTTAGGAGTGACTGCTCCAGCCTGCCCTTTCTCTGTAGTTTCCAGTGTGTAAGACATTACTGTGCTCAGTCCCCAGGTCCATGACCATTGTCAGGGCGTTGCAGTTTTCATATACTGGCACGTGTCACTCAGTGTCATCAGTCACTTTGCTCCAGCCCCTGTCTCCTGTATCTAATTCTTTACCTACTTCATAACTATTATGAATTATCTTTTTTTTCCTAAGTTTTATTTCAATGGCATTTTAAGAAAGAAATGTGTTCTTCCCTGTGCCTCCTATTTAAAGAATCAGTCAAATGTATCAGTTTAATTAAATGGTATTTAAACTGATAAATTTGACTGAAGAAGCACATGAGATGTATCTACCTGTGGGTAAACCTTTCCTTTCATACTTTCTATTGTTCTCCATGTCTGTGTCCTCTATGACCTCTTGGCCTTCTATGGAATTGAAAGGTATATATAGTCTGCAGTTTTCTTGGTTCCCTTCTTCATCAAAGACTTTGTACTTAACAGTTCCAGAGAGTAGGTGTTTAATAAGAAATGCAGCTTTATACTTAACTGGGCAGGAGAATTAAGATAAAAACTCACTTTGTAGAGTGCTGAAAGGACATTGCCTTTAACTTCAACATTTGTCTTAAATCTCAGTATATCAGCAATATTTGACAATTCTTGCATGTATAATCACTTGCATATTTAAGTCACCAGTTGAAATTGCTTTTGATTTTTGTTTTACCTGTAGTTGGATGAGTGCGGTTTAAGGGGTGATAATTTGGTAAATCCTAACTTTGAGTGCATTAAATGTTTTTGTTCTGTTTTATATAGGATGCTCCCAGCTCAGATGGTGGATTATTACAATCCTACAGGTCCTCCCCCTCCTCCTCCCCCACCAATGATTCCTTCAGCGCAAACTGCATTTGTTAGTCCCCTTCAGCTTCCTGTGCCCCCTTCCCATTCCGGACTGGTGACTGGCTCTACATATGCAGCTACTCATCCTCCTCCTTCTGGTGGGCTTGTTGTCACTGCTCCTCCTCCTCCCGGCCCACCTCCTCCCCCTCCGGGCCCCCCTGCTGCAGGTGCATCCCTCTCTTCCTCCCCCATGCACGCTCCTCCCGCGTCGGAGGCGAAGCAGGCACCGATGAGCGACGCACGGAGCGATCTTCTGGCTGCCATCAGGATGGGTAAGTGCACACTGAGCTTTAGGTATTCCTTTTTTTTTTTCAGTGAGAGCACAGCGTTTTCCACTAAAATGAGTTTATGGCTTCTTCTCACAGCTGGGCAGATTTCATTAACCGCAGGTACCACACAACTGTCCTGGCATTTTCAGCCATGAGAGGTTGGATCATTTTCTGACACCTAAAGATGCACAGCTTTGTCACATGTGTTCAAGTGTTTGTGTGGACATAATCTAATGAACTTGTGTTCATTATGTCAAGTGCCAGTAAATGTGCATGGATTTTTGTTTCTGTTCAGAAGAATAAAATTCCCCAACACCAGGCATCAGCCCATTGATTTTTTTAACCAGTGACTTAAGGCTCTTCCTGACCTTGCTCACAGTATGGAGCTGTAGGTCCAATAGTATTTCCAAATACAGTTTTGAAAACCTTCATCTTCAGATCAAAATGACCCGTACAGTCTTGAATATTTAGCTTCAACATATTGTTGACAGTTTTAGAAGTCCAGAAGTGTTCAGTCTCTGAGAATGATTTCCCCTCTGCCTTTTTTGTCTTTCCCTCTTCCTTGCTGAAGGAGGCTCTCTTATCTCAATACTTGCATTCTTCTTTCCCCTCCTTCTTCCTGAGTATTTTGTAAGAATGCAGCAAACTCACCAATAACAGTGTCAAATACGCAATCTGTTGGCCAGCCAGCTTTGTCTGAGAGCAGTTGTCTCTGCAGGCATTCAGCTGAAGAAGGTGCAGGAGCAGCGCGAGCAGGAGGCGAAGCACGAGCCCGTTGGCAACGACGTGGCCACCATCCTGTCGAGGCGCATTGCCGTGGAGTACAGCGACTCCGACGACGACTCCGAGTTTGACGAGAACGACTGGTCAGATTGAGCACGGCCCAGGCTGCTGGCAGCTGCGTTAAATACTCGGCTTCAGCGGCTGCTTCGTAAGCAAGGTGTAAAGCAGGACGTTGACGTGTATTAAGGCTAGCGAGGGAAGTGCGAAAATTGAATTGGTATTATTCAGAATGCTGTAGCTTAGCAACTCTGGTGATAATGATGTGATTATGCTTATGCAGATCAAAAACTTACTTGTCTTACTTTCAGTATTTACTGCATAATACTTAAGTGCCACTAAATGTAGCAACTCTTGTGCTGCGTGCAAAATATGCTGCAGTTGTTGCACTGTTACAGAACCAGCATTTTATTTTACTTTCCTGTTCTTGAAGGGATAAAATATATTTTTTTGACTTTACATCTTATTCTTTTAATTATGTAAGCAACTTAGATACTTGTGAATTGGTCTGGTTGTTAGTCTTCGAGGGCAGCTAACTGTATGGCTGAGTGAAGTGTTAAGTTCCATAAATGTGACTTTTAGCTTTTTTTATTAGGTACTAATTATGCCCACCTTAGTCTATTTTTAACCACTTCTGGGCTTAAGTTTTTATGCATACAGAATTGATTTTATACTATCTTCCTTTTTATCTTAAAAATGTAGCAGATGATGAAATGTATACTTTGAAGAATGAACCCACATGATTCAAAAAAAACATTTGGTGAGCAGACAGGATATGTCTGTAACAGTAGCAGCTCTTAAGTTGCTGGCTGCTTGTTGGGAAGAGTGTTGAGGAGTTTCTGCTGGTTAGCAGATGCATGTAGGTATTATGAATGAAAATACCTGTACAGCTTTTCAGTCTTGTAAGATCGACTGGATGCAGGATAGACCTGATGGAAACCCTGTGGCTATTGCAGTGCAGAAATGCTTCTGCTGTTGCTAAAGATTGGAACAGTCCAGATCTAGCAAACAGATACATTTCACAAGTATTAAACTTGGTCTTTATGCCTGTAGGTATAAATGTGTGTAAATAAGTTCTGTTGTTGTTGGTTTGTACATGTGTAGTCATGTAGCACATGGACTCAGAACTCTTACTTTGAATGTATTTTTTTCCCAGTACATCCCATGGATAAAACATGGGCAGTTAAAGCAGTTTTGATGGCTGTTGAGGTACTATGCCATACATACATATATATGTATACAGACTCACTTTCTTGGTCTTTTTCTAGGCATAGTTGATGCCATAAAGCCTGCTTTGACTGTCTGTGTTTTCCTCGTTTTCCTTTTTTTTCTTATCAGCAGTACAGTATTAAAAATGGTTTGTTTTGTTTCTTTTCTGGACCAAGAGTCAGGCTGCTGCTTTGCCTAATGAGGCTTTTAAATTTTATTCACAGAAGGGGAAGAGTTCTTTCCTTACCAGATAACAGTTTTAATCTTTGTAACAGAAGTCTGTGTAATTCCAGGTCTAACATTTGGTAAAGCTCCTTTGTTCTGTGAGGCCCCCCGTCTGTTCTTAAAAGAAGTATGTAAAATAAAAAGAGAAATAAGGTGATTATCTAACCTGTGTTTACACCATTAACAGTTTTAGTCCTGAGAATGTAACAGTCTAACACGATGTTTGCATGCAAACTGTTGGCTACTGCATTGCTGTTTAATCTGCATATGATTTTTCAGTCCATGGTGGCTGCCTTTATGGTAGAGTGATAACATGCTGCCTCAGGGCTGGTGCTAAAATTTATCACACAAAGTATGACCAATCTCTGCGTAGTGGTGAGCAGCCACAGCTCTTGGTAACCAGGGGCAGCTGAAGGTACTCGCTGATCTCCGTCCCAGTTGGAGCTGGTCCTTGCCTTAAAATGCAGAGCTGAAGTCTGAGGTCTGTGGTCCACCAAGGGCAGAATTTAGGCTGTAGCTTGATGGTGGCTTTTGTTGCTGTGTGTGGGAGATGGCTTCTCCTTACCATGATGGTGTGTGCTTGCACAGTGGCCTGCAAAATGATTCCTGGGAGAGGTGGCTGGAGGGGTGCAACTGGGACCTCAGTGTTACATCACTGCACAGGTGGTGAGAACACTCTCGATGTTCTTTTGATACATGCTGAGATGAAATGTCTCAGCAGAAAATTCTTTCCAATCTACTGAAATTTGATATGACAGAAAATATATTTTATGAGCACAGAAGTTGGATGTGTCTGAAATTTTGTAATTTGTGCTTATTTTAAATAATAAGCATTAAACAAGCAATCAGTTGTGACCAGTGAAGATAGTGTAGATTTTTCAGTCATAGTAGCCAACCTGTTTTTCTGAACCTGCAATGTTGTCATTTTCCTTTTGGTATTTTATGAACGAAATGTGAATGGAATTTAGTGATGTAAACACTATTCTAGGCTGTTTTTATCAGTTTTATCATACTTTGGGTTGTGCATAAGTAACAAATATGAATAAAATCTCACTTTTGAGCCTGTGTTTCTTTCCTTAGATTAGTAGGATTTTGCTGTTAATTTTTATTTTAACTTGCCAATAACAGAAGTGAAAATGTGAGGCTTCCCAATACTATCTCTGATCCCAAGGGCATGATGTTCCTGGGATGAAGGATGGAGTCTACAAAACCAGATTCCTTTGGGTACTGCTGCTTCTGCTAACATCCATACTTGGTTCTTCTGCAGCCTTAATTCAAGCTCCAAGGTCCTGGCTGGTCTAAGCAGGTATGAATTTCCCTACAGATAGCTGTAGGGATNTAAATGCCAGCTTTGCTTCCAGAAAGAGCAAAGCAGAAAATACAAGTTACATCAGCAAGTCTTCTTATTAAAGAAGTGGGCAAGTGGTGCAGGTTAGCAACACCCAGCACAATACTGTAAAATACAAACCCATGTAGGCCTACTAGAAAAATACTTTAAATTTAATCTTTTAATTGTAATCAGATTAAAGCCAGGAGAGGCTTTCCATCCTACTGGGAAGATCTTATATAAACCAATTGTGTAATATAGTAGCCTAATTGTAAATTAAACAGATTTGTTTATGCATCTTAGACTCGGTTGTTTCTTGGGAAAATAAATTAATCTTTATTCTGTTCAACTGAAAACCCCAGTCCCTCTAGCACTCAGTTCTTACTTTCCTCAAATTTCCCACTTTTTGAGTTGAACTTAATTCCATAATTTAGAGCACAATTCTTAGGCACCAATTCTACATAGAAACTGAAAATGCAAGCTTGAAATTTTTTGGTTCAAAGGTTCTCTTAATAAAGCATTTGTAACTGCAGCTTGGTTGGACTTAGGACTGATGGTCACTCAGCATGCTGCTTCTATAGCTTTTGTGGCTGTCCGTTGGATTCTAAAGAATTTTCAAGAATTTTCATGGAACTAAACTGAGCTGGATTTTTGGGTATTTGAGATTTCTCTTTCTCTTCTCAAGATTAATGGAGAAGAAAAATACCTTTATTGTAAGAGGGGGTGCGAAGTGTTGAAAACAGGCTCCAAACTGAGCTCGTTTGCAGATGGAGTTGAGAGGAAGGAAAATGGCTCCTTGGGAAATTGGTTCTTGATGTATTTTTCAGCTGTGTTCTCTCTCCTGTGCTGGGCACTCTTTTAATGATGAAGAGGTGTTCTTTTCCCCTAGAAACAGTATACCTAAGGGTACAGCAAAGATGTAATTTCTAAAAGTGTTTAAAATCTCACTGTAAACTGAACAGAATGTAAACCTGATAATAATTAAGACTTCATTAGATTCTTGTGGCTGGAAGCTGAAGTTGTACAAATTAAATTTTGAGCTGAGGTATTAGTTTCTAGCCAAGAAGTAAAATAAATATTAGATCTACTTATCCAGAGATGTTCTTTTACAATGAATTTTCTTTGATGTTACACATTTTTTTCCTTCTATAAAACCAAACAAATTCTGCGTGTTTTGGGGAAAATTGCTTGCCCTGTGGGGGTGTGGATTTTTACTTCTGAGTCTGAAGCATTCCTGGTAAGAGTGAGTCTGTACATACATGAACTCGAGTCCAAGGATTTTTAGCATATTGAGGCAAATCTGCAGTCAGGTACTAAAACACTGAGGCATGAGCTTATCACTGAACACCCTTCCTAGTTTCCTTGGACTTTAAAGGAAGCGTGGCTACTCCAGAAGGGAGTGGTTCCCAACTGTCCATCTTTTGTTAAAAAAGAGAAAGAACAAGAACACTGAGAAGAAGTCCTTTTGGTACAAAACAGCAAGAAGGAATTTCATATCTTGCTTTCTCTACTAACAGGCAAAGAATCTCTTCATGTGCTGTCAAGTCTCTGTAGGTTTCTCTGGAGAAATCTGTGGGTGACACAGATGTGCACTCCTACGAGTGGAAAGCACTCTCAGGTTTGTGCAGGGCTGGGCTTTTCAGCTACATAAGAAGACAAGTCCCTAAGATTCCTAGCTAAATATAGTAGTCTCTTGGAGATTATTCTTACTGCTGCAGATAGAGAACTTTTTATCTGATTAGCCAGAGCAGGGTGGAGTTCTGTGCTTTTCTCTTGTCAAGGGGTTGTGTTCAGAGTGATTTGGGGATTAGAGCTGAGGGCAACTGTTCAGAGTTATCTCAGCAGCTTGTCTTAAGCATCGCTCTGTGCTGTTGCACCACGTGGAAACTGCTCTGTTCAGCAGTCACTCGTTGCCAGTCTAGGGTAGAGGAGGGAAGAGAGGCCTGGGAGTCTTTGATTTCACTAGTGAGTTTAACTTTCTAGTCCCTTATCAGTCACCTTCTCTACGTTCTGAATGGCCCATGCCCACTGCCTGTCACCCTTCACAAACACCCACAATGATGGCAGTGCCTTTGCTCTCCTGAACTCCACAGCCCAGCACAGGCTCTCACCTGCAGCCTGTCCCTCTGCCTCCCCCTCTCATGAGTCTTGTCCTCCTTTTTTTTGGTAGATGGTTTGCACATTACCAGGCAAGGATATTCCCCTTCCCTGTTTCACCAGAACCTGTTTGGTTGGCTGGCCTTGGTGTCTTTCCCTTGGGTAGATCCTTGTTCTGTGAGTAAGCTGGTACCAGTGAGTGTTTAAAGGGGTGCTGCTTCAGGGCACAGGCTTTTCCTCTGATGATGGGATAGGGCTGTTTATCATAGTCATACTTCATCACTAAGCTAAGCCTTTCTAAAGTTAACTGCATTTCCCAACCATGTGAGGCCTCAGCCTCACTTGAGACACTCTTTCACATTTGTTTGTATTCATTTTCTCTGGTCTGGTTTTGTGGTGTTTTCAGCTATACCTGCAGCGGTTTGTTTTTCTGTTCTGTCTGTGTTTCCTTCCAGATTTAGTATTCTTCATAAAACTCTTATTAGGTTGCCTTCACACAGCTGGGTACACTGCTTATGGTTGCCATTATGTCGTAATCATTATTTCTCTCTTTGAGGAAGAAGGATTTTTGTTTGCTTCATGTGCTCAGAATTACAACCAAAGTAACGCTTTCAAGGATGGCTGTTAAACTTTCCCCATAAATTTATTTCTACATAATTTGTATTTGTGGCAAATTTTGCTGTAACAGAGGTTTAGAAGTTTTGCTTACAGCAGATAGTAAAGTTTTTGCATTGCTGCCTATAACTTTTGTAGAGGTTCATCAGAATATTTAATCTGACTGTGTCAAGACTGTTAAGATGTATAATGTGTGCAGTGCTGTGCTGCGATGTGATCTTGATTAGTTTTAAATGTCTGCAGTTTCTTGGGGCATTTGGGATTTACCTTAAAATACCTGCATCCTGCTGGCTCACTGTTCCTCCCAGTACCAGTCACTGATTTGCCATAAGGGATGCAAAGCACCACTGTGGCATTTCACAAATGTTTCAAGAAAGATAAGCAAGAGTGCTGCCTTGTGCACAACTGACTGCCATCAGCCAAGTGCTTATCTGAAAAAGTATCCCATTTTTAATTCTCCTCTGTATTCTCTTCAAAACCCCCAGTGACTATCATGGCAGCCCATGCTTTTAATATTTTTAAGAACCATCTTTATTCTAAAAGTTGACATGGCCTGCTTAGAAAACTGCATTTAGGTCTACCACCAGCTTTTAAGTAAAGGATGCTCCATCCCTCTCCTATGGTACCCCTCCTGTCCTATATTATTTGCTGTGTTTCTAGAATTTATGTGAATAATTTATATGGCTTGATAGATTTACTTCATACTTTGCTGGAAGGGATAATAAATCCTTACTTTCGGGATTTTCAAACCTAGTTAAAGTACACCAAAAATAGGGAGGCAGCTGCCAACAGCTAGAATTATTTGAGAAGAGATGAGGGAGTTGTCTGTAACATTGCTGCTTATTTACTGTTTTAGCCAAGTAAAAGCACTTAAGCATGGATGCCTCACTTACATGGGGAGAATAACAGCACAGATCTGTGGTATTCTTCTGTCTCTTAAATGGGAGATAGAAAAATAAGATTTTTACGATAGAGATGGGGAAGAAGAGAAAGGTCTGGGTTGTTTTTTCTGTTCTAAACAATAGAAGAAAGTGCTTTGGTGAAATTGATGGTACTTCTCTGTGTATTTGTTTTATCTCCACACAGAAGCCTTTAAATGTTGAAGGCTAAGTTTTAACCTTTTCCCTGAAGATCACCTTCCCTATTTCATTCTCTTCACCTTATCAGCTGCAGTATGCAATGACCTTTCTCATTGATTCAGCCATCTGCCTGCTTCAGCTTTTATTTCCTTCACTGATCAGATGAGACATGAGGGTACAATGGCACTGACAGCGCTGCTGCCCTCGATACCTGATTAGGATAAATAGACTTAAGCTGACATTTTAAATAGTAAATAGGTCTGTTTTAAAATTCATGAATACAAAAATTGCTAAAGGAGTCTAGTGAACTGGTAATGTGTTCTGCTCAGAAAGCAAAACATACTATACTTAGGGTGGTAGGATATATAAACAGAATGTGTGGATAAAGCACACCTCTAAAGTGCTGCTCTGTTTTAAGGCTTCCAGATGTGAGCTTTGCACAATTGCTGCAATTACCAGCCTGCTGCAGGTATTACTTCTCTCTGGGTTTGGGCTGCAAGTATTTATTCTCACCCAACTGCTTGAATGCTAACAGGGATGTCAGTGCTGTAGAAAGGATGCAGAAAAAATTGTTGCCTCAGGAAGCTTATATGGAATGGAGAGGCAGTGGGATGAAAACAACAAAATTTCCCTCTGAGAACATCAGTGATCTTGGCAGGACAGAACTGAAGATACAGGAAGGCACCATTAGTTTCTCAGTGCGGCAGTTAAAGAAAATAAAGTAGAACTTGAAAGTTCCAGGTCTTGAGATCCACAGCAAGGCGACTGTCTCGTCTCATCAGCCTTAATGCCTGAAACTGCAGCCTAGACAGCCTGATGTCAGCTGGCCGCTGAGATCATGTCCGGGGGACTCAGAAGTGGGGCTCAAAGGGAGCCAGCCTGTGCACCAGGGCACGGCAGGCGCTGGGCTTCCGTTCTGCTTCGTGCAAACCAAGTGCCTGGAGCTGCAGTGAGAGCAGCTCTCCTGCCTGCAGTCGAATTCATTGTGCTGCTCCGTGACGGGAATTACAGCATGGAGTGAGCAGATTTGGTTCCAAAGTGCTCCTGGTACGGGCTGCAGTGCCCGTGCTCTGTGTCCCCCTGCAAACAGCCCCGCTCTGGTGGCTCTCCACCCTTCCTTGTGAACTGTCCACACTCCCTCGCTCCTGGTCGCTGCTGTTGCCATCCTTGAGCAGCATCTGTTGCTGAGCCTGGGAGAGGCAAACACCCGCATCTTTGTGCAGAATGTCTGGCAAAGTGTTGGCAGTAGGTGAGGAAGCCTCGCTAATGAGCGGGTGTTGCTGACAGCTCTCCTCTCCTGCACCTCTCCTACGCAGCCTGAGCAGCAGCCGAAACAGCCGCCTTCTCTGGAGCTCATCCTGGCACACGAGCCAAGGCAGGATTAACCAGATAGTAAAAATCTATTGGCTGGTAATTACACTTTACTATTCGATTTACATACAAAGCCAGATAATGCAGAAAGCGTGAAAGTGTTTTAAAATGCTCATTCATCTGTTACGAATTCGCTGCCCAACGAGAGGCTTTTTTACCCAAGAGAGGAGTCTGGCCCTTGGCTCCTGCAACGCTGCAGTGGTGGCGGAGGAGCTGCCCGAGGGCACTTGCAGCTTTTGGACCGAGCCTACTCAATAGTTGGGAAAACACTACATTTGAGCTTCCTGCTATTCTTTGTGTCACTTTGACTGGGAAAGGACATGCCAGGAACAAACTTCTATTATGGACTACGCTAGGCTTCTGTCCTCATCTTGTACCCAAAGCCTTAAAAAAATCCTGTGACAGGAAGAGGAGGCGCTGCTGTAAGATTTCTGTCCCCAGCAGACCCACCAGGTAAGAGGGACAGTCTGTCTGTAGCAAGAGACTGACCTCCAGTGGACAAACGGGGCAATCGTAAGAGCTTGTTCTAATTAAAATTGAGCTGTATGAGGACAGGGAGATGAAAAAGTTCGAGTTAGAGAGAGAGACGTTCCTCTCTGTTATCGCGTGGTAAAAGTGGATGTACAGCAAAACCTCTGTGCATGTGCAGCTGTGCTGACTGCCGGAGGCTCAGAGCCTCGGTCCTTGACAAACGTGGAACAAAGTGCTCTGAAATGTAAAACTGCCACGAAGCTAAAAGCACTGGAGCAACAGGGTCTGACAGCCGAGGAACCAACTGCGCCTTGGCTGAGCTCCCACCTCTCAGTGTCCTCACAAGTCCCCTGAGCCTGCCCTGGCTGTGTGATGTGACGTTGCACAAATGAAGAGGAGGCCTCCAAGGAAGGTGGGAGAGGAATGAGTTGCAGCAGCTTAATGTCGGATGTTTTAAACTTTTCATTCCCAGAATCACAGGGGGCTTGAGGTGAGAAGGAATATCTGGGGATAATATGACCCAGCCCCCTGGTCAAGCAGGATGACCTAGAGCTGTTTGCCCAGGACCATGTCCAAATGGCTTTTTGTTATCTCCAAGGGGTGAGACTCCACAGCACCTCTGGGTAGCCTGTGCCAGTGCCCAGTCAGGGTCACAGCAAAAGAGCATTTCCTGATATTCAGAGGGAACCTCTTGTGTCTCATTTTGTGCCTATTGCTTTCAGAGCTTGAGCTCTACAGATGCTGCCCATCAATGCTTAATAATTGTGTTGCTGTAAATGCAATGCTTGAGTTAAAAATCTTGAGGCTCTCTTTTTACAGGGAAGATGATGTGTGACTAGAAGTGGATGTGCTCTTTAGCTTCTGAGTGACATAAGTAATAAAAATCACTAAAGAAAAAAGTTGCAAGTTTCATCATCAGACTTCTAATGACTGGAGCTGAGCCTGATACAAAACTAGAAAACCTTGATTGTTCTTCTCTGGCCTTGCTTGGGTGATGTGCTTCGAATTTCACCACCCAGTGAGGTTTTCTAAAGCCTATCAGCAGCCTAATGAGAAATAATCTGAGGGCCTTGTTGGTTTTGGTAAGGCTGTTCTTCAAGGAGGTGGAAGTTTTGTGGCTGCCTTTTAGAAAATGACTAGGGGGTCAGAATGGGGTTTTGGCAGACTTTTCCTACATTTTGTTGTATGCAAGCACAGGTTTGGATGTGAAGGTGATTTGAAACCCATCTCCTAGTCAAGAAGGAAGCATGTTCAGCAACAAGAGCTAATGCTGTTTCCCTAGACTCCAGTGCTGCTCCCTGGTGTGATGGAAGCCTGTCTTAGTGTAAAGCCTTTCCACTGCTCTTTCATTGGAACACAGGGTAGTTCAGGCAGGAAGACGCCTCAGGGGTCTCCTGTTCAGTGTCCTGCTCACAGAAGGGTCAGACCAAGCTGCTCCAGGCTTGATGTGGCCCTCAATGCCTACAGTAACATTTATTTTTTTCCCCCCAGAGTGTGACAAGGTCATTCATGGTGGGGTTAAGCTTTCCACTGCCAAATGATTGAGACCAGTGTGTTCATGGCTCTGAGGAGAAAACAAATGCTTCCTGATCACTGAGGGAAGAGCACATCGGAAACACCTCACTGTGGTACGGGGAGAGCTGTTAGCCATGCGCACATTCCCTGCTCCCAACGTGTGTGTCAGGGGAGAAGCTGCCTGGGGTGCTGTGTGGGAGACCTTACCACATCTATGCTGCTGCTTTACTTTCCCTCTTCTGGAAGATGTCCAAATATTTGAAGGATTTGAGTAGTTGGTATGTGGAAGGCATTGCTGTCTTCCCCTGTCCTCCTCAGGTGAATAGCAAGGGGGTAATTATTCCCCTGGGATAATGAGGGTGAGTGGAGCTTTTTGCAGCCCTGCTGTGTACACCACTCCTCTCACAAGAAATACATCCCAAATCTTCCTTGTGGTGTTTGATGATGTGCCTGTGGATGTGAGTGTTAATGGGCAAAGGCCTGACCAGATTTCACTGGGTGTGTTATTGCCTGTAACTTGCCTGTTGGTACGAGAATAGATCAACACTTGAATGACAACTAATCTATATTGTGAAATATATTATACAGTCTTTAATTTACATACAGATGAAGTCTTCTTATAGGGAGTGGAAATCAATAATGGCTTTTCTATTATCCTCTGGGTAGAATATTAAGTCTGAAATGCTATAATATCTAAACTGCATCAAGAGATTACAAGTCAATAGTACTAATAGCATGAAAAGGATCATTTTATCCTCTCTTAATAAATTTGATATATCTGCAGTTTCCAGATGGGGTTTTTTGTTCTTTCAGAATGAGAAATGTGTTGCAGGCTTCATCATTTTATTACTGTTTGAGGTTATGGCCAGAAGCTTGCAATACAGGTGATGTATAAACACAGAAAGAAAAGATGGTCCCTGCAGCCACATTTTCTGAACAGGACCCTTGACTTTTTCTCATTCAAAGCCCACCCATGAGCAGAGAGATTTGCTATGGACCAAACTGTACTCAATTTAATGCTGTACTGATACCAAGCAGGGAGTGGATTCAGATTAAACCCAGCCTTCTCTGCGAAGAACCCACTGCCAGTGACTTCCTAGAGGCAGTGGTGTGATTCCCAGTCCAGCATCCATCTCTGCTGTGTCTTGGAAACACATTGCTGCCACTTGATATTTTTTGTTCTTTCCTTTGAGCTAACTGGAGCCACATAACAATCTACTCCAGCCATTCTGAAGGCTCTATTTTTCTATAATTTGCTTTGACTCTGAATGGATGGGAAAAGTGAGAGTGAAAGAAAACATTTCAGTCAGAACAACGTCTCTTTCCAAAGGCATGTCACAACAGGAAATGCAATTAAAATTGACTGAGTGCCCATGGTGGGTACATAAAACCTTGTGCTGTGTTTCACGGCAGCAGAGCACAGTGAACATGATGTGCTGGAGTACTGACACTCCCTGGCTGCTTCTCTGTACTTCTCCAAGTTGTGCTATTTTTCTTTCACCCCCTTTGTCCCCTCCCCAGCAAATGCTTTCTCTTCTGTATGATGAATACAGCCATTAATCCAAGATTAACTTGATTCAGGTTCTTTACATCACCTCTTCTCCTCTGGTTTTAATCAGCTTTGCACAACCAAGTTAGGTCTGTCTTAAATTTTCTGCGCTTACAAAAGTGCAAGACCCAGCAGGTGCAAGAGGACTGAAGCAGGGGGAGGAGGATGACAAAATTTTGGGATTGGGAGGAAAATAGGTGGCTTTTCAGATGGGCTGTTTTAGTAGCTTGAAAAATTACCTTTTTCAGAGAACACATAATGACTTCCAAGTAATTTACTCAAAACTGTGACATCTTTAGACTAAGGTTTTCTCAGAATTTCTTGTGGATTAGAAATTAAAGTACTGAGCCTATTTGATTAATAACCTTTTGTAATGCAGCTGGTTTTATGTGTACAGCAAAGCCATGTGCAGAAAAAAAATTTTTTTTCTGTAAAACTGTGTGAAAATTTTATTAAACATATTGATGTTTTCTAGGAAAGGGAGCAGATTCTGAATAATTTCTTTCAAGGTAATTAACTTGGCTTATAGATTATTCTATTGAAATGCCTGGAGTTTGTGAATTGTACAATTACAATATTTTCCTATCTCTAGCCAAAACAAATTCCAGGGCTGGCATTTTGATTTGTGTTTGCATTTCAGCTCTGCCAGATGCCTGCAGTTTCTTTAAGTGAACCAGACTAAAAATGCCTCATGTGAACAGGTGGCAAGAAATAGAGCAGACAGGATTCTTTTCATCATTCTGTTCCTAGATTGCCTCCTCAGCAATGAATCTCTTCTGGGATTTGATGTAGCAACATACATATTTTTCCTGGCCCACTAGTGTTTTAGGAATTCCAGGTTAGTGTAAGAGTGGATCTGAGGAAAAGCTTATGCACACCAAAAGTTTCAAAATTCACTTTTAAGTATTGAAGGATGTAAATTTCAGCCATGGAAGCACGGCTTAAGGATAGGCATGGGCAAAAGCAAAGTCAAGAGCAATCTGAAATGGTTCAGTGTAATCTGCACTATTATAGCAGAGATCTGAAAAGTTCTTAGCACTCAGCTTCCACTGTGAAGGTGACTGTTCTTGAAAGATGAGATTTATTTCACACATTATGGAAGTGTTTGTGATTATGTGACCTGTGACAGTTGCTGTCTTACTAAGTGAGGGCATGGTGTTGCAAAGAAGTCTGGTCTCTGAAAGCAGATGGCTTCAGATGATACTGCTGATGCAAATTATGCAGTGAAGCCAAAAAAGTGACTCAGCACTGGATCTGGTGTGAGTTACTGCTCTTGGTAGCAACACTGGCACAGCTTGACAACAAAGGGACCTGGAAACTGAACTGCTGCCTCATTGTGGTGCCATTTGAAGAGGGGATGGGAATTCCAGAACTGTATTTGCTGTCAAGATATTCCAGGCACATGCGAAGGGGATAGATAATACAACTGCTATAAATCTCTTCTCACTCTGTGTTGGAGAGGTGCTCAGGGCTTGATTTTTTCTCCGTGTGTCACCTAGTTATGATGCTCTCTATGTCTGCACTGACCTTAGACAACCCAGGCCTACTGCATGTTCAGCATTTTTCCCTTTTCATTAATTTTTAACCAATCCTGTAGACTTTCCAGGTGTTCTTTCAGCTGTTGACTCTGGCTGTGCCACAGCTGCTGCTGCTGATCCACTCAGTGTGACCCTCTGTGCTGCTCACTTCAGGCACAGGAAGAACAAGACTCAAGATTGGCCTGTGAAATGCAAATTACTCTGCCAAGTAGGAGAGCAAAAGCAAAGCAAATGAGGGTGTCTTCTAATTAAATGTAATGACAAGGAGGCCAAAGAGCATCCCCTGCTAATTCCTGAACTACTTTGGCAGGAGGGCAGAGAGGAAGCAGGAAGGAAGAAAAGAATACCTGCTAGAATGAGGCAGAGGAAAAAAATCCAGGACAGAAAGGGAGGTGGCACTGCAGCTTGTCCTGCAGGTCCCCCTGGACCTCTGCCCTGCTCACACCAGGGATGCCTTGCAGCAGCCTCGGGATGCTTCAGCTCCTGGTGCTTGGCTTCTCCTCGGGAGAGTGTTACACAAGCAGTCTCTCATTGGTAGGCAAATCTTTTGGAAGAGATAGCACTGTCACTAGCTGCTCTGGTTTTAATCTCCTCCTAATGCTTGCAGGAATATGCATGGGCCTAAGATAATTTTAGTAACGTGGTTTCTGTAATTCCTTTTTATTGGTTATGCAGAGCTGAGGGAAAGCCCTGCTGTCCTGGGCGTTGTACTCATAAAGACAGAACTTCTTCCTTCAGTTTATTTCAGTTTCTTTGTCTTTCAAGTGAGAATGTGCTCTGGTGCACCTCAGATCAGCTTCTTGGCAGGACTCACACACGATTTTGTGCTGTGGCAGAGGTGACATGACCCTGCCCAGCTGGTGTGCAGCTCTGCTAGCCTGTGTAAGCTCTGCTTCATTTTGTTGCTCAGACCCCACTTGGGAAACACCAATGCCAAGCAGGTTCCCCCAGGAACTCTCCTCAGCTGCTCCTTCTCCTGTCAGGGAGCAGCGTGGTGGTGGACAGGCTTTACCTTACGGATGGGGGTAAATGTGTGTGTGATACGATTATTTTTGGTACAAATGGAGTTTCATGGTTTGTCTGTTGTTAGTCTCTGTTGTGGAATGCACTGCATGTGGAAGGGATTCTCCACACACCTTCATTTCCAAAAGTGTTCAGGCAATGATGTGAGCACGTGTCCCCCAAGTCTCACTTTCTACACCTTTCTGAGAACTTCCCTCCTACCCAAAGCAGAGGTTTGGTGGCCTTTGGTGATCAGTAGAGTAAGCCAAGTCAGAGAGCACAGGTTTCAATGGCAAGGAGAGACTTTTTTTTTTTTTTACCCTGTTCTGCGTGGGTATGTTTTTTCCCCCTTACATGAAAAATTAGGAATTTTTTTTTTTTTTAAGGTGAACCCTGCCACAGTTTATAACCCATTCTTCTAAGGACAAGCCTTCCCCCATCCCCCCCTCAGCCCCAGACTAAGCGATGGCTCTCCCTGGCAGCCTCACACCCTCCAAGGCTGAGTTGCTGAGGATTTGTAGGGCACCTTCTGCTCTGTTTCAGGGTGGCCTCCCTGAATGTCACTCAGGAGTTAGAACTCAACTGCAAAGGAACTGGGGACGTGTTTCTCCCTCTGGCTGATGGAGGTGAGCAGGTTTTGGCTGGGCAGGATGGTGGTGGGCCCACTGTAATAGGTCCAGATGGCTGATACAGAGACTTCCATCAGGTATTTTTGAGTGTGAGTGTTTCTTAAACATGCATGCAATGTAAATCAGGAAAAAGTTCCTGTTGCAGGTTCAAGACTTTCAATGAATCTTTTCAACAGGACAAAAGCCTAAAAGCAGTTTGACCAGGATTCCTAGCAAGGGGTTTTTACCAGTGGCTGAGACACTGACAAATGAGCTGTTACTGCACTTACTCAGGTGGTTTGGTCCATTGTAAAGACAGAGCAGGGAACAGGAATTTCTATAAACTGTAGATGTGTAGTATTTTATTCTGTTATAGTAGCAAAATTGTATTATATCTAGAGAGATAATGCCAGACATAATCATATGGAAAATAGTATTGAGGAATATATATTAGTTTAGCAATGCACCAGCTGCCACAGAAAATGTTCATGTCATAACCATTAGTACTTGATTAGTAATGCTGGCAGAGGCTGGATTTGTTTTTTCCTCCCTTTTTTCCCCCCCTGTGACTTCAGCATTGGTAGTCCTGACAGCTGGAAGGCACACTCCATCCAGAAATTGTGCAAGCTTTTCCTTGTATCTCATTCCTACAGAGGACAGGATGTCTTTAAGTTACTTTTGTGCTCTTGGTTCTTTTCCAGTCTTTGAATAAGAGTCAAACATCAAAGAAATAATGGATCAGTCACTACCAACTAGACTGATACCCTTAAATTATTTCATGTAGATAAATAAATCATGGTGCAGTCACAATTGTGATTGATAGTAGTATTTTTTAATTTGTATTAAACCCAACTTATCTATGATTCTAAGGTGAGGACCAAGGTATGTTGTGCCAGGTACCCTGCAGACACAAGATTCTGCTTTAACTCTTCCAGATGATATGGGCCTGCAGACTTGAAATCTGCCTACAACCTGGGCTGGAGTTCAGTGACTGTGAGCTGTTTGGTTTGACAAAGAACATGCTTTTAATGGTATTAGGAAATTTCTCCCACTCAGAATCCAAATGCTAATGCTGCCTCGTGCTATAACTCTGATCTTTCTGCTGTTCTGGTTTGTCTGTTGAGTAGACTGACACACAAGTACTAACTTTTACTTTTAAATACTTCCTCTGATATGACAAACCCACTGTGGGCTAAAGAAGACCTTGGTATAATTTTAATTAATTTTATTTCCAATGCTCATGCCCCAAGGCAGATCTTTTTGTAATGTCTGAAATTTTAAAATGTGTTACCTACTGCAAGCACCCAATGTTATGAATAATAGGGGAAGTCCTTAAAATTATGAAGGGCATAGTGTAAAAAAGTGAAAAAAAAAAAAAAGGCTGGAGGCCCATTCTTGCTCTGCCCTTCCCCTTTGGTAGGCACCAAAGTTGTTACTGTTCAAGGCAGCAGATACCAAGAGGTGTAGGAGGAAGATCCAAAATGTAACTTGTGGAGGCTGTGTCAATGCCTCTGCTGTGACCATGGTTATTGATTCCTACTGTTTAACACCAGAAATATCCACCAGGTCTCTGAGCCAGATCACCAGTATTATTTTATAGGCTCTTTTAATTTGTCAGTCATTTATTCTTCTACTAAATCCAGCAGTTTGTACTTAGGTGAAGCGATTCCAGCAGCTGATGTACATGTCAGGAGATGGGGATTCTCCATTCCCTAGGGAGTATCTTCCAAGGCTTGATCTCCATCTACCTCCTTGTTATGAACTAAAAATAAGACAAGGAGTAACAGGTACAAATTGAAAGACGATAAATTTTTCACTGTGAGGGTGGTGAAACACTGGGACAGGTTGCCCAGAGAAGCTGTGAATGTCCCAACCCTGGCAGTGCTCAAGGAAAGGCTGAATGAGATCTTGAGCAGCCTGGTCTGGTGGGAGGTGTCCCTGCCCATGGCAGGGGGTTGGGACTGGATCACCTTTAAGGTCCATCCCAACCCTTGACATTCTGTGATAATGCTCTGTCAAGGTCTAAGCCTTCCAGATTATGGTATGGACACCCCAGGTGTGCCTCACTGTCCATGAGAACCACAGGACAGGTCAGGTTGGCAGGGTCCTCAGGAGGTGTCTGGTCCACCCTCTGTCTAAAAGCAGGGTCAGACCAGGTTGCTCAAGGTCTTATCCAGAGAAGTCTTGAAAACCTCCAAGAGAGATAGATTGCACAACTTCTGTGGCCATCCTGTGCCACTGCCTGTCTGTCCTGATGGGGAAATCATTTCTCCTTACATCCAGTCTCCTCCTCACTTGGGCTTATAGGCTCTCAGCATGCACCATGTGAAGATCCTGGATCTGTTGTCTTCATAACACCCCCACAAGCTTTGTTGGCTCCTTGTGAAGCCAGATCTTCTCCAGGCTGAAGGAGCCAAGCTCCCCCAGCGTCTCCTCACAGCTGTCGTGCAACCTCTGACTTACCTGTAGGGGTGTGTTTATAAAACAAACCCCTTAACACCCTAATGCAGCACAGGATGAAGTCAATTTGTTGAGCAGTCTGATCTTTGTTATCTTGATGACAATTTAGGTATTATAAAGCCTTTGTAGGTTTAAGGACAGAGGTCTGTATGTTTTACATAAATGTCAGAGCTTCCTATCAGTTCCTCTCTAGTAATTTCATCTGCTAAGTTTGATTTTATATCAAAACTCAGGCATCAACATTAAAATCTTTTCCTCCCAGCTCAGTCTCTCTCAGCTGCTCTGCCGGCTTCCAAGCTTTTTTTGTCTCACAGTGATCTGAAACACCATCCCTATACCTCACCAGCTATCCCAACCTCTCTTTCTGCTTATGCTAAAACAGAACTATTAAAAAGTTTCCTCATTGCTTCCTGAATTCTTTTACAAAGCTCACTGTAGATAAGATGAACTCTCACATAACTCAGGCACCAGCTCATTACCCCACTGATTCCTGGAACACTGCATCCCAGCCGTGATGCTGTGTACTCAAAAGCAACATCCTGCTCTCCCACTTACACATTTGCTCTGCTTTTACCATCAGTAACAAGCCCAGAATCTCTCCTGGGCAGGATTTTGTTTCTGAGTTCTGGTTCTCACAGTCAGCTGCTACAACACAGGGGCAATTACAGTGCTTGACAACTGCTGCCAGGTGGTTTTTAGATGGAGTTTTAAGGATTGCTTTTGACTCAGAAAGCTGCAAATGGCCTGTGACCTTTCTGCAGGAAATTGTACCTCTGCTGCAGTTGAACCAATGGATGCTGGTTGCAAAATACCTCTCAGGTTCCAGCTTCACCAGGAAAGAAAAGCATCTGGTAAAACCCTCTTGGAAGCGAGACTTTCAGTAACTTTTAATGGGTCAAATAAACCTTAGGCCTCATAGGTTTTAACCTGATGCACAGCCCAGAAACTCTCAGTTGCTGTCTCTGCCCTTGGGTTTTCCCTGGCTCCGACTGGAGACGTGTCTGCAGCGTGCTAGGGGAGGCACAGTGCACAAAGCTCTACAGAATCTGTGAGGTATCCCTATCTCTCCCCTGCCCCATTACCTCCTCAGCCTTTCAAATAACCATCTCTTTTTTTACACTATTTGCTTCAGCCTCTCTTACACTCTAAGCCTGAAACAAGGCAATATTATGTTAAGCTTTACAACTGCTATGTGGTGGTACACTCTTCCAGATGATATGAGCTACTGAGAGGGAGACATACAGGTGATGTAATGTGATGTAGCCTAGTTCAGGAGTGGATATTGTTCAGAATTTTTAAGTAAATGTTAAATTTAGTGTAATAATTTCTTCTAGGCATTAATCCCACAAATGCACAGTGACAGAGAGCACTAGTCTTATCTGCCACATTCTCACAGCAAACACTTAGGGAAGTAAGAAGGAAGAGCAGCAGATATTTGTGTTTGCCACATGCTTGATATGACCTCTTTGTGCTTGAGTTGCCATCTCTTGTGAAGCACTTCACGGGTGTTTGTCAAGCCTTCTGTATCTTTCAAAACAATATTGCTACTTCATCATAAAAGGTCTGAGTTATTCTAGGCATGGCCCCACCTTTCTACAAACACTGACATCTTTACAGCTGCTGCTCAGGATTTTTGCTGCTGATTTCCACTGTGGGGGCTGGAGCCCTGCTGACTTTTGTCTCTGAACAGCTTTCCAACAGGAAACGCTCTCCACAGCGATAGAATATCATGCTATCTATTCACAGGGGAAACTTCACCTACGGCTGCAACACAGCTGCATCTGATGTTAAATGTGGAATCCACTGATATTTTGACACAAGGGAAGACCTGTGCTGGGAGAAGTCCTTTTATCATATGATTAAGCTGTCATTTAAATGGTGCAAAAAATAACTTCCAAGCAGAGGAAAAAGGAACGGTCTTTTTGGAAATGACTGCTGAAGGTGAGGTGATTGAAAGGGACATAGAGCAGCATTTTGTTCTTGTCTTTAATGAAACGCTGTATCATTTAGCGAAGCAGCGGAAATTATGGAGATTCTGCTGTTTAGATCTCTGGAGACAGACGTGTGTGATCAACGACTGCTCACTAAAACAGCCTCTAACAGAATCAAGGGGAAGCAGAAAACCACTGAAGAGAATGAGGGAAACTACCGAGCTCTGAGGAATGTTTTATCTCGTCTCTGAAGAAGAACACAACATTCCTCAGTAAGGCAAGGAAAGACACTGAACCGATGTGAGCTGGAAGCCAAGAAGGTGATGTGGGTCTGCAGTGTACACACACCTGCAGCACAGCCTTGCTGCATGTCCACAGGGCAGGGCTGGTGTCTGGCAGCACCCAGCTGGCCAGGTGAATCTTAGGGGGAAGATGCACCACGGATGGCTGAGCAGCAAACATATTCTGGACAGGATGGATCGTCCCACGGCCCAAAGCAAATGTGTGGGCCACCCTAGCCAAGTCAGTGGGGCAGGACACAGATATGAAAGAGAATCTCAATAAAATTCGCAAGCAGAATGTGCTCAGGTAAGAGCTGATCTCCATGTAGTAATCAAATGTTGGTTGTAATGTGCTGTAGAGCAGTGGGGATGCTCAGCTCACATCCACATTAGAGGAATGCAAAGTAGTACCAACCCCATGGAGCATATCTGTTCCTACACCTGCTCGCAACTTGGGATCACAAGGGAAGGAAATCAGCCTCCCTGAACACTGCCTGTTGCTGTCTGTCCCTCACAGCCATT
The DNA here is from genome assembly GCA_013397245.1 of Thryothorus ludovicianus. Classification (NCBI taxonomy): domain Eukaryota; kingdom Metazoa; phylum Chordata; class Aves; order Passeriformes; family Certhiidae; genus Thryothorus; species Thryothorus ludovicianus. Next base: position 362,234 of record VZTB01009277.1, read on the forward strand.
GTCCTCGGGCCCCAGGGATGTGGTGACCACAGCAGCAGCAAACAGCACACCAAGAATGCTCTCTTGGCTGCGCCTTCTGCCAGCAGAAACAATTTATTCAGCAAATAAATTTTAGCAGAGGCAGGTCGCTGCTGCTGCTGCTCCTGAGGAAGGGGGCGGCTTCTGAGCGTGATTCTGCAGCTGACACGCAGCTGCTGAGCGGGAGCCAGCCTGCACGACCCTGTGATGGCAGACACAGGGGTTTGCAGATCTAACACCAGACACATCTGCTGGCAAGGCTGATTGTGTTTTTGTAAAGGCTGTGCACAAGCTGTGGCTGGATGGAAGGCAAACAAACACTCTCCAGAAAAAGTGTGATGAATGAAATGGACCCAACACTAAGAAACCACACCATTTTTCTGTGACATCTTCCTAGGAGAGGGTAAAATCCCAAACCAAACCCAAACCCAGCACAGAGAGCTCCAGGGACACTAACATAGGCTGGTTAATTCAACAACAAAAAACAGATCTGTTTTATTAGTTCCCACAGAAAGCTGTGGAGGGATTGGGAATTCAGCATTGACAATAAATCCAGGAGCCCATCTGAGCAAGAAACAAGGCTGCAGAAGGATCCAAAGCATCCTCCAGGGAGAGATGAGCTGCCACTGTGTGGCCCTGGCTCAGTGTGACATATGCTACCTTGCCAGGCAGGGAACTCAACCACATCTGCAGAGTAACAGAGCCAAGGGAGCGTCTGAGGTTGGGCAGGGACCAGCCCCTCCACTGCAACAGTCCCTGCCTCTAGGCCAGGGCCAGGGCAGACTGGGAGCCTGTCCGTCCTTTCCTCTGAAAGCAGTGGGGCCATCTGATCTGCTTGGATGTTAGGGGGTGTTTTTTTGTTGGGCTAAACTGGCAAATAGCAAAAGCTTCTTCCTCCAGCCTGATGCCCTTGCAGATTCATGCTTTGCCACGTTAACAGTAATTTTCATGTCTGTCCTTGCACTGCATCACCAGTGGCACCACTGAGGAATTCCAGCTCTTGGAAAAAACAGAAGTGAAGCTGGAGGCTGCAGCAACTGATGCCATGTGAGGGGGGAACAAGAACCAGCCCCCTCTTTGTCACCCCTCATGCAAAGGTGGAAGAATAGGAATAGCCAGGGGAGTGAAAGAAATCCTGAGGTTAGTTTGAGACTTTGGAAATCTTCTGCCCCCTGTCTAATGCCTGAACCTGGAGCTGTGAGGGCTCTCTCCCACATTAGTTTGCCATACCCTCTGTATTCCTCTTGTGAGCTGAATGATTTGGAATGTGTTGATCCTTGCTCTGGAAACTGTGTGTTTTTAAGCCTGACAGCTCAAAATGATGATGATGGCAAACTCAATGTATCTTAGAAAATGTGTTTATATAGGCTTTCTGTCAAGCACCATTTAAATGCCATACATCATGATAAAAATGAAGGTGAAAGCAATTCTGCTAGGTGGGAAGGCAGTGTCCTGGTTACATTAAAATATCTTTTGTTGTCAGATAAAGAATGCCTGCATTGAAAGGACACTAGCTTTACAATTAATGCAAAATACGGGGATGAAAGGCTTTTGCACATATGAAAGAGAATCCCAATAAAATTCGCAAGCAGAATATGCTCAGGTAAGGGCTGATCTGCATGTAGTAATCAAATGTTGGTTGTAATGTGCTGTAGAGCAGTGGGGATGCTCAGCTCACATCCACATTAGAGGAATGCAAAGTAGTACCAACCCCATGGAGCATTTTCATTATGAGGATGGCATTTCAATTGAAAAAAAAAAACAAACCTAAAAAGAAAAATTAGATTTGAGCTGCTAATTTTAAAAGCAATATTAGAGGAAAAAAAAAAAATACTTGCATGCATATGATTACAAATAATTTCAAAATAACTTTAAAATGGAAGATTTTTAAAATATCTGCAAATGGAGTTGTCTTTGTCATACATGCCAGATTGATGATTTCTCCAATAATATTTTCAGCAACGAATATAAAATCTCCTCTAACTGCACAGGCCTCACGCTTTGCATGGACATCAAAACTTCATTGTATACTACAGTGGTGAGGCAGTGGCCACTCTCTGACTTCCTGCCATAACTGAAACAATTCACAGCTATTTAGTAAGAAGGTAAGATATGCTGCACCATGTCCAAAAGTCCATCCAGCTCAGCAGCTCATCTCTGATGTGACTTCCAGACACTTAAATGAACCTAAGAACAGCCATGCACACCTGGAGTCATGCAGTCAAGCATCCTTGAACTAAAGAACACTGAAACTACACTTTTTAATTTCCACTTGTGGGCCTCACACAACAAAATTTTGTTTTGCTTACCATAGCATGGAAATTATTTCATGTCCTGACAGCTTTCAACTGTTTTATGCTTTTAAGTACAGTGGCCATTCATTATTGCCCACATAAGTGTTCTGTTACATACCCATTATTCATAATTCTGTTACCTTTATCAAATACATCCCAGTCATCACTGTGCTGCAATCTTTTTGGCTATAGTTTAACCTCAGAAATAAAAACTGGGTCTCTACTCCTGCACCATGATAGCAGTTTCTTCTTCTCTAGACAAAACAGGTGGTGCCCAATGCTGATGTGAGAGGTGGAGAGGACAGCTGTATCTGGTACATGTTTACTTCTACCCACATCCCAAAGATCTCCCCCAGCCTCCACCTGACATGCAGGACTGTAGTCCTGCACAGTATAAAGGGAGCAGCCTCACTCTTGATCATTCACCTGGATATCCGTCAGTGACTGCCCCAGTTCTTTCAGAAGCCACATTTCAGTGGCCACGGTGCACGACAGTCAGTCCTACGGTTAGAGATGTAACTCATGCCATCGATTCATGTGCCTGGAAAATAAGATGGGTGTGCAAGAAAACTATTCAGAGGAATTAAGATACACATTTTATACAAAAATTTGATTTGGGAAATGAGACAGTCCACTGTTTTCTTTTAGCCTGTCTAAAACAGTCAAATTGGAAATACAGAACTGTGATCATGCATCTGATTTTTCAGTTACTTAATTCAAGGATTAGGACCAAACTTCTAAAAAAAAAATCTAGCTTAACACAGTTTCTTATTTCCATAGTAAATTTTACCTCTCCCAGTCAATGACTGCTAACACAAATATTAAGTATTTAGTTCCATTTAGCATGACCAAATGCAGAACCTCTTATAATTCATATTGCATTTTGTTCCCCAAAACTGAGTGTATACAATGATAATAAAAGACAGCATGTCAGGTGAGGGTGCAGTACAGATAAATTAACCTGAATAAGAAAGGTAGATGTGGAAGGTCACTTTGGCCTTCACTTGCAACTCTATGTTCAAGAACTCCTGTTAGCTGCTCTTTCAGAGTTTTTGTCTGTAGTGCCTGGTATTTCCTTCTGCAATCTTAACAGATGCAGGGGATCTACAGAAGTTCAACTTATGTTTGCACATCTGAATTTAATCCCCCAAGTTTAGTCAGTGTCATCTGTCATCTCTTTGCACTGGAACACACTTAAATTTTATATCTGTAGAAAGGACATAATTTTGTTATTTGAAACAGAATGGGGAATTCAATGAAATGAAACAAACAACCATTCTTTTTTTAAAAAGGAAAATTTATTTATGGCTACATACACCACATAAAAAATTAACATTTAAATGAAACATGTAATTGTTTCAATCATTTATGACTAAACACAATGTTGACTACAAAACTGTACAGTTTATATTTAATAACCAATTCTTACAGCATAGTGCAATTGTAACATTTTATAAAGAAAATAATTTGTGCCTTTTTTAAATAAAGTGCATTAAATGACTATCTTGTATACAACAAGAAGCTCTGTAGTTGCAATTCAAAGCTTTGAGCTTAAGGGAAACTGAGGCAAAGATGTTTCACTTCCTTTTAAAATCACTTCATACATTGGCAAGCTATGGTTCAAACTTCAACCACAGTTAAATAATAAAAAAAAAACCCAAAAACCTAAATTAGTATAAGAAATAACCACAGGTCTTTATGCATGAAACCAGTAACTGGTTCTCATATGAAAAGCACAACATGCAGATTTCAATCCACCTGGCTGCTAGTGAGATGTACAGCATGAGAACTATCCTCCATGCAGATGCTTTTGCTAAAGCTTTTAGAATCCTGCATGAATACCTGAAATGTACAGTGTTTCCTAGGAAAAGGTACCTCTGAGGATTTGATGACATGAATATGGTAAACTACAGGTTATTTTTAATTGCATTTGGCAACAAAAAACACGGAGGTCTAGTTAGTAAGTCTCGAAAATCACAAGTGGTTCTACTAGCTCAGGTGCTCCAAATTTCACGGTCTGAAGTTAAAGACAGAGTTTACAGCTTTATTTCAGAGGCACACTTACAGCACTTATCCTATGAAATTCCATTTGTAAACACATTTACAATCAACTTTTGTAGATTTTGGCTGTGACAGTAAAGCTCAAACCAAATAAGGGAGAGCTTTAGCCCCAAAGAGTAAAAAGCTATAGACAATTAAAGGGACAGAGGTGTTATGTGTCTGTCTCCAGAAACAATGACAAAACCAAGAATGCCCATTTCCTTTGGTTGCCTCTGACTGAGGCCCAACAGGAAAGTCCATATTTGTCTCCTTCTCCACACATTTATGGGACTGCTATCAGCTTCAACTAAAAATACATTTGAGCACGTGCAAGTAACCCTAGAGACTGCCTGACTGTTTTGCTGTGTGTGTAACCCAGGCAATTCACCTGCCTCTTCAGCTGCAATACTCATTCCACGCTTTTGGCACAAATCACACACGCTGATCCTGCATTCTGGAAAAGTGCATTTTCTTCCTAGAGGGACCAGCCTGAGTTCAGCAGCAGATCACTGTGCCTTCAGCTGCTCAGCTCTGGGGCTGCTGCTGTGTAAAAAGTTGTGTGCTGGAGCGTGCAAACGCCCAGCAACCCCTCACCCTCCTCCTCCCGGAGTAAGGGAAGTCTCTGCTTACACTGAGAGGGTGACACAAAAGAAAACAGCTCCAATTTGGCTGGAACGTGACTGAAGAAGGCTCCCTATTTTCTATCACATCTCCAGAAAGCTCTGTGCTGAGAGCAGAGCTCCCTTCCAAACCCATCATGCTGTGACCCACAACTAGCATTGCAGGAAAGCCTCACCCCACCCTGTGCTCTTTTCTCTGAGCCCTCTGGGGCAGAGGCACCACAAGGTGGAATGAGTGTTGATCATATATTGAGGGACTACACTGTCAGAGGGCAACCAAAGACTGGCAAGACAAAAAACTATGGATGGGGCACAATTGCACACACGCCATGGGGCCATAACCCTTTTGTCCTTCTCTGGATGTGGGTACTTCAATTTTTGAAGGGTCAGGTCAAGCTGCTTTTATTTGGATACTATAAAATATGTATCCTCTGAAAACAGGGAAAGCCAAGTTTCTCATTATTTTGATGGGTTTAATCTTAGTGAACACTGAAGAAAGAGGAAAATTCTATGGTGACCATAAGTAATCAATGCATTAGAGCTCTATACCTTGGCTCTAAATCTTAGAGGTCCTAGGCCTTTTTCCCAGAAACCCCCTGAGGCATATATGTATTTTATGTGCCCTTTAAAAATGAATGCATAAACATTTTTAGGTGCTCTAACATTCACCAGGTTAGCATCAGCCAGTGCAAAATGTCCACCTGTGTCCCACGACTGCATGGAACCATGATCTGGGCAGTCATGTTACCAAAGCACCTATGAAAGACAGAAAAAGAGCAACAGACAAAAGGGAACAGTGTATGGAGAAAGTTGTAACTGCTTAATAGGCTCATGCTTGTGACAAGTACCCTTCCTGCATTCTGTACCATCTGTGGTCATGGAAAACATTCCTGTAATATCAAAGCTGGCAGTGGGATTTGTCCAAATTAAAGACATGAGAATTTGCTTCCCTTCCAAAACATCTTGCCTGTCTTTGTTTGTTGAAATATCAGTTACTGCTGAATCTTCAGTGTTTGCAAGACTCATACAAGTTGGGCAATATTTTTCTGTGATCATAAGAAACTGCCCAGCAAAGAGGTTACACTTTAACCTCATCCACAATGAAGGTATAGAGCATGATATATGGCATGTCATACACATAAAAACTAAATTAAATAATCATAATAATTATGTATGTGTATATATATATTATATTTAAGTATGTAATTATGCTATTTAAAAGTGATAGCTCATCATACTTAATCAAGTTAATGGCATACTAAAACACTCTAAGAAACTGTTTCTCTATTCAGCATGTAATATAACTAGGATGTTAAACCTGGACATAGGTATTTCCTTTTAAGAATGAGCTTATACTTAAAAAACAAAATACAAACAATCTATTTTGTTGGCATCTATTTCTTAAAAGTGAAAGGCCCCTCCATTTTATAGGGTAAATCATTGCACAATGCAGTCTTCAGCCTGTGCAGCTGGTATTGGCTTGCTTTTTCCTTGAGAAACTGGGACTAGGCCTGTGCTCAGGCATCATGGTAGATCAAGTTGGGATCAAGTGGTCAGAGGAAAAAGAATATTACCAGTGTAAAGAAAACTTCCCCACAGGTGAATCAAACACTTCTGTGTAAGGGAAACGCTCACTAAAGCTGTTCAATGAAAAAGGGCTGCTGATATGTTTGAAAGGGTTGTAACAAACTATTAAAAACTTTGTAAATCAGCTTTTACCTAGGAATGCACCACTGTATTCATGAGAGGCAGGTACTTAGAATCATAGAATCATTTAGGTTGAAAAAAACCCTTTAGGATCCAACTGCAAACCAATGTTTGCCTTGAAACAAAAAGGGCTGTACCACACATCTTACTGCTGGGGGCTGAGGTGGTGGGGAGGTGAAGGAGAAAAAGACAAATAACCCAACCTGTAATCCTTTGGCCATCAGTTAAAATACTAATATTCTACACTTGTAATTCAAGGAAGCCCCTAAATGTGCAATGAATATCCATAAGGACTCTATGCTTTTTATAAAGTTCTGGGCTACTTAGAGATATCAGATAAGTGAATCAGTTCATTAGTTCTGGGACATAACACACTTCCCCCTGCCTGGGAGGGGGAAACATACAGTACTACCTTTTCCAATAAATATCTGGCATGTCAGCAAGTATGTAAAAATTGCACTGAAATATGTAAAGTGCAAAACAAAGACTTGGGGAGATGAGAACAACTTCCTTAAAAGCCAATTGAAGGAGTTTGTGACAGCAACTGTAACTGACCATTGTTTTAAAATTAGTTTTACTCTTTCAATTATTTGCAAGAATCTCCACTAGAAAAATCTCCCCCTATCCTTTCCATGGGGCACTGAATTCACATCACAGCAGTGACACACTAATTAACTGCAATATGGTTTCATCTAACATACATTCAGCTTTGGGTTTTTCCCTTCTCTTCTATAAGAAGTATGTGTAACACTGAAATGTGCAACTCTTTCTACTTATGGGGCTTACAAGATCACAACAATTTTGTGAATAAACCACAGCACAGAATTTTTTAGTGCAAAGGCATACTGTTTTCAAAAAAACATTTACTACAAAGTCACAGGCTTAGCTGCTCCCCAAAAGGAAGAGAAATACATAATGACTTACTGTAAAACAATCTTGTAGAGGTCCTACTTTGAATTTTCAATATTTTTCCACAAAAACCCTCTTCTGATTTCAAGTGTGGCCATGCAAGATTGCACTAACAAGACAAGTAATAATCTGAATAAAATACGGGGTAACATTTTCAAGGAAGGAGGCCGCCACTTCTGATGCTATCTCCTCCTCTCTGCTCTCTGAACACCACTCAAGAGGGGCAGCCATACAGGCAGCCCCAAGCACGGGGGACTGCAGCACCACACCCCGGAACAGGGGCAGCCCCAGGGGCCCTCCTGGGGCTCTGTGTGCCCCGGGAGAGGTTCCAAATGGAGCCTTTCTTACAAGGGGTGCATTTATTCAAGCATCCCTCCTGGCCAAGCTCAAGCGCTGAGTGATTGAGCCTGGCTGATTCTCCAAGCTATAAAGGCCTCCACCCCTCATCTTTCATCATCCACTTAATATGAAAGTAGATATCCTTGCTGTTCATTCAGATTTCTGATCCATTAAAAGGAACTGCATGTTCTCAATCTGAAGAAGACAGCAGCACCCAGTTTTAAGGGGTAATTTCCTCTTGTACCAAAACAGTATTTTCAGACAGAAGACCTTTCAAGTTTATTGGGAGCACCATCATTCTTTTACTGACAGACAAGGGAGATACACATGCCTAATTTATCTTTCCTGACCTATTGCTTATTCATGAGATACAAACTATACCGCTCCCGTATAGCTCCTCCCTTTTAGCTCCCTAAAGCAGAGATTGAGAGATCTTTTTCTCTGTGGAACATCTCTGGACTACCACTAAGCCAATCTAGAACCACCCAGTGTCTCAGATAAAGTGACAGGATAGCTGGTGGGTTTTTAAATAGCAACTACTCTGTCCAATTCTTATTTTTATTTATTTATTGTACATAGGAAAAAACAGAACCTATATACTTTCCCTTCATAAAAGTCAGGGCCAACATTTTGAAAACATTGTTCTGGATGTTACAGAATTACTTTTTTTTTTTTTTTTTAAGTAACAAATGTGTAGTTATGCTTCAGAGGCTTGATTTGTAGCAATGCTATTTTAACTTCCAGTCACACAGCAGGTTGCTTATCACCTTGGGGAAATGAAATCACATGTATTTTATTTTTAAAAGCTAAAAAAAAATCCCTAAGAAAACGAGGCAAGAGAATAATAGCTCTTTGGGGACAGCGTGAGTGTTGGTCTATGCCAAAGTTCACTGCTGTCCATGGAGGAGTTTTAGCGACTCCAAGATGCCTCAAGGCTGGTCCCTGAACACTAAAGGATGGATGCAACTGCTTATGTCACTGAGTGTCCATGGCAGGAAGGTACAGAAGCAGCATCAGTCCTTTGAGCTTGCTTCCAAAGCACCTGGGTATTGGTAGGGGTTTTCTTCACTGGTACCATAATCAAGCTGTCTTCAGAACAGGCTAGCACCATTTATCATAGTCACCATGGTGAGCATGACAAATTCGGGTATTCTCAGGATTAAGTTATAACTGGAAATCCTGAACACTATTAATTTATCCACAGAATGCTGTACAACTAAGTGCCAAACGATGAAAAGAATAAAACTCCCCAATGCTGTACATAAATTCTTTCAGCAACTAGCACAAATTCAGGATCCATGAATTAAGGTAAAATGTTATTGCTGTGTAATTCTATTCAGGAATCCAATGATTATAAAACAAAGCAACCAGAAATAATGTCTCACATTGGCCTGATAGGATCTGCTTAACAAAGGAAGACTTACATTTACTGAAAAGTCCTTATGCAAGTTACTTTTCTTTTGTCTAAAGTATATATTGCTTCCTCTCTATTGCTCTGAGTTTACTCAGCAGTTTATAGTATCCACATCACAGAGGATTTTATTGCTCTTGTGCTAAAAATGTCTTTCTCCTTATTGCTGAAATACTAGTATTGGGGGAAATGGTTAAAAAAAAAAAGAAAAAAAAAAGAAAGAAGACAATTAAAAAAGTCCTCTCCTGAGTTTTGAGAATGAACATACGAAAAAAACCGATCACAATAAATTTATCCCATCAGGATACAACCTGTTACTAACTTTGGGTCAAGTGTGTTAATAAATAAACATGAACTTCAATTCTTTAAACTAAATCACATATTAAGGAAAAAAATCCTTTTGTCATTACAATGGAGATATGAAAACTACTTCACTGTACACAGAATGGTGAATCTAACCCCCCTGGTCTTATGCACTGTTGTTGTTTGATGGGACAACAAACTATCAGAATCTGCAAGTTGGCTGGAATTCTGCCAGTTTCAGGAGGACCTTGGATGGATACTGGCACCTCACCCTACAGAACTGTCATTCTGAAGGGACAGCAGAGAGCTGCTGAATTCTGCAGGGTCTGAAAGGGGGCTGGCTGTCAAGCAGTTCTGTGCGAGTGAGGCAAGCAGCTTTGCACCCAGGGCTCTGCCCCTGTTTCCCAGAGCTCGTTTGGAGGGAGGTGTGTCATGCAGCGCTCATCCCAGAGCTGCAGACTGTGGTAAAATTTGGCCTGACTGCAGGCAAACCTAACACTGACTTTCAGTAGGATTTTTCTGGCCTATGGTGCACAGCCACGTATTTCTGGAAGAGGCAAAATCCTCACTGGAGGTCACAGCAGTATCTTTGGAGGCAGAATCATGTTTCTCATCTGTTTGTGGTGGAAGGTAACCATGCACAACTCCTCAAACAAGGGCAAATCACATCCCTAGGAGCCAGCTTTGTGGGATTGCTATAATTAATCCTTCTTTCCTCTGTCTGACTTGCTCTGCTCCTCAGGAGAGAAGCTCCCAATTACAAATCCCTCTGCTCTGGCACAAGGAAGAGGTCAGCTCCCCCGGCACACTGGAGAGCCTCTGCAGAATTAAGCAGCCTGCGGAGTGAGGAAGATGACAAGGACACGAGGTGAAACAGCATGAGAAGAGGGGATGACATTATCACCCTCTGTGCTGTTTTTCTCCGGCTTCCCTACCACACAGGTGTTGCCTAGAGAAAAACTAATGCCTGTGAGGTTATCCAAGGGGATGAGAACACGACTGCATAAGGAAATTAACAGTTACCCTCAGGACTGAATTTTGGTCACAGTTGTAGCTGCTCATGTGCATCATACTTTTAGCTATTTGATACAGAAGAACAAATAAGAGAAAAAACAGGGAGCAAAGTTTGCACTACTTTAAGTTATTTTTTCTTTTAAAAGTGCCATCCTACATTATTCAGCCTATGTATTATTCATCTCACAACTCATACTGCCATTATTTCCCAACAGTTTGCATACTTGCAAAACTGCACACATATGTAGCACGGATATTTATGAAGTGAGCATTTCTTATACAAAGAATGGTAAGAAAATTCAATGACTAGAGTTTTAGTAACATTCATAAGTAGATAAAGAACACCAATACCCTACACTGAGCAGAGGCCACAGTCTAACTCTCTGAGCATCTGTAAATCACAGGGAAGCCAGGGGAGCTTCAAATTCACAGCTCTACTGGGTCATGCCATGCAATTATTATTAAACTAATCAGATCACCAAGTAAGAACTAAATATCGTGAAGGCTGAACCAAATAAATAATGGAATTTAAACCCAGCATTGCAACTAAAATTAATTATTGCTCATAAAAATCTCTACAGAGCCTTGTTTACAGACAACTCACATTTGAGATTCAGCTTTGTGTATAGCATATGATTCCTAACGTCACAGAAACTTTGCCACAAAAAGCTACAGTCATCCAAACGTCCACGTGAAAAGGACGGATTCCATTTGGGAAAATCCAGACCGGCAGCGCAGTTGTCTCTACTATCTCTACTACACAGGTATATTTTTTTCATTGTACTGTAAATATTGCTATTTTTACACTTGAGTTTTGGATTTTTTTTATTTTTTTTTTAAATGATAGGTACTGAAGCAACCATACAACACGCTGACTTTGACATTCGAGGGAGAGCAGCCTCCTGCTGATGCCAGGGCATGAGCACACTGAGCTCCCAGCAACACTAACGGAGCGAAACTCCCAACTCCCATGCGCTGACATGGGTTTTACACCGTGAGTTTCATGAAGACAAGTGCCAGGAAGATTTTCTCTCTGACAATCAGGTAAGTCTTCAAATCAGAAGACAATGCTGTATTTCTAGTGCATTTTAATGTGGCTTCAGTGGAAGGTTAGAAGCAGTTTGAAATTTAACCACTCATGAGAGGAAGCTCTGCTTTCTAGACCAGAACTATAATGAAGTCCTGTAAGGAAGTGAGCTGCTGTGTGTACAGTGCAAAGAATGAAAATAGCAGAAAAGGAGAAAACACTGTTTCGTCTTGCAGTTCTGGCTGCATATAATTATGAACCAGATATGCTCTGAGAATTTATAAATGTCGGTATTTAAAATTACATAGGAGAACAGAGAAAACAAATGGTAATAGTATTGAATTGGTAACAAATGTAGGGAAACCATTTCATGTAGTGCTAAATACGTGCTGCAAGCAATCTGTAGGTTGTTTTATGAAACATTTCTTACTCTTCTGAAAAGATAAACTGGTCTGAGAAACCTAGTTTTCAACCCATTACAAATGCACAGCCGAAAGAGGCTGTATTGTTTCATCAATTTCAAAGATACGCCCGTCAGTTTCAAAATCAAGAGCACAGCTCCAATGTCCCACATGCAAGTGAAAACACATGTCTGACTTTTGAAAAGGAAAGCAATGCATATCTCTTGCTTTAACATCCAGCCAGAACACATGAGAGAACAGGTAACCTGTGAAAACAGTTGTCAGCCTAATTAATACTGAGATTGAAAAAACAAAGCTGCATAAGTACTTTCTCACTTGGAGCAAATTTTTTGCACTGAGATTATTACAATAAATTCCATATAAATCAGTACAATTGGCCATTATTTTGAAGAGTATTCTGATGATATACAGATGGGGTAACAGGACTTGGTTTGGGTTTGTTTTTTTTTTGTTGTTGTTTAAAAAAAATTAAAGAGGAAAAAAATGTCCTAACAACAGATTATAACATGCAGTATGACTAAACTCAATCACATAAACAATTTTAGAGAAGTATGCTGTTTCAATCTAATTTTAATTAGAAAACTTAATGTAAAATCATGGCAAACACGGAAAAGTCTGGGTAATATGACAAGAAGACCCTGAGCAACATTATAATAAGAACACTGACTATTTTGATTTTGGAAATCTTCCTTAAACCACTCGATTGATTTCGGTCGTTGGGGTTTTCTGTTTACAAAACGGTCAGTCCATCCTGTGGTTTTTATGTGAACCCATCACACACCATTTAATGAATGCATCTAAACCAAAGACAGAACGTCTGGAAAGGAACATGTTAAGGAGCGTCCTCGTGGCTGCCAATCAGACATCACTGGGTGATCTTGCCCTCTGAGACAGGTTAGAAGGAATACAGCCACAGCAGACGAGCCAAAGTGCTTTCTGTATCTCCTGGTTTCTAAAAGCATATATTACAGGATTGATGATGGAATTGTAGGTAGCTGGCAGGAGGGTGGCATAGGTGTATATAGAAGGATAGGTGTAATCTGCTATTAAAGAATAGAGCGTAAAAGGCATCCAGCAAGCAGCAAAAGTCCCCAAAATAATGGCCAAAGTAGACACTCCTTTTCGGGTGGTCACATAGTGGGAAGTGGCCAGGAAATGGTGTTGCAAGGCAATCTGATGGGCATGGCGCATCACGATTTTACAGATCTGAATGTAGAGCTGCAGCATGAGGGCAAACATAAGCAAGAAAGAGACCGAAAGGACAGCTGCATTATTTTTAGTGAGTGGTCTGATAACACTGCAGGTGGATTCATCTCTGAGGCAGTTCCAGCCCATTACAGGCAGCAGTCCAATACAGATAGATGCTCCCCAGAGCAATATAAGCATGACATAGGTAAAAGTGACAGTCCTCTCTGAATTGTAAGTCAGAGCATAATACAGGGAGAGGTAACGATCAACAGTGATAGCCAGCAAGCTGCCAACAGATGCTGAGAAAGAGGCAACAATCAGTCCAATCGTAACCAGTTTCGTAGCTTCTGACTGCAGAAGGTAGGCAAAAACAAAATTGATGATCAATCCAATGCCTGCTAAGAGATCTGCCAGTGCCAGGCTGCCTATCAGGAGGAACATGGGGGCGCGAAGACTGGGATTATGGAAAATGATCAGAACCACAATGGCATTTTCGCAGGAGATAAGGGTCCCTGAAGTACACAAGACAATGTCCCAGGGGTTTACCAAGAGCTCTGGCTCAGGGTCTACGGCAGGAACCAGGGAGGAGCCTGCAGCTGAGGCATTCTCTGTAGAGCTGGCTTCTACATGATCCTGAGGCAGCCAGCTCAAATTAACCTTCAGATCTTCATTCATTTTAACCCCTGTCTTCTTCAACAGAAAGACATTATTTTTAATGTTTCAGCCACAGCACCGGATACATCACCCCCCCGCCCGGAGCATGCAACGCCCTAGACAGCAACACCAGCCTGATGTGCGGGCAGGCACTTGTTACATAAATGTGACAATAGAAAATAAAAACAAAAACGGGGGAGGGGGGAGGATATTCAAAACTGCCTGAGATTATCCTCCAGGGGACCGATGCACGGAGGCTGAGTGATCCTTAGGGAAGCCTAAGGATGCACAGGGAGGGAGGCACGGGCACGGGAGGGAACCCATGGAGCAGCCAAAGCCCCTCTAAGCGCTGCAGCTCGGGGTGGGGGCCGGCGGAAAGCCCGCGATCCTGCGATGGTCACCGAGGGCGCGGACAGGACGGGCACGGAGCAGCAGGAGGAGGGGAGGCGGAATATCCTTCACCGACCCCAGCGGGGAAACCCCGCCCGGGCTGGGGGCAGAGCGGGGCGATGTCCTCGGAGAACTTGCGAACTCGACGCGGACACCGCACAGACACACAGACACACAGACACACAGACACATCCCCCGCGCACCCCCAGCGGCGGATCACCTGGGCTGTCCCCCGGCGGCTCGGAGGAAGGAAGGCAGGATGGACGGACGAAGGAGGAGGCTCGGAGGGGCCGCCGCGGTCCCTTCCAGGCGCCAGCGGGGCCGGCGCCGCGCTCGGGGCGGGCGGGG